>OY998248.1:41953843-42553843 GCA_963922005.1 Cornus suecica
CTGAATATGATAGGTAAGTGGCCAAAACCTACTTCTCAGTATGACATATGTAAATTTTTAACCAATCTAAATATGATTAAATATTAAATAAGTGACAAAATTAAATCAAATATATATGCATGCCAATCCTTTCCTTATCCTAACATTGAAGCGGATTAATTAATTTGCAGTCTAAATATTATCAAATGAACTGTTCAAATATAAAATATTGGTTCAAACCAAATCTCCCATGTCCTACTACTACATTCAGTCCTATAGTAAATTATAAAAAGTTCTTGAACAAAATAATAATAATGCCAATAACAAATATTTTTTTTAAGAACCATTCCTATTTGATAATATTGTTTTCGACCATATAGAAAGGCAATTTTGTCATATTGGCCAAAATACAAAGTGATTTAAAAAGTAGTGAAATTTAAACTCACTCATGAGAAACGTAATTAAAATAAATTTATCTAAGTAATGTATGATATAAAAGATTAGATAGATGTGTGTAAAAGTTTCACCCCCTCTTTGGACATATTTCACTTTCTCCTCTTGTGATTTGGTAATTACGCTTTCCTTTCTTTTAGTTTGGGTAAGGGTTACACTTTTACCCTTTCATCTGAAGTTAATGCCAATCAAAGTCATTTCTGAAAAAAAAATGATTATTTTATCCTTCAATTAATTAAAAGATCCTTTTGTCCCTCACTTTAAATTTACTATGGACAAAAATGTCCTTGTATAGATATATAATATGTAAATGTAATATTTTTTATTTTTCACATAATCAAAATGTGATAATTTTTTCTAAAAATCAAATTTACCAAAATAATAATAATAGTATTTCCATTTTACCATAATCAATTTTTTAATATATATTTATAATTTAAGATAGTCAAATTTACCAAAAAACAAATTTCTAAAATAATCAAATTTACCATAATAATAATAATATTTTTATTTTACCATAATCAAATTTACCAATTTTTTTTTTGTATATTTCTAATTTATCAAAAAATAAATTCTACAATAATAAAATTTATAAGAAAAAATATATATTTTTAATTTACAGTAATTAAATTTACCAAAAAAAAAGAATTATCATAATCAAAATTACCAATTTCAAGATTAAAAAAAGAACATTGAATGTAAAAACAGGGTCCTAACAAACCATTGACGATCTAAAACATGATCCCAATTAAACACAAAGCAAACCCTAATACCGAGCCCTAAAACTTAGGCAAAGGAGAGGCGCCCCAAAAGGAACCAACATCATCATTCAATTAAACTCAACAAGCACCGCCCAGAAGGCGAAAGCCCCTTACAGCAGCAGATAACACTTACACCATCAACACAAGGTTCGACGAAAAACAACTGGTGAATCAACAGGCACACTTCGAATCCAACCAACCAACCACGGGGATTGTGGTCGTGGACGAGGAATCAGAGGAGGGGTCTGGGCAACAGAGGCTGGAAATATGGAATTGAAGAAAGGACTAAATGAGTCAGGTTCGAAAAAGGAGTTGGGCAAGAACATTGATTCGAAATAGAAACCACTAAGAAAAAGAAAATCAAATCTCTATCCTGTATTGGTTTGGTTTAACTTTGGGAAAGATTGATACGAAAGTTTCAAATAGAAACCAATATATTACAAAAAAAATCAAATCAATATCCATCCAAAAACTTCCATTATTCCAAATACGAAGCAAGAAGATGATATAGATCAGTAATTCTATATATATAGATCTCTATATATATATCACTTACAAAAATATAGATTTATGTATGTGTATATCTATTAAAAAACAATTTGAAGGGCAAATGGGTAAATTATAATATAATATTATGGGCAATTAAGTAATTTTTAATTTTCGATTACCGGAAATGACTTAGAGGGGAAAACATAATTATCAAATCAAGAGGGAGAAAGTGAAACATCTCCAAACATAGGGGTGAAATTGTAATTTTCCCAAAGTTTTATCAATTAGAGTTTGATCCCCTGTTAATAGTGTAAATTACATCCGTATTTCCTTTATTTTTGATAATTACAGTTTCACCCCTTATTTGTTTCACTTTCACTCCCTCAACTCATTCTCCGGCGAGGTCAAACGAGGTCAACCAAAATCTGAGATACGAAATGACCAAATTACCCTTATATGTGTGTAAAGACTTGTTTTGTCCGTCTAAAATGATGTGAAATGCCTAAACTACCCTCATCACTTATATATATATATGTGTGTGTGCATAAATATATGTATATACCCATATACATATATGTATATGTATGAATTGAGTATTGGACAAATTCAATCTATATCATAGAAACATAAATTGGGTCCAATATCAACAAATACGTCTTATAAAAAACATGATTTAGACAAAAAATATCAAAAAATCAACACACCCATTTCATATGTATATAAATATATATGTGCGTATATATATATAGATAGATATATATATAGTTATATATGTATATATATATGTGGGTGTATATATATAGATTGGTGTATATCTATCTATATAGTTATATATGTGCGTGTATATATATAGATAGTTATATATATATAGATATATATGTGCATATATATATAGAGATAGAGATATATATAGATATATATGTGATCTTGTTTTGATTTTTTAGTAATTGAAAATGGACAATTAATTGAGTATGGGTAGGAATTGAGGTTTGATAATTGATAGTTCATTTTAGGGTTAGAGTTTGATTTGAGGGGTTTTAGGAGAGAGTATGAGTGAGATGAAGAAGATGATGAAAGGGTAAATATGTAATTTAACATAAAAAATATTTGATTATTTAAAATAAATATAAAAAAAATGGTATAAGAGTAATTGCACATATTCGGTCGCCGATATGGGATTCAGGAAGTGAAATTGTAATTATAAAAAATAAAGAGAATGCGGGTGTAATTTACACTATCAATAGAGGTCAAACTGTAATTTATCCTAACATAATTGAAACAATTTTAATAAGGGTAATTTTGTCCGAAATAATAGATTCTAGGTGTAATGCGCACCCGGCGCAAGGTAACTTCCCACACATAGGCGGTGCGTGTATTGCGTGACAAGACAGTACTCTCCGGCTATAAATACCCTCTTATGGCACAACTTTCCCATTGTTTCGAGACTGCTCTCTCCAAACCTCTCTCAGAGAGCGCGAGAGAGACGAGAGCGAAAATCAACAAAAATTTGAATATAATCGAAAACAAAAGCACTAAAATCACAAAACGAAAGCAAAAACACCTCTGAAGTTGTGTTTCTTTCTCTGAAACGAAATCGGACCGTTGTAAAAAGTAGAAACCCTAGGTCCCTGAAGCTCCTGCGATGGAGACGCGGTTCGCTTACTCTCCTCAAGAGGTCGTCAAAGTCCGAATGGTCCAGTTCGGCATTCTCAGCCCTGAAGAGATCGTAAATCTCGACTCCGACCAATTTTTTCCATATATATACATATACATGTGTATAATTATGTATATATGTATTTGGAGTGGTTCTGTTTGTGTTTGGTGAACACAGTTGATTTCAGCAGTTTTTTGTATATGTTTGTGTATAAAGATTTTTGTGATTGAAGATTTGGAGTTTGTTAGTGTGTGTGTGAGGGAGCATTGGTCGATCTGAGGGGTTTTCTCTGGATCCTTGGAGTTTTCAGTGTCTGTTTGTGTGATAAATGTTTATTTGAGCAATATAATACATATATGTGTGTGTATGTATGTATATATGTATGCATAGGTACGCGTGTGTATAGAGTGTATGTCCTGAAGATTTGGAGTTTCTCATTGTGTGTTTGTGTGAGTAATTTTGTGTATAGTTGAAGTTTTGTGTGTGTGTGTGTGAGAGCAATGTGCTGTGTGTGTGTAGTATAGATGTTTATATTTGGAGATTTAGAGTTTTTGAGTGTGTGTAGACTGTCGATTTGAGCAATTTTCTACATACTTGCTGTTTCTCAATGTGTGTTGAGAAATGTTGATTTCAGCAAAATTTCTGCATATGTGGAGTTTCTCATCGGGGGTCTGTAAGAGCAATGGTAATTTGAGCAATTTTTCTGTATATACTATATTTTTGTTTGTGTGTACGCGGGCGTGATTGATTTGAGCAATTTATCTGTTTACTTGGAGTTTCTCAGAGTGTTCTTGTGTGTGAGCAATGTTGATTTAAGAGATTTTTTTTGTATAAAATATGTATATAGGTATATACATGGAAATTTTCAGGGTGTGTTTGTGAGCAATGTTGAGTTGGGCAATTTTTCTGTGTGCTTATATTTGGAGTTTCTTTTAGTGTCTGTGTCTGTGAACAATGTTGATCTAAGAGCTCTCATAGGGATGGTAAACATTTCAAACGTCACCACTTATTGCATATATGTTTCTATATTTATTTATGTATTTTGGAGTTTCTTTGTTAGCCTGTGTTTGTGCAAGCAATGTTGATATGAATGTTGTGCAGACGCAAAATTCGGTGGTAGAAATTGAGCACGGTGATACTATGGAGGGAGGGAAGCCGAAGAGGGGTGGTCTGAGCGACCCTCGGCTTGGCACCATTGATCGGAGTTCAAAGTGTGAGACTTGTATGGCGAACATGGCAGAGTGCCCAGGGCATTTCGGCCACCTTGAGCTCGCCGAGCCTATGTTTCATATAGGATTTATGAAGACTGTGCTCAATATCATGCGTTGTGTTTGCTTCAATTGTTCCAGAATACTAGCTGATGAGGTATTAATTACCCCAGCCTTCTTTGGATTTCTCTTATACTAGTTATTGATTTGCTCTGATTTTCCATGGTTTCAACCCAGGGTTGAAGTATTTAATGGTTGTTGGTTTGTGGTGGTTAGCCTTATGGGATGCAAAAATAGTTGGATAGTAGTGGGTTCAAGCCTAGTTTTAGGAAAGAGTAGAATCATTACATTTAACTCTCACAGAAGGTAATAATTATAATTGGGTGAAATTTGTGGTGACACTTAGTAGGTTATTAAGCTTTATCCAATTCTGATTAGCTGATGATCAACTTCTTACATGAAAACATTTTTTTTAATAAGTAACTTCTTATATGAAAACATATTTAATGTAAATGGCATTACATGCATATTTGGCAATATTCTTGTTTGTTTATGTCACTGCATATATATTTGAACTTCCACTGTTGTTTATAGAAATGATGTGTTGTTTTAAGAACCCCTGGGAGGAAACGCAAAGTAAAACATTATACATACCATGCAGCTCATATTCCTGAAGTAGATAGGCAACTTACTGTGTGTATGTCTCTGGTTGGGAATTTTATAGATATGTGAGAATAGTGGGCAGTTTCTTACTGTGTTTTGTCACTTATAAGTTATTTGTATATATATTTATATTGATGCTTGATAGTATAATCCTTGTTTTAAACAAGATATCAGGTCATAATCTCATTTTTTTTAAGTAATGCTCTCGAATAATTATAATCCAAAAAGTTCCTGAAATCCCCATCAGAATGCATAAAATTTAGCTTCTTTAGTTCCATAAGATGCCATAAGTCACTAGATTACATTTCAAGGATTTCTAGTACAACTCTTTTAAATACGAATGGTTGACTTTCGGTTTTCCTGTCCTTGTGTTCATAACCATCTGGTAACTCAATTTATACTTGGTGATCATGAACGAGGCAGTGGAATGTTCTGGAATAATGTATATTGAGAATTGCGCTAAACTGAACCCAAGTATTTGTGATTTTAGCTAGGTAAGGAAATTGCATCGAGTACCCTGAAGTATTATATGTTTATGCTATATTCTGTTTCATCGGAAAAAGTTGTACCATTTTTATAATTTGATTCTTCGTCGTAATAAATAAAATAGTAGGAAATTTTTTTTGGTAGTTTGCCCAATTCAAACCCACAAACATCAACTCATGTCAACTAAATCATTACTATTTAGTACAACATTTATTTTTCTTTAATTTTCACTACAACATTAAACATATATGCATTATTATTTGAAGTTATGCACATAAGTAAAAGATTTATCTTAAATTTGTTAAGCATATGTGGAGGAACTTTTTCTAGATGTGTTTTTCCTTCCACTCTCTGCTGTTTAACTTTTCTACTGGATACGAGTTTTTTTTTTTCCACGGTCCCAAGGCCTATAAACTCTCCGTTACACATTTGTTACTCATTTGTGCACCACATATCTTCTTCAATGTCCCCACAATATGACTGGTAAGGTGTCCTCAGAAACCAAAATGTGTAGAGGTAGAAGTAAAGTTCTACAGACCTTTGGAATTGGCCTTTCCGGCGAACGTAGGTGAAGGATTGATTCTGTACCAAGGGATTAATTAAAGAAGGAAAAAGCATAATAAAACCATTTTGTTTTCCTTCCATAATTGCATATCTTTCCTCTTGGGTTTGCTGTAGTGGTTTTTAGAGTTCACAAAGCGACACTTTTTTAATTTTTGTTTTCTAAAGAAGTTGAAACCGAGTATTAGGACTTTCTTGATGCACTACTAGCTTTTATTCGTTTATGAGAATGTATTGATGAATTTGGGCAAGCTGCACTCGTGATTGTTACTCTCTAGAAGTTCTGCTGTGTATAACTGTAATCAGGTGTGTTCTCATCTGACAGGTAGTGAAAAATAGTTGACTAATGCTTTATATAGTTTTATATAATTTTAAGAGAGTTAAATTCGGACAATTTCATGTGTATGGTTTTGGTTTGAGAGAGCTGAAATTGGCTGCATATTGAAATGTTCGGCAGGGAGACTTGAAATTCAGGCAAGCTCTGAGAGTAAGAAACCCCAAAACCAGGCTTAAAAATATTTTGGATGCATGTAAGAGTAAAACCAAATGTGAAGGCGGTGATGAAATTGATGCTGAGCATGAAGATCCTGACGAAACGTTGAAGAAGAGTCATGGTGGTTGCGGTGCTCGGCAACCCAGGATCACTATTGATGGTATGAAAATGATTGCAGAATACAAGGTTCAGAGAAATAAAAATGATGATCAGGAACAACTTCCTGAACCTGTTGAACGAAAAAAAAAAATTTCTGCTGCGAAGGTATCTTACAGACATTTCTCCTTATGCTGTCTCTTATCGAATATTTCCTTCTCTGCACCTCATTTTTGCTCACTTCATTCGTGATACTAATTTTTGCTTGTGCTCAGGTTCTTAGCGTTCTGAAAAGAATTAGTGATGAAGACTGCTGGTTGTTAGGCTTAAACCCTGAGTATGGTCGTCCGGATTGGATGATTCTACAAGTTCTTCCAATACCTCCACCTCATGTGAGACCTTCTGTGATGATGGGCACCTCCTCCAGGAGTGAGGCAAGTCATTTCTTGTTGCATCTTTACCTTTGTCCAGGTTATCTGGCTTGATTGCCTTGGTATTTTATATTATGTAATCTTTTCTCATGTGTATGCTGGCTTCAACTCTTTGAAAATATATAGTAGTAGCTTTGTAATAGCAAGTTATAGCGAATTGTGTATTAGTTCGTTATAATTACCTGCTCTGCTTGTGCAGGATGATCTAACTCATCAATTGGCGATGATTATTAGACACAATGAGAATCTGAAGAAATATAATAAAAATGGAGTACCCTTACACATCCTCTCAGAGTTCTCCGACTTATTGCAATTCTATATAGCCACATACTTTGACAATGAACTACCAGGGCAGCCAAGGGTATAATCGCTTATTTGCCTTTCAATTTGTTGATGTTTAATTTGACATATCATGGAAGCACCTTCTCCACTTTGCTTATCTGCATGTGTAATTTGACATATCATGGAAGCACCTTCTCCACTTTTCAGGCTACACAACGATCAGGTAGACCCATCAAATCAATATGCAGTAGGCTTAAGGCTAAGGAAGGGCGGATAAGGGGTAACTTGATGGGCAAACGAGTAGATTTTTCAGCACGGACAGTGATCACACCTGATCCAAATATAAATATTGATGAACTGGGAGTGCCATGGAGTATTGCGCGGAATCTCACATATCCAGAAACTGTGACTCCGTATAACATAGAAAGGTCTCATATTGCGACTACACTCTATTTTATCCTTTACCAAAAGTTCTTTGCTATTTTTCATAACTGGAAACTTTTGTTAATAGGTTGAGGGAACTTGTTGAGCATGGGGTCCATCCACTACCTGGTAAAACAGGAGCCAAATATATTATAAGAAATGATGGGCAAAGGCTTGATCTTCGTTACCTGAAGAAAAGCAGTGATCAGCATCTGGAACTTGGATACAAGGCAACCTTTTTAAGGACTTTCAAATGCTTGATGATGAGTCATTGAATCCCTAACTCATGTTTCCTAACTCTTTGTAATTGCTGGTGCAGGTTGAGAGACACTTGACTGATGGAGACTATGTCCTCTTCAATAGGCAACCTAGCCTTCATAAAATGTCTATTATGGGGCATAAGATCAAGATTATGCCTTACTCAACTTTTCGCTTGAATTTGTCTGTTACCACACCCTACAATGCTGATTTTGATGGGGATGAAATGAACATGCATGTTCCACAGTCATACGAAACCAGAGCAGAAGTATTGGAGTTAATGATGGTTCCTAAGTGCATTGTATCACCTCAATCAAATAAGCCTGTAATGGGAATCGTCCAGGACTCGCTTTTAGGATGCCGTAAAATGACCAAAAGAGATACATTTATAGAAAAGGTAATTGTGACAGTTTATATTTATTACTTTCAATTGATTTTGAAACTTTGTCATGATGCCTGCATATGTTGGATTGTGTACAGGATGTTTTTATGAACATTTTGATGTGGTGGGAGGATTTTGATGGGAAAATACCTGCTCCTGCAATTTTGAAGCCTCGGCCTCTTTGGACTGGGAAACAAGTTTTTAATCTTATTATACCTAAACAAATAAATCTGACAAGATTTTCAGCATGGCATTCAGAGTCTGAAAAAGGTTCTATGACTGTGGGGGATACTCAAGTTCGAATAGAAAAAGGGGAGCTTCTTTCTGGCACTCTTTGCAAAAAGACACTTGGCCCATCCAGTGGTAGTCTTATACATGTCATTTGGTATGCATTTTCTTGACAACTTGGCTTCTAATTAGTGAATGTTATTTTTTTCGCTCTAGTTTTTTCTGACATTGTTCCTGTCTTGTTTATGCCATCTTCCAGTAATTTGTTTTGTGTGTTTTAAAATCTCCCCTTGTCTGATTATGCGCATGGAAATATTTACTTCACATTTGGTTATGCCATCAAAATCACGGCGAAAATCAATGAAACGATATATGTTAGTGTTGTCAATCACTGCTTTATGATATTCTTTGTTCTTAACTGTCTTGCCGTATACAGGGAAGAAGTTGGTCCAGATGCGGCTCGCAAATTTTTGGGACATGCTCAATGGCTTGTTAATTATTGGCTTTTGCAGAACGGTTTTAGCATTGGGATTGGGGATTCAATCGCGGACGCTAAAACTATGGAAACAATTAATGAAACCATTTCTCAGGCAAAGAATGAAGTGAAAGAACTTATCAGGAAGGCTCAAGAACAGACATTGGAGCTAGAACCTGGACGAACTAGGATGGAAACATTTGAAAACAACGTGAACCAGGTTATTAAATCAAATGCCTTGTCCGGATTATTTTCTGTTTCAAGTGTCTATGCTAAAATTTGATGGGTTCTGCCATATTTTTTAGGTGTTGAATAAGGCTCGAGATGATGCTGGAAGTAGTGCACAGAAGAGCTTATCAGAAAGAAATAATCTCAAGGCGATGGTTACTGCAGGGTCTAAAGGAAGTTTCATCAACATATCACAGATGATTGCGTGTGTCGGGCAGCAAAACGTTGAGGGTAAGCGAATTCCTTTTGGGTTCACGGATCGGACTCTTCCCCATTTCACCAAAGACGACTATGGTCCGGAAAGTCGAGGGTTTGTGGAGAACTCATATTTACGAGGATTGACCCCGCAAGAGTTCTTTTTTCATGCTATGGGTGGTAGGGAAGGTCTAATAGATACTGCAGTGAAGACTTCTGAAACTGGGTACATACAGAGGCGACTCGTAAAGGCTATGGAGGATATTATGGTCAAATATGATGGGACTGTTAGGAACTCCACGGGAGATGTAATACAGTTTCTCTATGGGGAAGATGGTATGGATTCTGTTTGGATAGAACCACAGAAGTTGGATCCTTTGAAAATGAAGAGATCAGATTTATATGAGACCTACAGATATGAGATTGATGATGAAAACTGGAACCCAAGTTACATGTCTCTAGATGCCGTTGAAGATTTGAAAAACATCACGGAGTTTCGCAATGTGTTTAATGCTGAGGTTAATAAACTTGAAGCTGATAGGTACCAGCTTGGTACAGAGATTGCGACCACGGGTGACATCTCTTGGCCCTTACCTGTTAATGTAGGAAGGCTAATCTGGAATGCGCAGAAGACTTTTAAGGTTGACACTCGAAGGCCCTCTGATTTACACCCCATGGAAGTCGTAGAAGCTGTTGATAAGCTTCAGGAGAGGCTTAAGATTGTTGCTGGTGATGATTTAATTAGTGTAGAAGCTCAAAAGAATGCAACCCTATTCTTCAACATCATGCTCCGTAGCACATTGGCTAGTAAAAGGGTGTTGAAGGAGTACAGGCTTACTCGGGAAGCATTTGAGTGGGTTATTGGAGAGGTCGAGTCTCGATTCTTACAGTCACTAGTAGCACCTGGGGAAATGATTGGTTGTGTTGCTGCACAGTCTATCGGCGAGCCGGCCACCCAGATGACTCTCAATACATTTCACTACGCTGGTGTTAGTGCCAAGAATGTCACTCTAGGTGTTCCACGATTGAGAGAGATCATTAATGTGGCTAAGAAGATTAAGACACCCTCTCTTTCAGTATATCTCAAGCCCGAGGTAAATAAAACAAAGGAAAACGCCAAGAATGTGCAATGTGCTTTGGAATACACTACTCTCAGGAGTGTTACAGAAGCTACAGAAGTATGGTATGATCCAGACCCTGTGAGCACCATAATTGAAGAAGATGTTGACTTCGTCAAATCCTATTATGAAATGCCTGATGAAGAGATATACCCCGAGAAGATTTCTCCCTGGTTGCTTCGTATAGAGTTGAATCGGGAGATGATGGTGGATAAGAAACTAAGCATGGCTGATATTGCTGAGAAAATTAGTTGTGAATTTGGTGATGATTTGAATTGCATATTTAATGATGATAATGCTGTAAAGCTGATCCTTCGTATCCGCATCATGAATGATGAAGCTCCCAAGGAGGGGTTGGATGATGACTCTGCTGAGGATGATGTTTTCCTTAAGAAGATTGAGAGTAGTATGCTGACAGAAATGGCTCTTCAAGGCATCCCAGGTATCAATAAGGTGTTCATAAAACATAGTAAAGTAAACAAGTTTGATGAGAATGAAGGGTTTAAGGCAGATGAGGAGTGGACGCTGGACACGGAAGGTGTCAATCTTTTAGCTGTTATGTGTCATGAAGATGTTGACGCAAGGAGAACAAGAAGTAATCACTTGATTGAAGTTATCCAAGTGCTTGGAATAGAGGCTGTGCGCAAGTCCTTGCTGGATGAGTTGCGGGTTGTGATATCTTTTGACGGGTCTTATGTGAATTACCGACATCTTGCAATCCTGTGTGATACCATGACTTATCGCGGTCATTTGATGGCCATTACCCGCCACGGGATTAATCGGAATGATACCGGGCCAATGATGAGGTGCTCATTTGAAGAAACTGTGGACATTCTTCTTGATGCGGCAGCATATGCTGAAACAGACTACTTGAGGGGAGTTACAGAGAACATCATGTTAGGTCAGCTTGCACCTATTGGGAGTGGAAATTGCGCCTTGTTTCTTAATGAGGAGATGTTGCACCATTCCATTGAACTCCAATTACCTAGTTATATGGAAGATGGTTTGGATATTAGCATGTCACCTTCCCACCCG
This sequence comes from Cornus suecica, assembly GCA_963922005.1. Lineage (NCBI taxonomy): Eukaryota > Viridiplantae > Streptophyta > Magnoliopsida > Cornales > Cornaceae > Cornus > Cornus suecica. Next base: position 41,965,742 of record OY998248.1, read on the forward strand.
CAAGCCATTGGCGATGGGTTTATGTCTCCTAATTATTTGCAGAGCCCGAATTTCCAGTTGTCACCCATTACTGATGCCCAGTTTTCTCCTTATGTTGGTGCATTGTCCTTCTCTCCATCATCTCCAGGGCCGACCGGATATAGTCCATCAACACCTGGATACAGTCCCACTTCCCCTAATTATAGCCCCACTTCTCCAACCTATAGTCCTAGCTCTCCTGTATATAGCCCCACAACTCCTGCATATTCTCCTAGTAGTCCATCTTACTCTCCCACCTCTCCCAGTTACAGCCCTACATCTCCTTGTTACAATCCTTCCTCACCTACTTACAGCCCAACCTCTCCGTCCTACAGCCCGACCTCTCCATCATACAGCCCAACATCACCGACCTATAGCCCGACCTCTCCCTCATACAGCCCCACTTCACCAAGCTACAGCCCCTCCTCTCCTGGCTACAGCCCCACTTCACCAAGCTACAGCCCCTCCTCTCCTGGTTATAGCCCCACTTCACCAAACTACGCCCCCTCCTCTCCTGGTTACAGCCCCTCCTCTCCTGGTTATAGCCCCACTTCACCAAACTACAACCCCTCCTCTCCAGGTTACAGTCCCACTTCACCAAGCTACAGCCCCACCTCTCCTAGTTACAACCCCAGTTCACCAAGCTACAGACCCACCTCTCCTGGTTACAGCCCCACTTCGCCAAGCTACAGCCCCACTTCGCCAAGCTATAGCCCCACCTCTCCTGGTTACAGCCCCACTTCGCCAAGCTACAGCCCCACCTCTCCAAGCTACAGCCCCACCTCTCCGAGCTACAGTTCCGCATCTCCAAGTTACAATCCCTCGACAAATTATAGCCCCTCGCTGGCATATTCGCCTAGCAGTCCAAAGCTGTCACCTACTGGTTTATACAGTCCATCTCAAAATTATAGGTAAGCTGTCATTGTGTATCTTCGGCTGCAGTTTTATGTTTCTAATGACGGATCTTTTTTGCAAAATTATATTAGAAGGCGTTCTGAAAAGTATGTTTCTATTGACGGATCTTTTTTGCAGCCCGACATCTCCATCATTTTCACCTTCGAGTCCGACATACAGTCCCAGCAGGTGAGCTTTATTCTGCAAAGTCTAATTTATACTGTTTGATAACATCTTTTTTCTATTCTGATAAGCAAAATTATATTACAAGGCATTCTGGAAGGGGAATGCATCCCATTGAAACTACACAAGACAACATTTTTTTTTTCTTTTGCCAAACCTGGTGATAGCATGTGGCTTTTAATCAAATTAGATGTCTGTCCTTGCTGATTAACGTCATGTTTGTGTTCTCTTTTGTTCCTTTTTCATCAAAATAAAGTTCTGTTTTGCTTGCAAAATCAAATGATTTTGTCAAAGTTTTAGTGAGTACTTGTGTGATTGTTAACTGGTAGGGGTTTGCAGCTCTGCACTAGAACTGCCCTAGGATTCCCTCTTCTTATTCAATACTGCTTTGTTGGAAAGACCAAAGTATATTAACTTTGTTAGTGGTAGTTAGCAGATGGCCATATTGAATATGAGTTCATATAAGAATATTTGTCATCTTCTTCTAACATGTATACAAAACATGTTCGAATTTGATAAACTATTTCTCTCTATGCTTTAAGATTACTGGCGTGTAAAAAAGATTAAAAAAAAGAAAGAAGGAAAATACTTACTTTTTGGATTGTTGAAATGTGTATTTACTTCTTTCTAATATTCACTCCATATGATTCCTGTTTGAGCCCTGTCTACAGTCCAGCTTCTTCTGATTACCGGTGAACAAAATGCTATCCTAGAATTATGGAAGCTTCATTGACAACTAATGTTATCTGTATGCAGTCCATGTGAGGTGTACTCACCAGCTTCTAACACCCAGGACACGCACGATGAGGGTGACAAAAGCAGTCGTTAGAAGTCTATCATACTTCGGGAGATGGTCATAATATGAGGTCATCAATATGATACTGGAATTTTGTTTTTTATTTATTTTTTATTCCGACAAAAAGCTATATTAATTCCATGGTCGCTGATTTGATATCTGGAATTGCCTTTCATTATTAATATGCAAAACTCATCAATGGTCTAAAGTACTACTAGTAGTAGGATCAACAATTGGGATGGATGGATTTAGCGGAATGTATACTTCAAACCTGTTGAAGTTGGTGGTATCATTTGATCTTTGTTAGTACACCTTTTTTTTATATAAAAAAAAATCTTACAATTTTATAAACTCGAATATACTCACTTGAAAGTTTGTTGACATTGGAAGATATATATATATATATATGTATATATATATATATGTATATATGGGATTGATTGAAAGTTGTGATTAGCTGCTAATTCAGTTTCTTCCTTGTGATTTGCAGTGGCTCGGCAGATAACAATAGCTCCGGGGGATAGGACTAGGTATTTGAGGAGTTAGGATTTACAGAAAATATGCAGAAGTGGTGGCTTGTATTTAGGACCATTTGTTCCACTACATTGTAAATGTATTGACTGGTATAGATTTCTGGGTAGTCTTGACATTGAAATCTTATAGGCAGTGTGATTTGATTAGCTTACAAATTGGAAGAGGTTTGTGCTGATGTTGCTTGTTACTATATTTACTGTTCTGTATTGGCTGAGACCAGAGATTGAGCTTGATTTAGATTAAACTATTAATAGATCAGTTCAAAGGTTTTCCCTGTTGTTGTCCTTTGGGAGCTCAGTATTATAGAAATACAATATTGGCCTTTTAGTATGTAATATATTAATTATTTAAGTATCATCTTCTTATAGAGTACAATTTTTTTATACTTATTTGTCTTAAATTAGTTGTCCAAGTTTGACTTTTTAATATATATATTTTTTATTATTTTGTGTTTTTAATTTTGGTATAGTTGTAGTTTTTAGTAAGGCTCATTGTCCTTTGAAATTAATTTAGATGGATAATTTGGAAATGTATGAAATTATATTATATTGAGATTTGAAATTGGATAAATATTTTGAGACAAGATAAATAAAATTGAGAAAGTGGACAACTAATATAGGTAGAGGGACTAACATCTTTTTATATATTTTAACTAATAGTTTTTAACAAATTTATCAATAGTTCAATTTTTAGATTGAATTACTTTACTTAATTTTGACCAAACTTTAAAGTATCGAATAAATTTCATTTGGTTTTAAAATCATGTTCTGTCACCTACATTTCACGTGTTGTCACCTACATTTCACTTTTTAGATTGAATTACAAAATTAATTTTTTTTGAATAATAGTCACAAAATAAAAATAATTTTCACCAAAAATGTTTCACTCCCAAACAAATACATAATATTGCATTCCATTAATAACAAGTAAAGCAGTATATAGACACACACGTATATATGTATACCGTTAAGTCCATTTTACCAGATAAACCACCGAAACACTCACTCTTTCTCACTATGTCACCACCACAAGCTCTCCCAAACCCCCCAAAACCCTTGTCTCTCCTCCCCTCCTCCCCTCTCTCCCTCACCCTCCTCTCCCCCTTCCGAACCCTAGCTTTCCCGCGCAAACCCCAAACCCTCCCTCCTCACTCCCTCTCCTCCTCCACCACCGCCGCCACCTCCCATTTCTCCGAGGATGACGACCACCACGTCCTCGGCGATTGCCTTGTCTTCGAAGACGGCGCATTCGAAGACCCATACCTCCAACAAACCCTAAATCCCAAAACCAATAGTAACAATGGTAGGCCCAATTTGAGCAGATCGGAGGTGAAGCCGGAGGAGTTGGTGCCGGAGAAGTGGAAGAAGGCTCAGGCGGAGGTCAACATCACGAAGAAGGAGAGACGAAAGATAGCGCAGGGGTTGGAGTTTGGACGGAGGGTGGAGAGGAATAGGAAGGGGTTGGTGCCGATTGGGGAGGCGGTGGAAGAGTATGTGACGTATAGGGAGGCGAAATTGAGGCAATTGAAGCCCTTGGTTTTGGATAATCCGAGTTTTGGTGCGGTGGTGGAGGAGGGTGGTGGTGGTGGTGGTGGTAGGGGGGAGGGAGAGGGAGAGGGAGAGGGAAGGGGTTTGGGGAGTGGGAGGGTGGCGCCGCGGAACCCTAGGATGGCGGTTTATAAGGGGAGTTTGGAGGATGTGTCGGAGTTTTTTAGGAGTGGGGAGTATGAGGCTAGTGCTGAAAAGAAAACTGAAGGTATGTGTGTGTTGCTGGTGATGGTGAATTTTTGGTTATTTGATTAATTGATGATGTTTCTATGTTGAGAAATAGTCATTGCTGTGGACAGATGTGATTGAATTCGTGTGCATTGCAAATTTAAAGACTATTTTTTCTATTATATGTATGTGGGTGTGTGTGACGGTTGGGAAATTATCATATTATAGTCAAATTATATAATGATTGCACTAAACTAAGGAAATGAAGTTTTTGTGATTTTGTTGAGTGGATGTGTGTGAAGTAGTGTTAAGACTCACAACATCGATTTAATGTGAATATGATGCATTGGAGCTTTGTCTCTTCTTTAATTCTGACCTATATTTAGCAAATTTCAATGTTTATGTACTCATCGAAAGGTGATTATAAGAATGTACATTTTCTCTTCATTGTTTTACAAATGGCCACCCGAGTGACCCTTTGCCTGTTGCTTGAGAACCATTGTCATTGGTGAGAGTGTGAAAAGTTAGTCACTTGTGATATCACGAGTTAAGTTTGTTTGGAGTCCTCCTTCCCCAAGCCCCTGCTGTAGCAGGACCACAACTGGGTACTGACCCTTTTGTTCCATGAGAGGTTGCCCTGTCGGATGCAAGTCTAGTTCCTCGTTCTGATTTATGTTAGATGACAGTCTTCTTTACCTGCATGCGTGCAGCAGTCAGGCATCTAGCATGAACTATTAAATCGACCGAGGCAGCTTGTTGTCCCCCAATAAATCCTTAGGTAAATGTATGTGATGGACTTATGAGATTAATTTATAAACTTTCTTGGGTAATTGTTGGAATTTTTATGCTTTATAAGTTTCCATTCATTTATCATTTCATTGTTGTTTATGCGACCTAATAATGAATGTAAATTCACCTGAGGCTTCTTTGAATTCATACTAAATCTTGGAATCTAGATAACGCCCTGTAATATGGCTTTTGGTACCTCTCCCAGTTATTACATTGAAATATTTCTTTTGGAGTTCACACTCTAGTTGAGGTTGATTTCAGAATTCAAAATTTCATTAAGGTTGATACTCCAATTTCAGTGTCAGTAAAAGTTTGCCTGGACTTGGGCCTAACCAAAGTAAAAAGTAAATTGTTGGATATTTATGTGCATTATTTCCCATTTCCTACTATTTTTTCTCTCGATCATCTATGGTTGCAGTTCCTTCCTCACGTGGTTTCCATTGAGATTACACAGTTTGTTATCTTAAAGTAGGAATGAGCTGGTACCTTTTGTTGTATTTAGTGCTCATATTAGCTTATCTTTTATGCTTAAACGTGTAGGTGGCCGTCGGAAGCTGTTTACTAAGGAGGAAAAGGTCCTACTTAATAAGCGGATACCTGATCTGGCAGCTGCAACTTCTGTAAGTTTTTTATGGTCCCTGAGTAGTTTTAATTTTTTTTCCTTTTCTTCTTGATTTTTTAATTTGGGTGTTATTTATTTATTCACTCCTGTTGTTAGATCGTATTGCTGTGTGTGATGAATTAGTGGTTGTTGTGTTGTGGTATATATTATAATTGCGTATATGATAAGATAACCTGATCTCTTTAACAACAAAAATGGTAGTAGTCCATAATTTGTAGCGAGTAATTTGTTTTTTTTTAACCTTATGTACCTCTGGAACTTATCAGTAGAAATGTTTATTTTTGTTAATGATTGAAAGTGTTTTTTCCCTTCGATTTTATGTTCTGTTTAATTCATTTCCAGGGAAAATGGCAACCTCTGCACACTCTTGTTGCATCAGGAGAGTTTTACCTTGTCAATGATTTGTTGAAACACAACGTAGATATCAACATCCAGGACAAGGTAGGCCGAATGATCACTTCATCCAATTTATGATCTCATAGCTCATGGCCTTTTCTGCAATGTTCCTTTTTTCAATGGAATCAGTTGATTTTCAGGGATGATGCTTACTGATGCTCTTCTTTTTAACCTTTGTTTATGGTCTGATTTATCTTTTTCAGGATGGACTGACTGCAATGCACAGAGCAATACTTGGCAAAAAGCAGGCCATTTTTAATTATCTTTTGAGAGAATCAGCAAATCCATTTGTTCGCGATAAAGTAAGTGGGAACTTGTTGAGTACTTGCCATTTAATTATATTCAAAGCCAAATATCATGCTTTTTTTCACGTTCTTAGTAATTTAAGACTTCCTATTTTCCCATCTTCTTTTATTTATTTATTTATTATTATTATTTTGTGTGTGTGTGTGCGCGCACGCGCGCATCATGGTACCAACTTCCTTTTTACACGCTCATCATGAATTTTTCTTCTATTTAGGTGGAAACATAAAGTTTAATGAGAAGTCCTAATATTGTGTGTTTTACCTGTACATTGATTTATGTTTTAGGATTTGATCAATTAGGTTGATCCTTGATGAGATGTTCATATTTTGGCTATTTATTCATGTTTGACTTTGGAGCTCATATGTTTTTGGCTTTTGTAGCTCATATTTTTGGTATTGATATAGTCGAAAATTGTCTTCATTAAGTCGATTGAACTGTTGGTTTTACCTATTTTGAATATCTGTATTTCGTTGATGCAGGAGGGGGCTACCTTGATGCATTATGCTGTCCGCACAGCTGCAACTCAAATGATAAAAATTCTTCTTTTGTACAATGTGGACCTAAACCTCCAGGACAATGTAGTCTAATAGTTCCGTATTCTTGCTTTATACTTTTCTTATGCAATTCAGGGTTTAGTCCTAACACGTGCTTGTCCTTTTCAGGATGGGTGGACACCATTACATCTTGCTGTTCAAACTCGAAGAACGGATCTAGTGAGGCTTTTGTTAATCAAAGGAGCTGATAAGACAATAAAAAACAAGGTAAAAATTCTGATTCTTTGGGTGTCTTCAAATTATTAAGTGCTCTGCTCTGAGTGCTTCATGTCCCCCGAGTGAGAACAATTCTTAGATGTTTAAACCTGACTACATGAATGCATGTTCTGGTGACATCCGTCCTTGAAGTGGTTCACAGTTACTAATTATGTGGCAAAACATACACTTCAGCTTCTCACTGGATCATTGGACAACACTAGATTATACTCCATTTGGGAAAAGATTTCAGCTATTATACTTTAGTGTTGCTAATTTTTTTAAGAAAGATTCCTTCTGGTAAGTACAGGTTTTGTGCTGGACTAATAATAGGCAACCAGAGGCCTAATAGCCAAGTGGTACCTGCTCCTTACTCCCAAATGGGAGGTCCGGGCTTCGAGCCTCAGTGGAGGCAGTGTGTGACTAAATGCTTAACTTTCAAAAAAAATAAATAAATAAAATAAAAATAAAAATACTCTGTTTTTAGGATTGTGCAATTCGTTACCTGATCAGACCTCCTGAAATGCTTCATTATGTATGGCAAATAAAAGCCAACACTTTATTGTCCTTGACAATTCCTGGAAGTATGTGCTTATTCAGATATTTACCTCACCCCTGCTTTGCTCTGTTGGTCTAACGTACTAGTTGGGTACAAGGTTAAAAGTTAGTTCTAAATTTTCCCTTCCACTCTTGTGTTTGGTTAAACAAAACAAAGAGACAAAGCAAGAGAATTGTTGTCAACAAGGGAGAAAATCCTACTCTGGAAAACTTCACCTCAGACTAAGCTAAAGTGAAATAGTTCAGGAGAAATAAGGCAATTAGGCGCTAGGGTTGCAGTACGGAAAGAAGGGCGTGATGAAGGGAATGGATCCTGGCCAATAGTTTCTCTCTCCAAATATCTTCAAAGCTATTTCTAATAGATACAAAAACGCCACATCACCATCTTGTTTGGATTAAATTGGTTATGAAACCAAGACATAGTGAATACTGAATAGTTATTTAAATGAAGAGGTGACATATTAAAATGTTGAATGAAGCTTAGAGATGCTTGTAGTTGTTAACTACCAACTACTCTAAAAACTTAAGATTAACTTAAATATTTATATCCTTCAACACGCCCCCTCACGTGTGGCATTCTTTTCGGTTCAACACGTGAAACAACAATTTTCAGCAAAGGGTGGCAGTGAGGTTTGAATACGAGACATTTGTCTCTGATACCATGTTAACTACCAACTACTCTAAAAGCTTAAGCTGTCAGAGAGGGTGTAACTTAAATATTTATATCCTTCAACAGTAGCAAGAGAGATTTGAGAGGATCTAAATATGGATGAAAGACGTCCTTGTCAATTCGGTCTCTTTATGCTTTTCTCCATAATTGGATATATGAAAATTCTCAAAATATCTCAATTTCTTTTCCTTTCTTTACTTTAAGGTAAAAGGCCAACTGAATGCAAATCGGTTGCTTGAGATGATTATTTGAAATATTTTCTCTGTAATTGAATGCAGCAAGTATTTAAACTGCATTTCATACCACTTGTTTGTCTCAGGATGGTTTAACTCCACTTGACCTCTGCCTCTATTCTGGTCAAGACACAAGGACTTATGAGCTAATTAAGCTGATAAAACAGCTTCCTAAGCCGTGATAAACTGCAACGACCGAAGCCAGACCTCGTCGGTTTTATATTCTCCCTACTGGTTTTACAGCATACCTGGATTGACTGATATCCATTCATGCATACGTCATCACGGAGTGCTGGACTCAGATGAGAGTGTACCAACAGCAGGTGCACTATCACCCCCTAATTATTATAATCAAATTGCCTCTGTATATGTAGTGTTTATAAGGCATGCATGTATAAAATCCAACAGTTTTGCCCTCCATGGTTAACAAAGTAATATATTGTAATTATAAGACGATGCTGCAATTCGAACAATTTGATTGAAATATTAGCAAAGCATAAGACTTTTTTGCAGGAGTAATTCAATTGGCTTTTGATAGTGGTGATCATAGTATTGTCACTCTTTAACTCAAACTGTATCTAGTTTTATGACTTACTGTTGAATTGTTTGTGTATGTGTATATACAAAATGAAGTCATATGTTGTGATGATGTTTCAAATTCCTTTGGGGCATTTCTCTACTTACATTAGTTAACTAGTGGATGTTAAGTATACCAACTTTCTTGGACCTAAAAGTCTGATATATTTAACTAACAGCAGCAGAATGGTCCAACCTTTGTTTTTTCACCTTTTAGGCAGCATTGAACATGAGATATGTTTGACATATTTGATGTAAGATGGTAACATTTAACAAATCATTGACAATAAGAATTGTTCTTTTACTTTTCTTCTTATGTGTTTCAATTTTCCTTTTCATCAAGTGCTTTAATTGTTGGGTTTTCAACTACTACAGAGTAAGTGCTACTTTGAAAATTTTCTCGCTGAAAAAGAAGATGGGTCTTGTTCACTTTTGACTCTCTTTCGAAGATTCATATTCTTGATCCTTCCAAGTACCTCCCCCTAATGCTCATGTTTGTTTTTGCTTTGATGGAAATGAGGGCGAAATAAAGGAAATGATTGTAGAGGAAATTTCTTATTGTTTGTATTGAAAGCATGGTTCGCAATAACATTTTCGTAATGCTTGGAACAGGTGTTGATACTGTTACATAATACAATATTGCGTATTATCTAGTTCATAATGCTTATAGCAGGTGTTGATACTGTTACACAATACAATATTGATATACAAGTGTTGATATTGTTACATAATATAATATTGCATATCGCCTGGTAACAATACAATATTGATACTAAACATGGTTGAAAGTGAAAGAAATGGTATCATTTGGAGGAAGGAAGTGAAATTCAAGCCTTACCTTAAAACGAAGTCAGAGGTTCCAAACTTATCAGAAACATAACATGTGAATGTTAGTGAGAAGTGATCACCTAACCACAAAATAGTAAAATTAAAAAATATATATATATATATATTATTATTTTAATTTGTTGTGTAAGTAGTGAAATTAATGTTTTAACTTACCGGCAAAAACTTTGACCTTACCTTATTTACCTAAAAAATAAGATTTCGACTGAAAGGACTACACATTATTACCTAAAATATTGTGTAATAATGTTTACGAATTTTATATTCATCTTTCTTTTATAAAAACATTAGTCAATTATTCAAGTTGTATGGTATAACCCCATTGACAATTTTTCTTGGTCCTAAACTTCAAAAAGATTATCATTTAAGGGTGTTAAACAAATAGATTTCATAACTCATGTAACGTTAAATCGTAAACTTGTGGAGGGGTGGGGATTCGACCCCACACTCATCCAAGCACAAAAAATTCATCCTAACAACCAATCTGGCTACCCACGTTGGAGGATTTACATATTGTCCACTATAATAAATGTGTTTGGTTTACCATAATTTTTTTTTAATAATAATAACAAAGTATTGAAACAGAAAAGTCAAATACTCCCATAATTAAAGCAAATAAAAAAATGTTAATGGAATGATCACAGGCCATAGATATTTGGTGTGCCGCACATTGTTGAAAGAGACCAATTCGGATTAGTCATCCTTCTATCTATCACGAGATATGCGTTTTCATTTAATAAATGTCGCATTTTATATTATGGACCACTAAGTGGAGATCTACAAAGAGCAAAAGAAAAGAGGTTGACTCAGGTGGGGGGTTTAGAGTATAGTTGATACGCAAGTTGAATATCAAAGCATGTAACATTATACGCATATATGTATGTATATTTAGGTAATCTTTGGATTGGTTTTTCAAACGGTAATTTTGTCTTTCTGGAGAGAAAAATTATTTTGAATGGTGTTTGATAAAATTTTCAGAAGAGCTTCTGAGTCTTGGAAAAACGTTTTAAAAAAGTTGGGGGTACCAGCTTCTCAAAACAACTTATACTTCTCTTTTTCTTATGCAGAAAACCAGAATAAAAAACTATGTCAACACATGGCCTTAAAGTTGTATGATTAAGTAGTTTAAGGGTATTGTAGCAATTCTTTGATAAAGACAATTAAAGTTTGCATAAGAATGACTCCTAGAAGTGAAAATTAATTAGATATGTGTGGAATTTATAAAATACTGTCATAAGTTTTTATTTTTTATTTTTTTTAAGAACATTATGAATATAAGATGATAACCATTCTTGGACCAAAGAGTCACAATGGCAATCTTGAACTATGATATGGTCCAATAATTGTCCTAATATTTTAAAAATATTTTTTTAGTTACATTTTTTTTAATTTAAAAATATACATACATACATGATCATGGAGCTTTAAGAACCTTGTATAAATATAATTTCTTTAAGTTCTGAAAGAAAATTAAATTTATTTTAAAATAAAATACAATAAATTCTTTAAAATTTGATTTTTAATTACACACAATAATTATATTCATGTGTATATTACACGAACTACCACCACCATACTCTTTCTTCAAAAACATTACAACATAAACTAAAATATGGACATAATAGCCATTTCATTGTCTAAAAGGGCATTGTAGGGCTTTAATTAATTATTGAATAGACAAAAATGTCAAATTTTATAACTAGGGAGGTCAATGTTACTCAATTCTATAATAGAGAAGAGGTGAGTATTATTTTTAAAAACAAGAGGGGATGTAACTGTTATTTGACATTTCTTGAGGGACCGTAACTTGAATTAAAAATGATCTAAAGTTTTATCTAAAAAAGCAGTAACCAAATAAAGCTTTGCAATAGAAATACAATCGTCATTTCACTTTATCTGATCTTCTTCTTTTCTCTCACCAACTAAAGCTATCGATTTCTCTCTCTATAATCCTATATATACATATTTATTATATATATACATAGATACACACTCACATACATCATTGTAGATGATGATCGGAGCTCACTCATATCACCGTACATTTTCCGGCGTCTGGACGGCGAAGGATCAGGCAAATGCCGGCCGTTCGATCTCGAATCGCGTGTCGTTTCAATTAGGTTTTGAACGCAGCGGACATTTTCGGAAATCGAAATCGATGCTTTTATGCTGTAGGTCTTCTTCTCGAGGAAGCTTCAATGGCCGATCCAGCAACAACCACGACGAACGCGATCACGAGTACCTCGAAGCCGTCATCCTCCTTTCAGGTCTCAATTTCACCTTCAAAATCATGTAATATATGTATATATAAATATATTGGTCATTTCTACTATTTTACCTAAATTCTTGCTGTTGCATTGGTTTGACTTTTGAGAATTTCTTGTTGGAATCCATAGGTGTTTCTGATTTGGAAGTGGAAGAATTATGTGTGTGTGTGTGAATTTTTTTCTATTTTCTTTTTGCGCGAAAAGAAAATTGTTGAAATTTTAATCTAATTTTCCTCTAATTTAAATGCATCATGTAATAAATAAATATATATATGTATTCTTTTCTACAATTGTATCTAAATTCCTATTCTTTTTATTTATTTATTATTATTATTTTTTTGTATTTGAGAATTATTGTTGCTGAATCGATTGTTATTAATTTACGACTTTAGGTAGGATTTGAGAATCGAAGGCTTTGTGTGTGTGTGGGAGTGTGGTGTGAGAGAGAGTGTGGAATTGGTTAAATACTTGGAAGTTTAAGCTGATTTTCTTCTAATTTCAAATCTAAGGTGGGGAATCCATGGTCCCAAAGGCAACATCAGTTATACAGATTTTGTCTGGTCAGATTTTCCAGTGCATATATCTATTTGTGTGTACATATATATGTGTATATATATATCTTATGCTCTACACTTCTACTGAATTCCCAACTGTTGCATCGATTATTGTTTCTAAACTGACTAGTACTATATCATTACTTAGCATATATTGTTGTTGTTGTTGTGAGTGAGAGAAATTGGAAGAAGAATTAGTTCAAAGTTTCAAGTTAATTTTCCTTATTTCAATGCTAAGGTGAGGATCTATGCTTCTAAACACAACATAAGTTCTACATATTTTGTATTCTCGAATTTTATAATGTATAATGTATCACTACCTAAATCTGTATATTTTATATTGTTTAGGACTTCTGACACCTTCTTGTTGCGGAATTGATTTACTTTACACATTAGTTAGCAATTTGAAAAATGAGGAGTTTCTTTCTTTATTTTCTTATGTATATGTTCATGCACCCCTGAATTTATATTCCTTCAATTAGTACAGAAACTGCCAGGCATTACCGAATGCGTCTGCAAGGATTCCAGGAAGACATGACATGGCAGTCATCTTCTCCATTGCGTCCATTTTCCGTTCAAGCAAGGGATCCTAGAGCTGAATTTAGTTCAATGGGACTAGCTTTTCTTCGTCGTTTTCAAAATCCAACAATTTTTCTTAAAGCTTCTTGTGATGGAGACTTCTTGCTACCGATTATTGTAGGTAGGCAAATCATTTTTCCCATTCCGTTCTTTGTTCTTTGTTGTCGCCAGTTGTGGTTGTCATCTCCGCACAGATCTGTGTGCAACTATGAAGTAACAATATCTTCTGCTGCTGCAGGGGAATTTGCTGTCGAAGGACTTATAGATTCCTCAACGGAGGATGGGAGTGGGGTATGTATGTAAAAAAGAAATATGGTCCGATTTTCTTTCTTTATTTTCACGTTGATGCTCATATATGGCATGCTGCAGGACTCTCCAAATCAGTTCCAACTCGTCAGAAATCTTGTTGACAAACTTGGCTATGAGGTATGAATCTATAGTTATCATGAATTTGAGACTTTCTCTAGGTCTCATGTTGATATGTTTTGTTGTATGTTCAACTAATGATGCTCATTATTTCATAAACATTTTTTTTTCCATTTTTTTGTATTAGCAATTATGTACTTTTCCTTATCCCAAAATAAGTGTCCACTTTTCCTTATCCCAAAATAAGTATCTACTTTTGAAAAGTCAACCCACTTTATTTGATCAATTTACCAATTTAACCTTCATCTATGAAAATTATAAAATATATACACTATAAACTATCACATCTCTATGGTGGGACCATGGGTAAAATTGATAATTCATTAACTAACACTACAATAAAATTCATCTTCTTAAAAAGTTGGATTCCCCAAGAGGGACCTATAATTTGGGACGGAGGGAGTATAAAAAAACACTCAAACGGGGAGCGTATCCCATATACAAAAAAGGCCCTAAGAGCCAAGCGAGCCCAAAAACTCTAACTTCTCATCAATGGATATACAATAACGACCCTCCACCCAATAAAACAAATTTGAAATAATGAAATCTTTTATGGCCCCTAAAGATGATTCAATACCCTCAAGACATTGTCTATTCCGCTCAAGCAAAATGCCCTACCATAGGCATAGGGGGGCCACCCTTTAAAAAGAATGAACTTGCGACCCAACATGCATGCTCCTCCAGGCGACCAAAACATCACCAACCGACGCTGGCATTACCCACTGCACACCAAAGAGGGCAAAGAGAAGGCACCAACAATCATAGGCCACCGGGCAATGCAAAAGGAGATGGTCAACGAATTCCCTCTCTTTCTTGCAAAAAAACACCGGTTAACCACAATAACACCCCTTTGGCTCAGCACATCCAAAGTGAAAATGCGGCCCTAAGCAATCGACCAAGAGAAAAAAGCCACATTGAAAGGGGCCTTAGAGCGCCTGATCGCCTTCCAAGGAAATTCCCCCTATTTTCTTGATTCCCAACTATATGCGTATCTGTTATGCTACTTTATATGTTCTGATGAAATTGAATGTATAATCTTTTGAGCGCTTGACCGCCTTCCAAGGAAATTCCCCCTATTTTCTTGCAAAAAAACACCGGTTAACCACAATAACACCCCTTTGCCTCGGCACATCCAGAGTGAAAATGCGGCCCCAAGCAGCCGGCCAAGAGAAAAAAGCTACCTTGAAAGGGGCCTTAGGGCGCCTGACCGCCTTCCAAGGAAATTCCCCCTATTTTCTTGATTCCCAACTATATGCGTATCTGTTATGCTACTTTATATGTTCTGATGAAATTGAATGTATAATCGTTTGAGAAAAGACTGATACACCGAAAAGACAAAAAGTAAGGCGGGTATTAGGTTTGGTTTGACCTTTTTCACCATACAAGTTGCTAGAGTGCAAACCTAAGTTGCTGATTGATTTTCTGTTCCATTACTAGGGTGAGGAACACTAGATCTTGTTGAATTTTCATGTGCCATGGGACATATTGAGCTGCTTTGAGAGGCTCCACCTCCAAATACATATGATAACCATCCCATTTCCGATATTTATTTAGGGTCATAACTTTATGATAAACAGGGAAACATCAGATAATGTGCCTTACCAAGTAGAATAACAGGCTCAATGTTGACAATTAAGAGCTACCAAGTTTCCTTATCAGTGGAGGTATTCTGATTTTGAAACCATAGGAGTCGTCTGTGTATTTTCTCGAAACTACAGGGAGTTATCTACAATTTTTCATAACATCTTTCTTCCATCTTTTAGTATAACTATCTACTGCCCCTATTGTGATTGATTCTGACTCATCAGGTAGTCTTTGCCTTTTCTTTTAGCTGCTTCACTATAATTTCTTACTGCCTCTTTTGTGTTAAAGGATATTGTGATATCATATTTTATGCATTTATCTACTTTCTTATACTGCACTGAAATTGGGTAATTAATATCAATTATTCTTTCACCTTTATAGTTATCAACGGTGTCTAATAACATCTGTAACCTTCAAGTTCTTAACTCCTATTTTCTTTTCTATATGGCATGCATAATCGCACTTTGCATTCTAAATGATGGAGTGCGTTTAATAAACATATACAATTTATCTGTTGCATTAAGTACTTGATATTTTTCATTAGAAACGGCCCTAAATGTGAGACGATTGGAGAGAGAGTAAAAGTTTGCGCTAAATTCTTCTCATAATTTTTCCTTTCTTATTGTTTTATTTACTCTTTTGATTTTTCTTTAAAAAGAAAAAAACTTGGCAAGGAATGCACTCACATACCCAACTTTTCCTTATGGGTATTGAAACCTTGGCCTTCTACTTGAGGTTATGAAGTACTACTAGGCTACAACTCTTAGTGGTCTTCTTATTTTGAAATTCATTTTCAGGTGAAAATGGTCAAGATTACAAAAAGAGTGGTTAGTACTTACTTTGCCAGGGTATTTTTTTGCAAGGTGTGTACACAAATAGAATTTTAGATCCTTTTTAAAACTACTATAATCTTAGGAATTTTTCTCCGTAGTCATTTGAAATTATTATTATCTGCAGCCTGGGGAAAAAGATATTCTAAGTGTTGATGCACGTCCCTCAGATGCAATAAATCTAGCGAAAAGATGCAAGGTTTGTATTTTTACCCCTTACAGGATTAAGGGCTATCGTTTTGTGCAGAATTAGAGTTTCGTCTTATGTCATGTGCAAAGCTTATATGTGATTAAATTAATGATTTGAGATTATTTTGTTTTGGAAGCTCCCTTCCAGTTGTTTCTAAAATGTTTGAGCCAGTCTCTCTTTGAATTTTTGAATTGTTGCAGTGTGAAAAATGGGGTGTTGCTGAAGTATAAAATATGACTATAGTTTCTTTGTTAGCATAATGAATAAGTTGCCTCTGTTCTTCAGATCCCTGTTTCAATCTGACATTCTCATAGATTGTGTCAATGCAGAGGAACTGAATTCATTTATGTGTTTTTAGGTCTCAAGTGAATGGATATATCTTATAAGCATGACGCTGTTTATTAAATTTATAACATGAATCCATTAAATGAGTAGAAAAGGGTCTTATACATAACATGAAAAGGTTAAATGAAGCAGCCCTTTTTAGTAATTATTACTGTGTCATGTTATGAACAAGCCTGTTTGTGATTGGTCAGCACATGTGGTCAGGGCCAGCTCAATGTGATTCGAGGCCTAAGGACTTAATTGTAATATTTTGATACTTAATTTATTAGATAAAATCATATCAACAATTTCTTTTTCCTTGGAGATGCAAAATGTCTAAAAGAAAACTATTACATTGATATCTATACTAAGATTTGCAAAAGGTAAATTGTAAAGTTTAAGGAATTGTATGATCATTATGCTCTAATCCAAATTTTCAGTGATCCATATCTAGAGAAGCGGTGATTGAATTAAAAAAATAAAAGACAAATAAAGGTGGGAGAGAAGAATAGGTGGGATTGAGTATGAAAAGGAGAGGAAAGAAGTTTGGAAAGAAGAGGGAAAATATGTTTTAGAGTACAATAGAGGAAAAGATTAGGAGATTGAAGAAAATAGGAGTAAATATCATTTTATTGAGCTGAATTGGCGGGGGTTGTTCATTTTATTGTTCTATCAGGATGAATATCATCTAGATTTTTTGGTTATCTTTCCTCATTACGTTCCATTAATTCTTGCTGAGATGCTTCATCAATTGAAGACTCGAAAATTATTTTTCATGAGTTACAGTGATTGATCACACTGGTCTTATTTGCAGCTTCTGGAATTGTAAACGGAAATTCTTTATGTTGATTGTTTATGCTGTTCTATGCTCTCCTTCAAGAAATATGGTCAATATGATAATATAGTGGCTGTCCTGCAACCTCTGATATGAATACTTATACATGTAAATAAAAATTGACCTATGCAGGCACCTATATATGTAAATAAAAATATTGTCATGTCGGATGCTATTAGAATGGCTTATGGAATGGGGAGAGCACGTGGTGAAAAGGTTGTTTATGACGTAGTCTTAGATAGGTACGAATCCTGCTTTTTCCTGCACCTTATTTTCATGAAAATGTGTTTCTATTGTACCTCTAAGCATGATGCGTATGATATTCAGTGCTGCAGATGGTCCAGATTTACTCTCTGAAGAACTAAATATGATTAAAAATATGAATTTAGCCGCCAAAGAAGAAAGATACAGTGATGCAGGTTTGTTGAAACTGTAGAATCAACCTTTTGCATCTTAAATTTGCTCCTTTGCATTATATATTCACATGATCAGACGTTTATGTTGCACCCAAAATGATAAGAATTAGAAAATAACCAACATGATATAAAAACAAAACTAGTCATCACTAATTATGGGTTCTTGCAGCCATGTGGAGAAAGAAACTCACGAGGCTTCGAATCGAGTCATGAGATTTAGACTATTATTGAGGTATGTCTTCCTTTCATTGTAGCCCATTTTTGTTCATTTGCGACTTCCGTAATCTAATGGTTGTGTTATGTTGTTGAAATTTTGAGTAAAAACCTGGAAATTGTTGTGTAGATTGTTCATGGGTAGTGATTGTAAAATGTAATTTGTGTTTGTTCAGATTAAGCTATGAGCATTTGTTCTTATGAATGAATGGATAGTGCATGTCAGAAATGTAAACCTGTGACTTTGCCATGAAAGACAGGACTATCTGATGAATTGACAAACTTTCGAAGGGAATATTGGTGTGTATCGAAACGCTTTGCGTATTGTAAATTTGAAGTTGTCTCTGCAATGTCATTGTTGTAGTCATAACGATCGATTTCTCTTGTATACAAGTCATAGTTTTCGATTTTCTCTTGCATGCAGTATAATCCTAACCAACTGATCTGTTTTAATTTTACAGTTGGCAAGTGATGTAAAAATTAATAGAATTGATTTCCATAAATGTGAAAGTTAATGTAAGCTAGTTTGTTTTATGTAAATTCGTGGGGAATTGTTGGCTTGAATTTGTATGGTGTGCTTGTATAATGAATTAATGATGTGCAAGACATTCAAGAGTTGATTCATAAGGTCGTGAGTTTGATCCATTATAGCTCCTTGAACCTTCACCCGTCATTATTTTTATTTTTTTGGGGAAGGTAGATGTGTATTACATTGATACATATATATATATACACTCGCCTATATTCAATTTAAATTGTTGCCGATAATGAATTAAAACCCTTGCAATCTCAGTACACATTTCTTGAAAATATATTGTAACATTTATTTATGTAATGACATTATTCTGATCAAAAATCATGTTGAGAGTTTTGGTATTTTAGATTGTGTTTTTAAGTGTTAAATGTGTGTACAAAGTGGTGAATATACAAAAGATATTCAGTGGAACAATGTTTGGAAGTGATAGTGCAATGAAGAAACAAGTTCAAAGAAATTTGTATTTTGTTCACCGAGTACTCGGTGGGAACTCGGTAAAGTGCGAACTTGCGGCCGTTTGCACAAAGTTGGAAAAAATGACCAGAACGTTTTTGCGCACTTGCGCCCGTTTGCGAGCATATTCAAGTTCACCGAGTACTCGGTAGAACAGCCACCGAGTACCCGGTAAGTGGTAAGCGATAATAATTTGGGAATTACAAAGATTTATTTCTGGAAGGTATTATATTGATATGCAATCAGCTCCTAACCACTTTGGGACATGATATGAAGTTATTGTTGAATATTGGACTTTCATTGACATATTTATTTATATTTGGACGATTTAAATGGTAGAAATACGAATCCTAATTGGAAAATGATTTTTATCATTAATTGAAGACTATTCTCTATATATATAAGTTAAACCTAAGAGAAGGGTGTGACTTTTGAAAGACCTCTGTAATTCTTCTACAAAGATATTTAGAGAAAAAATTATTGAGTGATTATATATTTTCTAGTTCTCTCTTGGTTTGAGATGTTCCAATTGTGCTTCTACACCGAAGATTATTATGCACAATTGGATGATCTAGTTGCTGAAAAATCATCACATCACCTTGTTCAAAGCAAGATGCTTCATAATTCTTTGATTCGTTGAGAAGCGGAGCCGTCAGAGTACTGAGATCGGAGCGAGAGCTTCGTGGAGTGCGAGTGATTCAAGACTATCAGACGTCGAATGGAGAAAGGCAAATCAGAGTGATTTGTAAGTTTAAAACTTCATAGAGTCTTGTACTTCTTAATTCATAGTGCATCGATATCCGAGCGTATCCATGGGTTTTTACTTAGAGTCTTTCCAAGGTTTTTCCAAATAAAAATATTGGTGTCTCTGATTTATTTTCTGTACTTATATTTATTATTGCGTAGTTTATATTGTGATAGAATTGAATTAAAATTGACTATTCCGCAATTAAAATTTTAATTTGTCAATTAATTCATAAAAAACCTATTCACCCCCCCCCCCCCCCCCTCTAGGCTTATTTCACCGTCTTCTAAGTTATTTTAATTGGTATCAAAACGAGGTTTACCCTGATTTAGGTTAATGACCTAATGTTAGATCTTGAACTTAGATGATGGACTTACCTCGTGAAGGAGGTTCTGTATCTAGGTCCCTTTTGTTTGATGCTCTAATTATACGTATTGGAAAGCTATGATGAAAACATTCTTAAAATCTCTTGATGAGATAGCATGACTTGCTATAGAAATAGGGTATTCACCTCCCACTGTGATAGACGCGACTACTAATAAATCTAAATTAAAACCGGCTAACGAGTGGACTACTGCTGAAACAATCAGTTCTAATTGGAACTCTAAAGCTTTGAATGTTTTATACAATGTCGTTACCTCTAATGAGTTTAAAAGAATTGCTACGTGCGAAAATGTTAAAAAAAAAACTTGGGATATTCTTTAAGTAACTTATGAAGGGATTTCAAAAGTTAAAGAATCGAAACTATAAGTGTTAAATTCTAAATTGAACAGCTTAAAATGAAAGAGGATGAAATTTTTGTTGACTTCGAGGATAGACTAACCGATATAGTAACGAGTTGTCATAATCTAGGAGAGTCCATTCCTGAGACTACTATAATGAAAAAGGTTCTTAGGTCTCTCTCTGAACGTTTTCGGTCTAAGGTTACTGTTATCTCTAAAGTAATGAGTTTTAAATAAATTAAACTTGAAGAATTAGCTGGAAATCTAAAATCTTATGAAATAGAGATGTTCAAAAGTCCCTCTAAGAAGTCTAGTAGCGCTAAAGAAAAGAGCATAACCTTTAAAACCACTGTAGAAGATCCGTCTGAATCTGATAGAGAAAGTGATTTAAATATGAATGATATTTCCATATTTGCTAAAAGGTTAAACAAATTTGTTAAGGCTAATAGTGGCAAAAGAAGTGGCAGAGGATAGAAATTTGGGGGTAAATTAAATTATTTTAGAAATAAAAATAAACCCTAATATAGGAATGACCAGTTTGATCTTAAAAAGAAGAAACCTTAGGCCCTGTTTGGTAGGTGGTCTGGTCTGGTCTTGCGTTTTATGGGACCAAACCGTGTTTGGTAGCATTGGTCCCAAATTTTTGGTTAGACCAAGTAAGACCAAATAAGACCAAAATGACCTCATTTTAGACAAAAAAAAAAATGGTTCCTGGTGGTCCAGTCTGGTCTTATTAATAAAATATATTTATAAATAATTAAAAATGAATAAATAATTTATAAATTAAATGAATTAAATAATGAAATAATAATAAATAAATAGAATATATTTATAAATTAATATATAAATTAATAAATAATAATTTAATAATATAAATAATAAAATATATTATAAAGTGAAGAAATAATAAAGAAATAAATAAATGATACATAAATAAATATTATAATAAATAATAAATAAATAGTAAGACCAGACTGCTTACCAAACAGACTTTTCCAGACCAGACCGGACCAGACCAGACCAGAAAGACCGCCTACCAAACATGGCCTAATGTTTTGAGTGTAAAGGGTTTAGTCACATAGCTATAGAGTGTGCAAACACCTTGAAAAAATCCAAAGGCTTAACTGTCACTTGGGATGATGAATCTGATAATGGATCAGCTAGTGATGCGACAGACTCAGAGGTAGGTGATGAGTCTGAAAACTACACCATGTTAGCTACACAAAGCAAGGAAATTAAAGAAGTTGTTACTAAGGTAGTCGATGTCTGGAGATGAAGATTCTAAGGGTAATGAAGATTGTGATGACGTGTATCAAGCTTCTTACGATGAATTACTTGAGAAACTTATTCAACTTAACTATCATCACAATAAACTATTGACTAAATATTTAAGAATGGACAAAGAATTACACTATTTAAGAGACGAATTAGCCAATAGTCCCCAAACCCTAAAACTCTTACAGAACCAAAAAGCTCAATTGTCTAAAAAATTAATTGAGTCTGAACAAGAAAAGAATCATGCTTTGAAGAGTGTAGATGATCTAAATAAGGAATTAATCAATCTAAGATATGATATAGATGAGAAATCTATGAGAATTGAGTTGTTGGAAAAGGAATTAAAGAATGCTAACTCAACTATTTATAACTGGTCTAGTGGAACCCTTAAGCTTAATCATATGTTGAGTATAAGTAAATCTGTGGGAAATATTAAAGGATTGGGTTTCGTAGGAACAACGGGTTATTCAATTATCATTTCCAAAACTACTTTTATTAGAGCTTCCCAAGTAGCATATAATTCTTCTCAAGGTAAATTTGATAGAAATCATAATGTTCAATCTTATGTCAGAAAACCGGTTGAGAATAAGCCTCCTGTTACCTTTAAGTATCATAAGATTCCTAATAATGTTTTTCAAAGATTTGTTCCTATATGTCATTACTGTGGTGTGAAGGGACATATCCAACCCATGTGTTTCAAATTGAGAGGAAGTAATTTGAATTTAATAATAAATCCAAGAACTCAAAGAATATCCAATGTTGAAGATAAAATTAGGGTTTTAAGTAAGGAGGTAAAGAATTTGTCAGAGCTGACAATTAGAGCTCCGAAAAATAAAAAGGCATGGGTAAGAAAAAGTGAGTTACATTGTTTTATTGGTCACACTGCTCTTAGAACATATGATTCTAGTGTTTGGTATTTGGATAATGGATGTTTGAGGCATATGACTGGAGATAAGTCATTATTTGGTTTTTTCGAGGAAAGTAATGATGGGATAGTTACTTTTGGAGATAGAAAGAAGTCTAGAGTTCGAGGAAAAGGAACGATTGTGACTTCTGGTATGCCTAGATTGGAAAATGTGCTTTATGTTGAGGGTTTAAAAGCGAATTTATTAATTATTAACCAAATTTGTGATAATAATCATAATGTCAATTTTTCTCCCAATAAATGTTTAATCGTTGATTCTTCTGGAAATTGTGTTATGGAATGTATGCGATCATCTAATAACTGTTATTGTGTTATTCCTAATTCTAAATTAGCATGCAATAAGGTTAAACTTGATGAGACAGAAATTCAGCACCAAAGAATGGGACACGTTAACTTTCGTGATTTAACCAAGATTACTAAAAATGAAATTCTTAAAGGTGTTCCTAAGCTTGGGTATGGAAAAGGTCTTGTGTGTGGTCCGTGTCAAAAAGAAAAACAGACTAGATGTCAACACAAGAAAACTAATACCATACATACTTCTAGACCCTTAGAGTTATTGCATATTGATTTAATGGGACCAACTAGGACCTTAAGCAAAGGAGGTAAGAAGTATATTTTTGTGATGGTTGATGATTACTCTAGATTTACTTGGGTTGAATTTTTGAGTGAAAAGTCTGAAGCTGCTGAAAATTTTAAGAATATTTGTTTAAAAATTCATAATGAAAAAAATTATCCCATTACTAGAGTAAGAAGTGATCACATAAAGGAATTTGAAAATTCAGGGATTGATACATTTTGTGATGATAAAGGAATAAAACATGAATTTTCTGCTCCACATACTCCACAACAAAATGGGGTTGTTGAGAGAAAGAATATGGTTCTTCAAGAAATGACAAATGTTATGTTAAATGGAAGGAATGTTCTAAGAAATCTTTGGGCCGAGGCAGTGAGCACAACTTGTTACACTTCAAATAGAGTTTATCTTAGGCCTAACACTTTAAAAACTCCCTATGAATTGTGGAATGACAAGAAACCCAATATAAAATATTTTAAGATTTTTGGATCTAAATGTTATATTCTTAGAGATAGAGAATCTTTAGTAAAATTTGACTCTAAGAGTGACGAAAGAATATTCTTGGGTTATTCATTGACTAGTAGGGCACATAGGATTTTGAATCTTAGAACCCAAACCATGATGGAATCTGCCAATGTGGTTGTTGATGACTCATGTGTTGACGAGTCTCGGTATTTAGTAGAAGAAAACGAAAGTGAACCGTTTTTCATATTAAGTGATGATTCTCCTAGTGATACTGAAGAGAAGAAAACGGATCATGAAGATATTCCTAGTCTTATAGGATCACATGAACTTTCTAATATCATTCAGCCTACTCCTACTAAAGAACCATCTGCTAGAGTAAAGTTGAATCATCATCTAGATAAAGTCATAGGATTTGTTGATCAAATGATGGTGACTCGTAGAAAGGCTAGGAATGAAATTTCTTATGCTTGTTATACATCCATCTTAGAACCAAAAAATGTTAAAGAAACTTTTCAATATAATGAATGGATAAATGCAATGCAAGAATAACTTCAACAATTTGTTAAGAGTGATGTGTGGTATCTTGTGCCTAGACCTAAGGACATAAATGTAACAGGTACCAAATGGATATACAAGAATAAAAAGGATGAGAATGGTATTGTTATAAGAAATAAAGCTAGGCTTGTTGCTCAAGGTTATACACAGTTGGAAGGTATAGACTTTGATGAAACGTTTGCTCCAGTGGCTAGACTTGAAAATCTATTCGTATTCTATTTGCTATCGCATATCATCTTGGATTCAAGTTATATCAAATGGATGTTAAGAGTGCATTTTTGAATGACATTCTTCATGAGGAAGTTTATGTGGAGCAACCCAAAGAATTTGAAGATCTTTATTGTCCGGGTCATGTTTATAAGCTTAAGAAGGTTTTGTATGGGTTAAAACAAGCTCCTAGAGCTTGACATGAGAGATTGATCGATTACGTACTAGGAACGGGTTTTACCCGAGGGGGAGTGGACAAAACACTGTTTATACAAAAAAATGAAAGTAATATAGTTATTACTCAAATATATGTTAATGATATAGTGTTTGGTTCCACCTCTGATCAACTTGCTCATTATTTTGGAGAGCAAATGACGCATGAGTTTGAAATGAGTATGGTTGGGCAATTAAACTTCTTTCTAGGACTACAGATTAGGCAATTAACTAATGGGATTTTTATTTCTCAAACTAGATATGCCTTAGAATTAGTAAAGAAATTTGGTTTGGATAAGGCTAAGGATGCTCGCACTCCTATGAGTACAAGTGTCAAACTTAGCATAGACACTAAAGGCAAAGATGTTGATTCTACACTTTATAGAAGTATGATTGGGAGTTTGTTGTACTTAACTGCCAGTCGACCTGACATAGCTTTTAGTGTTGGTTTTTGTGCACGTTATCAGGCTAGTCCTAAAGAGTCTCACCTTACTATTGTTAAACGTATTATTAAATATATAAAAGGGACTATTAATTATGGATTATGATATCCATCAGGATCTAATACTGATATTGCTTCTTTTTCTGATGTTGATTGGGCTGGTAATGTAGATGATAGAAAGAGTACTAGAGGATGATGTTTTTATATTGGTAATTGCTTAGTTGCTTGGCATAACAAGGAGCAAAATTGTGTTTCCATTTCCACTGTTGAGGCTAAGTATATAGCTGTTGGTAGTTGTTGTACTCAGATTTTGTGGATGCGTCAAATGTTACAGGATTATGGTTTTTCACAAAGCACAATGACTGTTTTCTGTGATAATACTAGTGCTATAAATATTTCTAAAAATCCTGTTCAACACTCTAGGACAAAACATATAGATATTCGACATCATTTTATTCGAGATCTTGTTGAAGATAATGTAGTGTCTCTAGAGTTTATATCCACTGATTCTCAGTTAGCAGATATCTTTACAAAATCATTAGATTTTCAAAAGCATATAAGTTTTAGAAAATCTATTGGCATGTTTTTTTTAGAATAGATATCTACATATGTATCATTCTAGGAATATCTTGCATTATACGTTATTCTAGAATTGATACATTATCATGCATTTTTGTTATAGTGCATGTTTAATTTTGTTTATTATTATGCATTCATCATGTTTTTTTATAATTGTTCATGCATACATTATGTCATAAAATATCATAAAAAAATTAAAACAAAAATTTCTTAGAAACATGTGAGCAGGGTAGAGATAATGAGCTAATCGTTAATTCATCATTCAAAATATGTGATTAGAATCAAGTATGAGTTGATTTGTGTACATGTTATGACTAGAAAGATATTGTGTATACAATTGCCTCACTCATGATTATATAATAGTTTGATTAAATTGATTTTTTAAGATGTGGTCCACATGAGTGAATAGATGAGTGAAATTGAAACCGGGAATGATGATTTTGACATATAAACACATGCACACGCTCTTTATCAGACAATTAATTAACCTTTGACTATGTAGTTGATAAATTAGCTTTGTTACCATGAGAAAGGGAGTAGTGTGGAGAAAAGTTGAAAATATATATAAAAATAAAAGAAAAAAATGCAAAAAACAGTTCTTCATTCTAAAAAGGGGAGAAAACTGATGAGCATTAATCCCATGGAAGAAGCTCGGGCCCAGTTGGTCGGGATTAAAAATTCCCGCTGGAAAGTCCTGAGACTTAGAAAGACAAAAAGGGATAAAAATGAAAAAATGTTTTTAGCATGACAAAGTTTGATCAATGAAATAGAAGAAGGGAGATTGGTCTACCATAGAGAATGTTCTCAAAAACACGGAAGACTATGTGGATCGGCTGTAGAAATTAGCAAGTTTATTTCACCACTGTGGGGACCATTTTTTTAAAAAAATTAATTCATGAAGATTATTGTGTATGAGTGAATGGGGATAACTTGTATGCATTTTATTATAACGAAATTATAGCATTTGCATGAGTAATGATTATTTGATTTCATGAGCATACAAAAATGATGAATGAAAGAATTTGTGGATAGTATATTTAAACCTCATGTTTCTATGAACAAATTTTTTTTATTGAAGTTTTTTGCATTCATGCATTATAATTAAGTTCATACATTGTACAAATTTTTGTAAACCGAGAGTCTGAATATATTATTTAGAGTTCTATGTATTTCTAAAAGTTTTGCTTAGATTCTCTGATCTTCCCGAATATTTTTCCAATGTTTACACTTTGTGTCTTCTCCTTCAAGTATTTTGATTTTTATTGTGATTTATTACCTTGTCATTTCAGTGACAAAAAGGGGGGAAATTATTTAGTAAGGGGGAAAGTTATACAGATAAGGGGGAGAAATATTTATTTGAGGGGGAGAATTAATTGTTAATGATTAATGATCATTATACTTCATGTTGAAATTATTCGTTTTATTTATGATCATTTAATATTGATTATTCCTACTATTTGTTTTCCACACTTGCTTTTCACATGTATGTTTGTTTAAGTGTTGTGATTGCAGGATTCGTAGATCATCATGAGATCAAAAGAAAAGTATATGTCTATGTTTGTCGGTGTGTGTTCATAGGTATAGTTTTTTTTTATCATGAGGATATATTTGTAAAACATGTTTTTGTCTCAGAAATGCCAAGGGGGAGATTGTAAGAATATTTATTTATGTAATGACATTATTCTGATCAAAAACCATGTTGAGAGTTTTGGTGTTTTAGATTGAGTTGTTAAGTGTTAAAATGTTAAATGTGTGTACAAAGTGATGAAGATACAAAGGATATTCAGTGGAACAATGGCTGGAAGCGGTAGTGCAATGAAGAAACAAGTTCAAAGAAATTTGTATTTTGGTCCACCGAGTACTCAGTAGGAGTTTTACCGAGTACTCGGTAAAGTGCGAACTTGCGGCCGTTTGCGCAAAGTTGGAAAAAATGACCATAACGTTTTTGCGCACTTGCGCCCGTTTACGCGCATATTCAGGTTCACCGAGTACTCGGTAGAACAACCACCGAGTACTCGGTAAGTGGTAAAAGACAATAATTTGGGAATTGCAAAGATTTATTTTTGGAAGGTATTATATTGATATACAATCAACTCCTAACCACTTTGGGATATGATCTAAAGTTATTATTGAATATTGGACTATCATTGACATCTTTATTTATATTTGGACGATTTAAATAGTGGAAATACGAATCCTAATTGGAAAATGATTTTTACCATTAATTGAAGACTCTTCTCTATATATATGAGTTAAACCTAAGAGAAAGATGCGGCTTTTGAGAGATCTCTGTAATTCTTCTACAGATTCATATTCTTCTACAGAGATATTTAGAGAGAAAATTATTGAGTGATTATATATTTTTTAGTTTTCTCTTGGTTTGAGATGTTCCAATTGTGCTTCTACACCGAAGATCGTTATGCCTAATTGGATTATCTAGTTGCTGAAAAATCATCACACCACCTTGATCGAAGCAGGAGACTTCATAGTTATTTGATCCGTTGGGAAGCGGAGCTGTCAGAGTACAGAGATCTGAGCGAGAGCTTCGTGGAGCGCGAGTGATTCAAGACTATCAAACGTCGAGTGGAGAAAGGCAGATCAGAGTGATTTGTAAGTCTAAAACTTCATAGAGTCTTGTACTTCTTGAATCATAGTGCATCGATACCCGGGCGTATTCGTGGTTTTTTACTTGAAATATTTCCAAGGTTTTTTCACGTAAAAATATTGGTGTCGTCTCTGATTTATTTTCTGCACTTATATTTATTATTGCGTAGTTTATATTGTGATAGAATTGAATTAAAATTGACTATTTCACAATTAAAATATTAATTTGTCAATTAATTCATAAACCCCTCCCCTCTAGGCTTATTTCACCGTCTTCTAAGTAATTTCATATATATACATATTCCTTTTTCAACAATTATGCGTGTTGCAATTTGCAAGATAAGGGAAGTACAAATTTTTTTAATTCTTATGAGAAAAACTATAAATATTTGAATCCTTGGATGAGGTAAATAACAATAGAGAAAATAAAAAATAGCAAAGATGGATGTGATAGAGACTCAGAATTTGGAGATATAAAAATATAGATTTTAGATAACTTTTCAAAAACACATAACCACATAATTTATTTGGATTGAAACTGAAAATCTATACAACCTCATAATTATCATACACCTATAATTTAGGGTTTGTAAATCACCATGAAAATAAAGTAATGAATGAAAAAAAAATCATGACTTTCCATGTTTGTCCCAACGAAGAAGCATTACAATACATCTCCTAGCAATGTAAAATCTGGACCGTCTCTCTTTAATAGGGGTGCAATTTGGGCTGGCCCAACCCGAACCCGAGGTCAACCCGGTTTGACTGCAACCCGGTCCAACCAGCTCGAACTCTAAACCGGGTTGAACCAAACCCGACCCGACCGGGCCGGGCGGGTTAGCCGGGTTGAGTTTCTTCCTTTTTCTTCTTCAGGATAAGGGAAAGCATCATGGCGTTATGATTTAAAAAATAGAGTTGCAAATATTTTTTTTTTTGTAAATGATAAAAAAAAATACAATTTCTCCTTCAAATTACTCAAGATCTGATTTCTCTTTATACCTAACACATATATATATAGGAACGATACCTACTTGTCCAAATTTGTTTTTCCCATAAACAAGATCAAAATTCTTTATATATATACCTACTTGTCCAGATCTGTTTATATATATATAGATAACACACACACACACACATATATATATATATATGAAACAAAAAAAAGCACAAGATGGAGAGAGAGAGAGGATGTAGAGAGAGGGGACATCAAGTTCATAGTGACGGCGGTGGTGGTAGCAGTGGTGGCGCCGGAGGCCGGAGAGAGTCGGAGCGGCGGCGAGAGATCGGCTGGGATAGGAGACGTGAAGAGAGAGAGGCGATAGGGTTTGCAACATGAAAGAGAGAGGTGCTATAGGCGTGAAGAGAGAGCTGGCATATAATGGAAGTCAGATTCGGGCTCAGCCCGAACCCGCCCGCAATGAACTTGGGTTGGGCCCAAACCCAACCAGACTTTTAAAACACCCAGCCCGATGAGCCCGAATTGATGGTTTTATGGGTTGGGTCCGGTTTGGGCTGGGCTAGCCCAACCCAAGTTGCAGCCCTACTCTTTAATAAGATGCCAATACCCACCATGTTTATGATTATTGGAGGCAGCACCACCACATCCATTAATATTCCACCTCTCTCTTCTCCTACCATGCCTTGAACCACATTGACCCATATACCTACATCAACTATAAGAGGAGGGAACTGGAAGAGGTAATCTAAAAGGAGGAGGGAGAGACAGCTTTGGAAGGGAAGTTGCTCCTCAAAATAGGACTGTTGAACCTGCAAACCTAGCTCCTACCCATGTTGACCACCCTATCACAAGCATGGACCAAACAAACCAGCCTACTAAGCCCACATGGGCTAGCCTTGTGTCCTCCCATATTGACGATTTCAAAATGAATCTCCATTATTTGCCTCTTGAAACCATAGTTGGCCCTTCTCCCATAGTTGAAATTCCCTCTGAACTTGCTGACCTAGGAGCTAGTGACTGGAGCAATTGTTTGGTTAGCTATTTTCTCCAAAAGAAACTACCTTATACCATGGTCAAACCTCATGTTATGAAACTGTGGGGAAGTTTAGGCATTGAGGAGGTACTAGCTGATGACAATGGCTTCTATATTTTCAAATTCTATACTGAAGAGGCTTGTCATAGTATCCTTAATGGTGGCCCTTGCATGATCAGTGGAAGACCAATAATCCTCAAGAAATGGCACCAAGGAATGGAATTTAGAAAAGATTCTTGCAAGCTCATCCCCCTATGGGTGAAATTTTACAACATACCTTATGAATATTGGACTGAGAAAGGATTAAGTGGCATTGCCACCACCATTGGCAAGCCTTTATATGCTGACAAAGTCACTGCCACAAAAAAGAGGATGAGATTTACACGTATTTGTATTGAGGTTGATGCCTCAAAGCCTTTCCTTGATCAGTTCAGTTCAGAATTAGAACAAGCAAAGGTAAAATCTTCATTATCAAAATTGATTATATGTGGAGACCCCAAGTGTGTGCAAATTGTCCTTGACTTTCCAGCAAGGTATTGCAAATGGGAGGAAAAAGAAAAAGAAAAGGAAGAAAAAAGGTGATACCTTTTCTGCTCCCATCTTGGGATTCACTGGTTTACTAGCCAAATCCCTTAATCAATGATTTTATCATCTTGGAACATCAGAGAGCTTAACTCCTCTGCAAAGCAACAAGAAGTAAAAAAATTCATCTTTGATCACAAAGTTCACATGATTGCCATTCTTGAAACCAAAATACAAGAGTCAAATGTTAGTTATGTTCACAAGTTTATTGTCCCCAATTGGGAGCTTATCCATAACTATGCCCACTCTCCTTTGGGCAGGATATGGATTCTTTTTAACCCCTCTACTCTCAAGGTTCAAAAATTCTATGATAGTGCTCAAGTTATTCTTCTCAGTGTTACTGAGATCCACTCAAGTTTTTTGGTTCACCTCAGTGGTCTATGCTTACAACACAACATCATAGAGGAAACACTTATGGAATGACCTTCGCAGCAATGCCTATACAAATGCATCCACCCCATGGATCTTATTAGGTGATTTTAATGTCATTTCTCATCCAAACGAAAATTTTGGGGGGTCTGGAGCTTGGAACTCAAGTATAAAAATGAATTCAGAAAATGCCTACACGATTCAGAGTTGAGTGATCTTAGATATAGTGGTATCTTCTTCACATGGACAAATAAAAGTCATGGCTCTGCAAATACTTCTAGAAAGCTGGATAGGGCTCTGATCAATGATAGTTGGAGCACAAAATTTCCAGCCTCTGATTGTATTTTCCTGCTCCATGGGATTTCAGATCATTCCCCCTTTATTATCAAGCTTCATGTTTTTCAATTACATTGTTGATCACAATGATTTCCTTCCTACTGTCCAAGCTATATGGAACCAGAAAATTACAGGTACCTCCATGTACCAAGTAGTTAGGAAGCTAAATCTATTGAAACCGGAGTTAAAACTCCTAAACTCCAGACACTTCAATGATATTACCCTCAAAGTAAAGGAAACAAAAGATGTTATTGACACTTGCCAAATAAACCTTGACAGAGAACTAGACAATGTCATGCTCAGAAACCTTGAAAGTGACCTTTTGAAGAGTTACTCTGATCTCTCCAAAGCTGAAGAGCTTTTTTATCTACAAAAATAAAAAATTCTTTGGCTCAAGGAAGGTGATGGTAATACTAGATTTTTCCTCAAGACATTCAATTCTAGATGCAATAGGAAAAAAGTTACTTCCCTTACACTTGGCAATGGTCAAACTACCACTTCAATGACAGAGATCAAAACTGAAGCTATTGATTTTTTTCAAAACCTTTTGGATAGAGCCCCTTCCACTTACTCTGGTCTTGAGGCTTTGAGTTCAGTTTACTCTAAAAGCATTCCTAAAAACCTCCTCCAATCCTTCAGCGAAATCCCTTCTGTTGAGTCCATTAAACATTGTTTCTTTGGGCTTAATAACTATAAATCTCCTGGTCCAGATGGCTTCAATGCCTACTTTTTCAAGAAGGCTTGGCATATTGTTGGTTGTGACATTACTCATGCTATTCAAGAATTTTTTGCTAATGGAAAGCTTTTAAGAGAGCTCAACTTTACTTTCATTGCTTTAGTCCCCAAGGTCCATAATCCTACCTCTATGAGTGATTTTCGCCCCATCTCATGTTGTAATGTCATTTATAGAGTCATATTAAAATTGATAGCTGTGAAGCTTCAAGTTGTGCTCCCAATTCTCACTGACAAATGCCAAACCGCTTTTGTCAACAACAGAAGAATTGGTGATGGTTTCTTTATTGTGCAGGAGTTGATCAAGGGGTACCATCTATCTTCTTCCCCTCCCAAGTGTGCTATGAAAATTGATATCCATAAAGCTTTTGATTCCATTAACTGGAATTTCATTTTGGATACTCTTAGTATTTTGAAATTTCCTCCTATTATTATAAGCTGGATTAAGGAATGCATGTGTACCCCCATTTTCTCATTTTCTCTAAATGGGGAGTTTGTTGGGTTCTTCAAAGGTGCTCAAGGCCTCAGGCAAGGAGATCCCATCTCCCCCTTTCTATTTGTGCTGGCCATGGATGTCTTCTCAGCCATTGTCAAGCATTTCATAGCAAGAAACCATGCTTTTTCTTTCCACTGGACATGTAACATAAATCAAATCACTCATGTATGCTTTGCTGACGATTTGATTATGTTTTGTAATGGTGATCCAGCATCCCTCAATTTTTTGCTTCACTGCATTCAATTATTCTCTTCTCTTTCTGGACTCAAACCAAACCACCAAAAGAGCAAGCTTTTCCTTGCAAATGTTTTTGATGAGTGCTCAATCCAAATGAAGCAAGATTGTGGTTTTGAGATGGGTATCTTCCCTTTTAGATACCTGGGATTCCCTTTATCTTCTACGAAACTTTCTTATACTGACTACAAATCTTTCCTTGACAGAATCACTAGTAGAATCCAAAGCTGGACTTCTAAATTTCTATCATATGCAGGAAGGGTTCAATTGATCAAAACAATGCTGGTGAGTATTCACTTCTATTGGAGCTCCCACATGATCCTTCCGGTTCAAGTGATTAAAAGTCTCAATAGCACTTTCAGAAGCTTTTTATGGTCTGGTATTGATATGAGAAAAACTGGTGCAAAGATGAAATGGATCTCTGTCGGCAAGCCAAAGGAGTTTGGGGGTCTTGGCATCCCAAACCTCTCCCTTCTCAACAGAATATCTATTCTAAGACACATTTGGCATATCTTCCATGATGAAGGGCAATCGTTATGGAATGATTGGATTCACTCAAATGTCATCAAAGATTGCAACTTTTGGATGCTCAAGCCATCCTCTTTGAGCTCTTGGAATTGGAGGAGCATTCTGAAATTAAGAGGCCTTGCTAAATGTTTTATCAGACACAAGGTGGTAAATGGTAAGAGCATTTCCATTTGGCATGATTTCTGGCTCCCTTGGGGATGCCTTGACAGTGCCTTGAACTCCCAAGATTTGGATAACACTCCTTGGATAGGAAACCCCAAGGTTAGCAGGCTTATTGGAAGGGGTGAGTGGAGGATTCCAAGGACTCTCTCTGGCTTGGCTCCTGAGGGTTTTTTCAACCATCTTCCTCCAATTCATCATGGTCCTAAAGATTGGTGTTGTTGGACTCTATCTCCCAATGGTAGTTTCAACATGAAGCACACATACAATGCTCTTCTTCCCCCTTCCCCATTTTGTCATAGATATCACTCTTTGTGGTTTCAAAATCACATCCCAAGATGTTCTTTTGTGGCCTGACTTGCCATTAACCAGAGACTAAAAACAATGGATAGACCTGGTATCCTAAATGGCATCACTAACATATGTGTATTATGCAATGGTGCTCCTGAATCTCATGACCACGTCTTCTTTAATTGTGTTTACTCATCAAGAATTTGGCAATGGGCTCAACAAAGATGTTGTATGTACCATGGAAGTCTCTATTTCCTATCCATCATTGACTGGGTTTCTTCCCTTTGGAAGCCAGGCTCAAGTTCTCTTATGGCCTGTACCTACAAGCTTTGTTTCACTTCCTCTATCTACACATTATGGAATGAAAGGAACTCAAGGATTTTTTCAGGAAAGTCCACTATTGCTAGAGGCTTGATCAAGATGATTGAAGCCCTCATTAGATGGAAGCTTATGTCCATAAAGATGAATGACAACAACAAAAACAAAGAGATTCTTCATGCTTGGAGCATCCCAGCCTCTGTTATCCATGCAAGAGGCACTGGCTAGTTTTTATCCTTCTCTTCATATGAAGATTCTCTTCTGTTTTCTTCATGTTCCATGTTGGAAAACTCTAATTTCTTTTCTTAGTTATCTACTAGGCTTTGCCTAATGCAGAATTGTACCTTGTTGCCTTTGCTTTGCTTTCAGCTTTGCTAGGTTTGTTTGCTTGTTTTTTCTGTTAATACATATTGATTTACCGAAAAAAAAAACTATAATATATACATATACATATTACATATATATATATTCTTGTATCTATCAAACCAACAGATAAAACCGTAATCACAGCCACAGCTTCCTGTAGGAAGAAGGTTCTTCTGACCCTTTTAAGATATTATCAAGAACCTCTCTCCCTCTCTTCCCAATATTGAGAACACACGCCTCTCCCTGGGTATGACTTTGTTTTGCTTTCTCATCTCATATATTGATATATAATACATATGTATATATATACATATGTATATATATAGAAACGGAAGCAGATTATTTGAATAAGCGGAAATGAGATTAATTGAATTGAGCATGAACAAATCACAGTATAAATATAGATTTAAATCAGAAAAATACAAGCAATTGTATAATATAAACAGTAAATAGTAAACATATTATATATATTATATTAGTATATAGGACACAACCGTCCAAGCAATTTATATATATATAACAGTAGGATAAGTATATAGGACACAACCGTCCAAGCAATTTATTAGTATAATTTAATAAATTGAAGTGGTCTAGGCAGAGCGAGACTCAAAGTCTGTCATACACCGTAACTCTCTTCAGATTTAATTATAGAAGAATTTAAGACAAAGTAAGTAATTGCAATTGACTGAAAATCTTAACTGAATATTATTACGAAAAAATACATTTAACTATGATAGACGAACTTACAAGTGGATGTATGACAATCCATCTGGGTTCGGAGGCTTAGTATGCTTTCAGGAGAGAAGAGAGGAGAAGAGAAGAGAATAGAATTACAAAGTAGAAAGAAAAGTGGGAAACTAAAACCTGATCTAAGACCATTACATTTTCCTGCTTATATAGAGGATATAGCAGAGTTTACTGTAGGTTTTGCACTATTGATCTCGTGACTTCTGGGGCAGACAACTCTTGTCTTTCACTGTAGTATTTTTTACTTTAGGGGCAGAGCACTGTGACTTTATACTGTTTGCAATAGTAGTCTGTCGGTACTATTGATCACTGTATTTGTTTTTTGTGCCGACGGTTACTGTAGCAAAAAAGTCAAATTTACTATTCACTATTCTCGTCTTTTTGTGCTTTTTTTTTGTATCTGTTGACTTGAGCTTGACTGTGCTTGACTGTGTTCCTTTTTCTTAATCTTTTGACAGATCGAATGGATCTTGGGCATCCTGGTATGGTCTGTATTTGGATTCTGAAGACGATCCATCTTCTTCATTACTGCTTGAATCTCCTTCTATTTGGGCAAGGAGCTTTTCCATTTTTTCTTTGAGCTTTGCTTTGGAGGATGACTTCTTGGAGACTGATTTCTTGATTGCGGTTTCTGTAGAGGAGCTTGACTGTGCTGATTCAATGACTTGTGTGACTGGGCTAGCCTTGAGTGACTGAGAAACTTCTTTTGGGAATCCCAGTTGGACTTGTTGAATGATTCTTTCGATTTTGAAAGAATCCCACCATTTGGTATAATGAACTCTACAAACTGTGCCAATATCACCTTTAAGGCTGTAATGCCATTTGAAGATCCAAGGGATTTTGTATTTTTTGGCAAAAATTAGTAGTAGGGGGAATTGATGATCATATGAAGGGATTTTGAACTTGGTTTCAAAATAGTTGATTTGTTTCCAGAGGATTTCAGGGATCACATCGTCGTCTGGGCCATGGTCATTCCACCATTTAACGAACCAAGAAGGGAGTTGACTATTAAATTTACTATCAAAATTGACGAACCAAGAATGACTAAAAGTTTCAGTTTGAAAAAGGAAAATTTTGAACCAGGCATCAATGTAGTCATAGTAGGTGAATGGGAGTGAGTTATCTAGCTTTTTGGTTTCAAAGGGATATTTTCCCCATTCTTTGAGGGAGATAACTCTCAAAATGTACAAGGAGTGGTAAATGACTTTGGTTGGATCATTGCGATCAGGGACAGGTTTGATGAAGACAGAATTGGTTTGGTATAGGATATCTCTGTAATATTGCAAGTTGTGACTAGGGGTGTGTGGTATCCAATGAGAATTTGGGGGGGGGGGGAAACTGTCTTATTAGGGCAATTGGATCATTTGTGTGAGAAAAATGAGGTTCGATGTGGAAAAGGGTATGGTAAGTTTTTTGAAGATATTCTGATCTTCCTGGAGGGTTGTATCTGGGGAGAGGTGGAGTACTTGTGACTGGGGCATGGATGGTGAAAGGATCATGTGGAGTTGTTAGAGCTAAACTAAAGGTAGGACGAGGACCTAAGGGAGTCCCTAAGCTTGTGAATTTGTTTACTAGAGCGAGGGAAGTAGAGGGTTCAGTTTTTACTAAGGGAGGAGGTCTGACTGGCGGGATCCCTCCTCTAGGACGTGGTTGTGGTTGTCTATTTGCCATCAGGGTTCTGCAAAAATTCTCTGGTAAGAAAATCTGGGATTGAATTGTCACATCCACGAATGTATTCGATATCAAATTGGAAAATGCTTAAAATAGACTGCCATCTAGCAAAAATATGCTTAGCAGCTATATTTTTAACATCTTTTTCTAAAACATATTTGGCACTTTTGCAATCAACTCGAAGTAAAAAATTTTGATTTAAAATATCATCTTGGAATTTACTGATACATAGAACAATTGCAAGAATTTCTTGTTTAATAGTGCTATAATTACTTTGTGTTTTGTTCCATGCTCCAGAATGGAAACGAACAAGCTGTTCTGGAGAAGTAGGGAAAAGTTTTTGTTTTAAAATGCCTCCATAACCAATGTTGGAGGCATCGGTTTCAATGATTTTGAAAGAGTTGACTGAAGGAATTCCTAAGCAAGGAAGAGTTTTGACATATTTTTTAATGTCTCTAACTATAGTGGTATGAATATCAGTCCATGGAAGGGGGTTTGACTATAAACGATCGAAGAGTGGTTTACATTGTTTTCTAAGATCTTTGTAAAATTCAGCAATGTAATTTAAAGAACCAAGGAAACGTTGTAACTGGGTTTTATCAAGAATTTGGTCTGGGAATTTGCCTGCAAATTCTATGGAACGACTGATTGGGTGGAATTATCCTTGGGATATATCATAACCAAGAAATCTAACTTTGGTTTGGAAAAGTTTTATCTTAGAAGCATAGATGACTAAACCATTGATTTTGATGGTGTGGAAGAAAGAATTAAGATGTTTCCAATGAGCTTCAATGTTGTTGGAAAAGATAAGAACATCATCAATGTAGACTATGGAAAAATGACTGAAAGGATTGAAAATATCATTCATAATATTTTGGAATTCACTTGGGGCATTTTTAAGGCCAAAGGGCATGACATTCCATTAGTAATGGCCGAAAGGTGTAGCGAATGCAGTTTTGTACTTATCTTTTTCTGTAATCTGAATTTGCCAGAAGCCGTACTTAAGGTCAAATTTGGAGAAAATGGTTGTTTGTCCTAATCGATTAATTAAATCTCTCTTGTTAGGGATAGGATATCTTATCCATTTAAGGACTTGATTAAGAGGCTTGTAATTAATGACTAGACGTGGTACCCCTCATTCTATTTCGGAATTTTTCTGGACATAAAAAGCTGAGCAAGACCAAGGTGATTTGCTGTGACGTATGATTTTCTTTTGAAGAAGGTCATGGATTTCCTTTTTACAGAATTCTAAGACTTCAACATTCATCTGAATTGGTCGGGCTTTAGTTGGAATATTTTTATTAGTAAAGGATTTGATGTAAGGAAGACTAACAATATGTTGTTTTCTATGCCAAAAAGCATTGGGTAGTTCCGAACATATTTCTTGAATAAGTTTATTTTCGTATTGTTTTATCTGATTTTGAAGGGTAGGGTTTCTTAATTGTGTTTCTGTTCGTTTGTGAATTATTTCTTCTTTTAAAGAATTTAAATGTCATTCTTTATGATGGAGAATGTAAATATTTTTAGAGACTGAAAAATCAATGATTCTTTCGAGTTTTTTACTATAAGATTTTTGCAAAAAAAGAAAAGTAATATTTTGACCAAAATGTGTTGTAGAGAGACCATCATTATTTATGGTAAATGGGTAAAGAAGATATAAAAATGGAAGGCCAAGGATGACTGTATCAGTCATATTTTTTACTAGGACAAATGTAGTTTTGAAACAGACATTATCTTGACAAATATGAGCTTTAGATAATTCATACTTGATTTTCATCGCACTACCATTAGCAGAAATGAGTTTCTCATTTGTTTTTTCATAGTATTTGCTAGGAATCAGGCCTTCTTGTATACAGTTAAGATCAGCTCCAGAGTCAACTAGAGCAATGACAGTTTTTTGGTATTCCTTATTAATAACTAATGTGACTTTTATTTTCCATTTGTTAAATGAGGTTCGGTTAATTAGATTCAAACCATTGGTTTCCTCTTCAGTACTTTGAAAAGTATTTGTGTTGTCATTATCTTCATTACTGTCAGAGGAAGAGGAATCAGAAACTGAAAATTGGTGTGAAGTTTTAACTAGATCTTTGAGTTGGGCGTGAAAGAGGGATTTTATATCTTGATTCTCATTTTTCAGGGTTTTGATTTCTTGTTTAACGATGTTGACTTCTGCTTGGAGGTCTTGTATATTGACTTCTTTTTTAGGAGTAAAACGTTCAAGAGTTTTGTGAAGACTAAAATTTGGTTTGTTTATGGTAGGGGGTTGAGTATCTTTGTTTATGGTGAGTAATCCAGTAAGCTTTTGAAGATAAGAATTTTTTAGATCTAGGTCTTCAACTTTACTTATGAGGTCTAGCAAAAGATGTTGTTGTTCTTCTGCTTTGGTGAGAACATTAAGGGTTTTATGTTGGTGTCGATTTAACATATTGACTGTTTTTGTACAACAACTATCTTTGCACCCAAAACTAATATACGATGAACTGGGGCAAGAGGCAGAAGATTCAGTAGAGGAACTAGATTCAATTTCAGTATCACTGTCGCTTGTGTTTTTTAACTCAAGAATTGTGTAAATTTGTTGTTTAGTTTCATCAGGGATTTCTAGCTGATTAATTTTATTTTTTACATGACAATTTCTCGCGTAATGACCTTTCTTACTACACTTATAACACGTAACTTTAGTTGGATCAATTTTATTATTCTTCTCAAAAGGTTTTGTTTTCCTCGTATATTTTTCGTTCTTTTTAAACTTTTGTTTATCATAGAATTCATTATGTTGGAATTTTTTATTATATCCTTTATAAGGACGAGTATATCGTTTTGGGAAGGATTTTGTTTGTTTTGAATTCTTTGTTTGCCGAGATGGTGCAATTGGGGGTAATCCATATTGTTGGCAGAATGCGCCCATTTCATATTTAGTCTTGCTTTTATCTTTACTAAGCTGATTATTAATTTTCATATCTATACACATTTTGAGTCCTACTTTCTGGATTAGACTAATAATATTACCATAGGTTAAACTGTCATATTCAATAACACCAGTTGTGTTACTAAGTTCTGTGCGTATTTTATGAGAGAAAAGACTGGGCAATCCATTAATAAATTTTTCTTTCCAAAATGGTTTATTACTATCTTCTCGTAGCATAACTCGTGACAAGAAAGTATCTTTGTACCATCTAAAATCACTTAATGTAGGACATCTAAGGTTACTAAGTTGATCATGAATTCTAGAAGTAATGTCACTTGGTCTGCCAATGAAATGGTCTATAATTGTGTAAATTAATGTATTGACTCCATCAGGGAGTCCGAGGCCAATTTGTTCATTAAAAATAGGGATTCCATCTTATGTTTTTTGGACTGCATGTGTTATATTATCTCTTGTTTCTTGGGTAAGATGTTTATCCCACCAATTTCTTAACATGCCTGAAAACCCAGATGCTAGTAATTCTACAATATCAGGTTGAGGCATATTGTAATGTGTAAGGTAACTATTGGTTGTCATAGAAAGATGGTTTAATTTGTTTAAAATTTCTTGTTCAGAGAGTCCATCAATATTCCATTCATAAATATTTTTAGATGACATAGAAAATTGGTTTTGGAAGATTCTTTCTTCATATTGAATATCGACAGGAGTGGGTTGGGTATACCAATTTTTCGTAATACTGGTAGGGTTAATTGGTCAATGTGTGATCCTATTGATCTCAAAGGCATTTTCTAACTTGCGTATATTGTTATCTATGTCTTCTTCAGATGAGGTTTCAGAGTTATCAGTATCATTATGAGAATCAAAATTGAGAACTGTGAGGGTTTTTTCGTCCTTGAGTAGTTGTGATTCTAAGGCTTTTAACAATTTATCAATTTGGGCAGAGGAGTCGTTTGTGCTTGTTTTGTTAGGTAGTCCTTGACGTTTTGTAGGAAGCTTGATTAGAGGGGAATCAATAGTTTTTGTCACCGGGGTGGAAGCGTCAAGTTTGGATTCTATTTTGTCTAATTGAGAACCTAGCGTACTTAAATATTGGTTGGTGAAATTGTTTTGTTCAATAATTTTTTTTGTATTAGGATCGAGTGTGGAGGTAACTACCTTAAAAGGGGAGGCTGGGATTTCGGTTCCCAGGTGGTTAACAATTAGGTTTTCTAAAGGAGGGTGACTAGAAGAAACAATTGTTTTATCATGTTTTGTCCATTTATGTTTTGTAAGAACATTAATTTTTTTGTAGTAATTTTCAAGATAATCAAAGAAACTAATTTCTAATTGGTTTGTTATCATGAATTTTTGCCATTTTTTTGTAATTTTTGTTCTCTCCTCATGCGTGTAACTTGTTTTATATATTTGTCGTCTTGCTTTATTTTCTTTGGACTTGGCTTCAACTTCTAACTTTAGAAGGTCATAGGAAAATTATTTACTTAAAACACATAGTTGTGGATTAACAGTTTCGGTCTCAAAGTCAGTTTGTGTAGGAGAGTGGTTAGAGATTGAATCTTCAGTTTCTATGTTTGGGACGTAACACGGAGTAGATACTTGTTCATCCTTTTGAATTCCTTTTAATCTATGATCACGCCTGGATCGGTGGACTAGAGATTCTACAAATTTTGTATCATGGATAGTAGTATTTTCTCTAATTGGTAAGGGGGTGAACATTTTAGAGCTTGAACTAACGGAAGAGCAACTATGTCTAGATCTATCAAATGTTAACTTAACAGTTCCATCAAGGAATTGTTGTACATGTTCAAGGTTTCGGACATCATTTTCGATTTTGGTTGGGTGATTTTCATTTTCAAGTAACCATTCGTTTGGGAGGGAAACATCTTTTCAGGCAATCGTTTTTGGTATTCTAATATTTGCATTAGAAATACTGCTCTGAATTAATAAAGTTTGATCTTTGGGACTTTTGATTAGAGCATGAACATTTAAATTGGTTTTCATAGTCTTGTAGTAAATTCTATAAATTAAGCTTAGAGGCTGGGCACCTGCGAACATGGCATATCCTAAAGTTTTGATATTTAATGTTAAAGCTTTTAGTATGTGAGGGTCACTTAGGCTTAACTTAAAATTAGGAAAGCAATCAAAGTAGACTGGACCATTACATAGGCTGGTTTCAATGACACTAATTAAGCTTTGATTATAGTCGAGGAACCTAGCATCTCTTAGACAGAGAAGAATCGATGCATTTTGTCCTAAAATAGTTAATGGATCAACTGCAACTTGTACAAGACCAATATGGATAAAATTGTATCCTCTTTCGCGATGTTGTTTTATAGTTTTTGGAGAAAATAATTGGCATTTTTCGTGTTCTTTATTTATAGCATAAACTTGTTCAACAATTTTGACTGTGTATTATGTAAAAAAGGTTGACTTAATGAAACTGGTTTTGTAAATTTTATTTGTGGGTACCCTTGGGATATTCCAATCATTGTGACATTCAAGATTAGTGTAGGTGTGTTCTTCTTCATTAATTATGTCATTATTATCTGGAATGGAATGTAGGTTTGTTCGACTATGTCGAGAGGAGGAAAATCTAAATAAACGACTCATGATTAATCAATAATCTTATTATCTGAACATTATAATTGTGCTTTATCCTATTTTCAATGTTTGTCGCATTTCATAACACATACCTTAGCCCAACGACATCACCGCTCATGCCCTAAAACGCCTAAAAGCTCACCAAGGGATTTAATGTTTGGTTTTACAGTTTATGGGGAGGTGGCACCAACAAACAGAGAAAGAGAAGATGAAGAACAATATAAAGGGACAGATAAAAGGCTATAGATTAACAGATCTGAGTAATTTACTAGATAATCAACGAGACTTTATGGCTCTGATACCATAAATGGAAGCAGATTATTTGAATAAGCGGAAATGAGATTAATTGAATTGAGCAGGAACAGATCACAGTATAAATATAGATTTAAATCAGAGAAATACAAGCAATTGTATAATATAAACAGTAAACAGTAAACAGTAAACATATTATATATATTATATTAGTATATAGGACACAACCATCCAAGCAATTTATATATATATATATATATAACAGTAGGATAAGTATATAGGACACAACCGTCCAAGCAATTTATTAGTATAATTTAATAAATTGAAGTGGTCTAGGCAGAGCGAGACTCAAAGTATGTCATACACCGTAACTCTCTTCAGATTTAATTATAGAAGAATTTAAGACAAAGTAAGTAATTGCAATTGACTGAAAATCTTAACTGAATATTATTACGAAAAAATACATTTAACTATGATAGACGAACTTACAAGTGGATGTATTTAGATCTTCCTCCTCTCGACATAGTCGAACAAACCTACCTTCCATTCCAGATAATAATGACATAATTAATGAAGAAGGACACACCTACACTAATCTTGAATGTCACAATGATTGGAATATCCCAAGGGTACCCACAAATGAAATTTACAAAATCAGTTTCATTAAGTCAACCTTTTTTACCCCCATTCTGCCAACAATATGGATTACCCCCAATTGCACCATCTCGGCAAACAAAGAATTCAAAACAAACAAAATCTTTCCCAAAACGATATATTCGTCCTTATAAAAGA
Organism: Cornus suecica; assembly: GCA_963922005.1. NCBI lineage: Eukaryota > Viridiplantae > Streptophyta > Magnoliopsida > Cornales > Cornaceae > Cornus > Cornus suecica. Next base: position 42,009,524 of record OY998248.1, read on the forward strand.
TATAATAAACGTTTATATATATAATATATATATATATGTATATGTATATATATTGTATATATATATATATATCCATATCTATTCTAAAAGTGTAAGCCCTTGGATTATTTCTCTCCACTTTAATATAATATTTTAAATAAAAAAAAAACATTTGTTCCATAATGTCTAATTAAGTAGAAGACTTTTCAATTTTCATTTATACATATATGTTTATATATTTTAAATTAAAAGAAGAAAACTCACTTTATTTCATTTCAGTTTTTGACCATTTATCATATATACATAAGATTTAATTAAGTGAAAGACTTTTCATATATTTGTACATATGTGATATATAGATAGAATATCCATAATGTCTAATTAAGTAGAAGACTTTTCAGTTTTCATATATACATATATGTTTGTGTATATTTTAAATTAAAAGAAAAAAAAACTTAAATGTGTTTCATTAAAGTATAAATAATCTCCACTTTATTTCATTTCAGTTTTTCACCATTAATCATATATACATAAGGTCTACTTAAGTGAAAGACTTTTCATATGTTTTTACATATGTGATGTATATAGAGAAAGATGTGGGGAGAACGTTGTAGGAATTGGGATGATTGTGTGAAGAAAATTTAAATGTGTTTTGTTAGTGGAAAATTAATCATATATTTAAGTATAAGATTGTATGTATATATATATATATGGAAAGAGAGAGAGAGGTTGGATAACAAGTAATAGGATTTAGCCACAGAGTAAAGTGATTTGATGCGCGATATAAGAGAAATGGTGGAGAATATGAAAAGATTGATCCCTTACTCTACAACAACCTTCGATTTTAGAGGGTCACAGTGATAAAGTATGCACGTGGATCAATATTATTTATGTTTCTTTAAATTATTTATTATTGATATTTGGGTAAATAGCTTAAACCCCCCTCAATTATGAAATGAGCTTAAAACCCCCTAAAGTTTCATAAAATGTTGCACCATGGGCTTGCCTTCAATTGTTTTTACCCTTTTACCCTCCAAACTTTTTGTATTTCCACTTTACCTTTAATTATATCCTTACTATTATATTTCTTAATTCTTTATATTACAAAAATATTATTTCTTTAAGTTAGAATATTAATTATGTCATTTACCTTTAATGTATTAGACTAAATAAACTCTCAAATGTTATTTTTTTTTTTGTAAGTTTTAATTATTTTATTTGTAAATCAATTAACTTGTTATTAAATTTTAGTTTGATTTAAATCATAAAATTCAATCCTAATTAATATATTCATAAATAAATAAGAATTTATGAATATATTTTTATGAAAAGAAAGTTTCATTTGGGCAAAAAAATAATTTAATTAGGATAATGAGTTTTATGATTTAAATGAAATTAAGTTTTATTGGAAAATGATATATATTTTGGAATATATATATATATATAATTCGTCAAAAATATATATTTTTCGAATTGTTTTAAAAATTTATGAATTTTTCAAAAAATAAAATTTTTGGGAAAAATATATATTATGTTCCAAAATTTGATTTTTTCCGAAAAATAATTTTTTTGAGAAAAATATATATTATTTTCCAAAATATGATTTTTTTTTTCCGAAATATATATTTTTTATGTTTTAGAAAATAATGTATATTTTTCATAAAAAATTCATATTTTTTAAAACAATTCGAAAAATATATACTTTTGACGAATCATATATATATATATATATATATATATATATATATATATATATATATATATATATTCCGAAACATATATCATTTTCCAATATATATATTCCAAAATGTACATATTTTTTCAAAAAATAATTTTTTTGAAGGTTTGATTTCACTAAACCCTCTTATACTATTGATGGTAGTTTAGGTATTATGACTCAAAATCATATTTTGGAACATAATATATATTTTTCTCAAAAAAATTATTTTTCGGAAAAAATTCATATTTTTGAAAATAATATATATTTTTCTTAATAAAAATTATTTTTCAGAAAAAATCATATTTTGGAACATAATATATATTTTTCCCAAAAAAATTATTTTTCCAAAAAAAATCATATTTTTAAAAAGAATTCGGAAAAGATATATTTTTAACGAATTATATATATATTCCGAAATATATATCATTTTCCAATATATATATATATATATATATATATATATTCCGAAATATATATTTTTTGTTCAAAATATATATATTGTTTTCATAAATTGGATTTATTTATGAATATATTAATTAGGATTGAGTTTTATAATTTAAATCAAACTAAAATTTAATACCAAGTTAATTGATTTACAAATAAAATAATTAGAACTTATTAAAAAAAATTACATTTGAGAATATATTTAGTCTAATACATTAAATGTAAATGGCATAATTAATATTGTAACTAAAAGAAATAATATTTTTGTAATTTAAAGAATTAAGAAATATAATAGTAAGGATATGATTAAAGGTAAGGTGGAAATACAAAAAATTTGGAGGGTAAAAGGGTAAAATAATTTGAGGGCAAACCCATGATGCAAGAAAATGAAAGTTGAGGGAGGTATAATTAATTGAGGGGATATAGTAGAGAAAGAGAAGAAAGTTGAGGGGTATTTTTAGCTATTTACCCCTTGATATTTTCATGTCTCAATTTATCTTTATATTATTTATATCGATGTTATTTATTTATTTATTTGTAAATATAATTTTATATATTTTAAAGGTTCTCTTAATTATTTGCATTTTAAGAGTTACAACGCTTGAATTTTTACTTCTCTTGATATATATTTTAATATTACATAAAAATATTTTATATTCTCTTTGTCAATCTATATAATTTAAAATGTGATTCTTATTGATTTGATATGTTTTATTATACATGAAATTCATTTTAAATAATAAAAAGTAAATTTAAATTAATTTATGAATAATTTTAAATGCTTATTAAATTTTACATATGTATTACAAAATTTATTATATTTTTTTATATCTTATTTATTTATTATACAAATTTAAATCACATGCGAAGAAGCACGTGTTTTCGGCTGGTATATATATATGTCTATATTTAAACAATAGCCATTTGGTCTCTCTCCATGTTCTTCACGTTAAGTTTCTAATTTATTATATAAATATTATATTTTTATATGGACATAATTTCTCTTTTCATGCAGTGACATTTTTATCATACATGGTGTGAAGTGAGCACAATTTAAGTCCTATACAATCAACCTTTTCAATATTATGCAAAAAGTTGGTTGCATATTTTGGTAGGAAAGGACTACTTAAATTAAATGATTTTTTTTTCTTAGATCATAAATAAAGAAATCAACCTCGGACACTATACATGGACATTCATAATTTTGGGTTTAATGAGTTGGATGCAACACATGGAGATTAATTTATATAATTATATTTAATAAAAGAAAGTTGTGTTGCTTAGAAGAGATTTGCTTGTCAACACCATTACACCAATAATGAATAATTGGGTTATTGGGATTGTTAAGTCATGTAAGAGTGGTTTACAAGAATTATATCTTTTGGAAAATTGTTTTTGCCTTTAAGAGGGGTAAAATAAATTGTCATAAAAATTGCAAAATAAGTGACAATATTGAAACATAAATTCTCCAAAAACAGAGATATCAGAGCCAGGTTTCGATCCTGGGACCTGTGGGTTATGGGCCCACCACGCTTCCGCTGCGCCACTCTGATTTGTTAATCCATAAGAGACGGAAATATTTATTATTCAAGCCCTATCTCTCCATAAAATTAACTTTTAATACATATAGTAAAATAAATAGAGTAATTCCCACTCACACCCCTCGCAGTTGGCGTATTCCCACACAGACCCCCTCAAATATTAATATTCCCACACGGACCTCCTACATATTCACGCCGTTTGGATATGTCGTTAGTTTGATAATGTCAGACACTAACCCCTCTGTAAATAGTCTATATTGCCCTCATATGGTATAGAAAGACCAATATAGCCTTATATACTATATTCTCATTACTTTTTTGTCCCTAACTCAAAGATATGAATTTACCATAATGCCCTTTGTCCCTAACTTTCTTAAAATTACCAACATTCCTTTGTAAGTAACTTGTAAAATTACTACCTTAATTTTACAATTAAAGAAGTTGTTAATCTTTTTTTAATTTTCAATTTCAACCAAGTAATATATATATATATATATATATATATATATATACCCCTATAAATATATATAGTCATGTATCTATTTTACAGATCCCTATTTAAACATGTAAAATTACAATATTAATTTTAAATTAATTGTTTTAATTTTAATTTGAACTATATAAAATATCTATCTATCTATATATATATATATCTTAATTTTACAATTAAAGAAGTTTTTAATCTATTTTTAATTTTCAATTTCAACTAAGCAATATATATATATACACCTATAAATATATATAATCATGCATCTATTTTATAGATCTCTATTTATACTTGTAAAATTACAAAATTTTAATTATTTTTTATTTTTTAATTTCAACTAAATAAAAATATCTATACATCTATAATCATCTGAAAATAATCCTAACTTATTTTTACTTAAATGTTGTTAACAGATTAATTTAGAAAAAAATATAATAAATTTGGTAGTTTGTTCCACGTTGAAACTGATAAATGTATTTTTTCCTAAATTTCACAGTTGCGTCTATTTCAACATGGTCCTGATCTTCCATGTACTCATCACAGCATAATTTTGAAGATTTAAAATATTAAATCCTAAATTAAATAATCAAAATGCAAAAAACCATGTTTGCTTAATCTTCCTGCGAACAAAAGAATATGGAGAGGGAGGTGAGGATAGTTGAAGGTCACCGTCGCGGTGGTTGCGGAGGCCGAGGAACCGGGTGTTGACACCCAAATTTTACATATCATATGGTGGCAAATGTTGATGAGTTGGAATAAGACGGTTGTTGACGCAAAGTGGAAGAAAGCAGTTTTTGATGACACGGAAGAAGATGACTGCTAAAGTTACTTGAAAGAAGCGATTTATGATAACCTAAAAGATGGAAATTACTGAAGTTACGTGTAAGAAAGCGGTTCCTGATGACCTGGAAGAGGCGGTTACCGAAGCTAAGTGAAAGAAGCGGTTTCTAGTAACCTGGAAGATGGCGGTTACTAAAGCTAAATGGAAGAAAATAGTTACTAATGACGTGGAAGACGGCGATTACTGAAGCTACGTGGAAGAACGTGGGCTTGGGACATGTGGCAATCTGGAAGAAAGACAGCTGGAAAATGGCAGTTGTAACCGTTAATGGAAGATGTAACTTCTACCGACATATGGCAAAATCAGAGATAATTAAACAAAGAAGTGAGTAGTTTCAAGGACACTTGACACACTCTAGAGGAAGGCTGAAGATTACTATCATTTACTTTACCATGTCTTTTCAATTCCAGTAATTTCAATACGAGTCGTATCTTTTCTAATCATTTACTTTCATGCACTTTAAATTCATGCAATTTACTTTATGCACTTTCAATTCTGCTATTTACGTCTCTTCCAGCACTCAAATTCCAGCAATTTACTTTCTTTCAGTCATTTATCTTCCAATAACAATTTACTTTCTTCCATTTGCTTTTCTTCCAGCTTAAATACATTTATGTCAACTTGCACTTTCAATTTCATTTCCCTTTTTGCAACTTTGGCTTTCAAAAGTTCTTTTTATGCCTTAGTAAAAAGAACTTTGCTAGGAGTTTAATATTTCTTCTCATACACAATCACCTGGCTATATCTTCCAAGAAAAAGAATACGTGTTGTTCTTTGCAATCACTTGATTCTTCCGAGAATATGGTACACCTGCATTCTACCATAAATTTTTTAGCGACAACACTGGGGTTGTTGGGTTCAACGAAGAAGACACGGCGGCGGGTGTGACGGTGGTGGAATGACGTTGTGGGGGTCGGCGACGGTGAAAAAGACACAACGGCGGGTGCAACGGTGATGGAATGATGTCGCGGGAGTCGACGACATGTATATATATATATATATATATATGGGTATATACATGGAAATATATATATATTTTTTCATCTATAGATATGTGTATAACATCGGGATAGATGGCGGCAGGATGGTGAGGAAGAGTGGGAGATTTGCAAGAGATTAGGTTTTAAAATTGAAGGGTGTTTTTGTATTTTTGGAATGTCAATTTATATTAATTTAAAAAGTTAGACCTAGGGTTTTTGAGAGATGTAAGTATAAAAAGGTGTGAGGGTATAAAAGTCTTAACACAAAAAAAGTCAATAAATCTAACGGTCGTTTGTCTCAGGGAGTCCGTATGAAGATATAGATAGTCGAGGGGGTTCGTGTGAAAATACGCTATTTTCGGGATGGGTGGGTGGGTGGGTGGGTGTGTGAGAGAGAGAGAGTAGGAAGCTCGTTGAACAATAGGACAACCTAATTTTTCATAATTTTACTGAATTGTTTGATACTATTCTTGGCTGAGACAGCCTTTTATAAACTGTTTTGACTTTGGGTACTAGTATTGAACCATGGTCCATGGTCAACTTGCCTTATTGAGCAATAATTTTGGCTTCTTTGTTCGTAAGGAAAAAGATAACAATGACCATTACTCAATGAACCTCGCTTGTTAAGGATTAGTAACTTAATCTATGGTTCACCAATTTATGGCTTAAGTTTTAATCGAACAATCTTAAAAGAAAGAGAACCATTTTTTTTTATTTTTTGTCTTTGATCAATTTAATAAAAAAAGAGTTTCTTATGAATTAATATGTATCATTATGGAAGAAGATTTGGGTAAGATATTCATTTTTTTGAGAATGATGAAATTAAATACGTCTCTCAATAGATTACACTAGAAGATCTTCATGTGACATGTAATTCTTACAAATAAAAGATCTTCATGTGACATGTAATTCTTACAAATAATATATTATTCTGTCTTCTATCGAAAAAAACTCTATTGCTTGTGTCCAAATATTCAAAATATTTCATGTCACCATAATTGTATAAACATGATTGCTGGTGGATGTAACAATTAGGTTGTGTTTAATATATACGTAGAAATAGAATGTTAATTTCAATTATCTTTTGGTTTGATAAGGTTTTTAAATTAGAAATAATTATGTAAGAATTTTAAACTAGGAACTATATTACGCTTATTAAGTTATTATTATTACATATATATATATATATAGTCATGATCCATTGGAAAAATTACACATAAATTTGTGAAATAAAGTCAAAGTATAGAATTATCAGCAAAATAAAACCTTCTAATTAAGGAGCGAAGAAAAAAACAGTTCATGTATTTGTAAGTGTGTGTGTGTGTGTGTGAGGGAGACAGATTTCCTCATTAATGGCAAAGCCTTACTTGTTTGGCAGGACACTCCTCTTATGTTTGGTACGCATGAATGAAATGGAATGCAATTGAGAATGAAATAAAATAATTATTCTCATTTTATTATTTGGTTATAAATATGAAATATTTTAGGAATGAAATGAACTTAAAAGAACATTTTTCAAAAATACCCCTAAATAATATTATTTCATAATATTTTACCAAAAAATGGTAAAAGGTAACGAAAATAGTAGTGGCGGACAATAGAGATGGTGGCGGCGGTGGTAGAAGTTGATGGCATGGTGGTGAAGGTGGTTTGCTTATTTGAAACGGTGAAAGGGTTGTTTTAATAATTTTATACTTTAAAAACATTCCTTAAAAAATGGAATAACAATTCCAAAGGTTTACTAATGGAATGAAAATTCATTCCTTGGGAATGATCATTCTCATTCAATGTGTCATACCAAATCAAGAAATGGATGGAATGTGCATTCCATTCCATTCCACCATACCAAACATGACATCAGAGTATTACATTACGGTAATGGGCGATCCGTTGTTTGGAGCACTAGTCATATTGAATTTGAGACATGAAAGACAATTATACCCCTAATGTATAACATGCTTAGTTAACAACAGATATATCCAAGGCTATTTATGGTATTCTACTTCGTGGACACCCAATACATGACCTGACTTTTAGGGCTTGTTTGGATGGACATGAGAGAAAAGAAAAGAAAAGATAACATTAGTTATAAGGGAAAAGAAAAGAAATGATAACAATATTTTAAATTTATGTTTGGATAGATTATGAAATAAAAGAAAATAAATGATATCATTATTGTTTGGATAAACCAAATGAGAGGGAAAAAAAAAAGAGAAAGGATTATAATTAAATTACTAATAAATCCTTTAATTAATAAAGTTATTTTTTTAATTATAGAGAATTTTTTTTTTTCATTTTAATACTTAAAGTTGTTATCCTTAATTTTCTTTCCAAATCTTCTCATTTTTTTAAGGATAACACCAAAAGGATTTGTAGTTATAGGCTTATCCTTCCAAAAAAAAATTTTCTCTTCAAGATGTCAACTCAAACATATATAACACAATCTATTCCTTTCTTTTCTCCCAAAATCCTTTCAAATCTCTCATACCAAACGAAACCTCAAGTCTTTCTTTCTTTGGAGAGAGAGAAAATGAGAGAGAATAATGCATGGATTTAAATGCACTACCTGTCATTTTGCTTTGGTAGTCAAGGTTTTAAATGCTCTTCACACACGCTAACACACATACATACACACACACTCTACACTCTTATAACTCATCCCCAGACCAGACATTCTCACCATTCTTCTCTCTTTCTCTAACACACACAAATGGGGCTTCCGGAGATATGGTATATTAAGATGAAATAGTTACTGTGATATTGGCCTGGTTCACTCAGACAATATACTAAAATATATATGTGTATATATATTGGGATTTTTTGAACTGATTGAGTCGTGACAATATCTTAGGCCCCGTTTGGATACATGTTTTATGTCATGTTTTTAGTTTTTTGTTCCTCAAATGAGAACAAAAACTTGTTTAGGTAATAAAAATGCCCAATATATTTTTCAGCACGGGAAAAAAACACCTCTCAATTTTTGGCCCAAATTAAGAACAAAAAAATGGTGTTTTTTTTGTTCTTTTAACTGTGGCTCTCCTTATTATTGAAAACATGTACGATACAAAAAAGAAGAACAAAAAAAATCATTCCCAAAACGTGTTCGAGAACACTCCTCTCATCTCTCCTCTCTACTGACAACCTCCATTCCTTGGGTTTGAGGCGATTCTTCACACCACTCAAGATTCAGTCATGAAATCGTGATCTAGGTACCCTCATCCTCATTTTCGCCCGATCTAGGGTTTCGATTAAGAGAGGTGACGGCTAGGGTTTCGATTGGAGCGCGAGTGATAAATAGTTGGTTTGCACAGAGAAACGATCCTTGTCGATTTGAACTTAGGTTTATTTGATCTCTTTTTATTGTTTAGCTTATCCACTCTTCCCCCATATATGTGTTGTTGGAGCTCAATTATTGATGAATTTTTCTGTAAATTTTTTAGGGTTCAGTGTGTGTGTGTATGTGTATGTGTGTGTGTTTCTGAGTATGTGTGTGTTTCTATGTCTGTAATTTTTTAGGGTTGTGTGTGTGTAAAACCCCCAAATTTGTGCGTGTGTGTTAGTGTTTGAATGTGTGTTTCTATGTGTGATTGTGTATGTGTGTGTGTGTAAAACCCCCTAATTTTGATGTGCATGTTTCTTTGCGTGTTCGTGTCTGTGTGTGTGTGTTTGTGTTTAAGTGTGTGTTTCTTTGTGTGTTCGTGTCTGCACATGAGCTTTGTCTTTAAATATAGGAATTAACAAAATTATAAACCTCAAATGCACATTAGTTCTGATTCAATGGCTCTATTTTTAAGTTGAATATTGCACCAAATTGGATATGGGTACCATAATTCTTATATGGTTTTGTGTTGTCTAGGGATATGATATTGAGATGCCTCTGGCACTCCACATATTAATTCTCAACTCAAAAAAAGTGGAATGCAGAAGCTCCTTTTGTAGTGCTAACATCAATACCCTTTTTGTATCCCTAAAGTTCATTGTCTACAAAGGCATGATATGTTTGAGTTTCTGTCAGAAGGCAATAAATTGTCATCAATCCATATCTCACATCATGTACTCTTGGATGATCTATCATTTATGAAGTGGAACCATCATATGAACCTTTGTGTTCTCTAAAATTTTGATAATAATGGAACTGTGCTGAAAAAGAGAACAAATAAATGGATTAAAACTTCTATTGTGTGGTAGTTTTTTGTCCGTTTTCGGCATAAGATACATATAATTATCAATGCCCAATCTTTACTTTGTGAATCTCAGATGAATGTTTGATAAGTTTAGAGCAGATTGTGGTTTGACGGAATTACTTCAAGGGGAGAAAATGCTTTCTCTTTTTCTTTTGTTACGGAAAATTGACCACACAACATTATCAACTAAAAAAGAAAAAGAAAAGAAAAGATTAGTTGGGGTGTGACATTACGTAGCTGTGGAACAGGTATAACACGGTGATCAACGTAACTTTTTAGCTTATATGACCCATATAAAGAATTTGATTTGAGTTTCGAAGTGCTAGCCTTATTTTCTATCAGACTACTTGTTCCAGGTGCTGATTTCTCTAGTTATATGATTAAATAGTTGTTCAAATTAGGAAGAGGAACCCTACACTTATTTCAGATGTCAAACCCTGAAATAATATCCCTTGAAATGTGCATTCATTTTGATTTTCTTTTTTTTTTTTCCATTTTTGACAATATTCATTAGTACTTAGGTTGTTTTTAAGTTTCGATTTGCTCCTTTTATTTTGATTTTTTTTCCAAATTTTGACAATAATATGTTCTCTACTGTGCTACACAGATGAGAAGCAAAATCATCTTCGTGATTGGTATAAGATCTTCGACTCCATCTATTTTGATTTTAGTGACAAATTTCGTAGCTTTTTTAATCCATTGTGTTTATTTGTTGGTATTTTGAAACTGACTTGTGCATATACTATTCTTGTTTGAGTCTCAAATTGATCAAATAACTCAATTGTGTTTATTTGTTGATATTTTGAAACTGATTTGATTTTGAAACTTAATTTAAAGGGTAGTTGCTATAACATCTTTATTTAATTAGATATGTTAATAAAAAATTGTTTGAGAATGAATTAACAAAAGGGTAAGTTGCATACATACACATAGCTAATGTTTCATTTATTATTTTAACACAATTTCATCTTAGGGTTTTTTTGAATGTGTGTGTGTGATTGTGTATGTGTATGTGTGTGTGTGTGATTTCGTCTTAGGGTTTCAAAATAATTTTCATGATACTTTGGTCCTAGTATTGTAGGTTGGCTTTCAATTTAGGGTACACTTAGTTGTTTCTGCAGATACAATCATCCATATGCATTAATTGTTTGAAAAAAATCTGGAATTGTATATGTGTGTAAAACAAAGAATATTTGAATCCTAAATTGATTTTGTGTGTTCTTAGGAACCCAGAATAATTCAATTTGGGTTTTATTTGTTGAATTGACTTGGGGACTTCAATATGATTTATTGTTGTACACAGTTGAACAATGAACCTAGTACATGAATAATTATTGCTGGAATAAGCAATAATATTGGTCATGTTTTTGTTAATTTGATATGTTATTTAATCTTAAATTCCAGTTTTTCCCCTATTAACCCAAAAGAATTTATTTTGTTGTTTGGACAATACCATTTACATGGATCATCACATATCTTAAGAAGTTAAGATATATTTTCACGTGTTAATCTATACCCTATTCTTTGAAGTTCTACTGCATCATTTTTTGTGATTGATTGTGTCATCTTATTAGTTTATAGTTTTTATTTATGTCTAACTTATTATTTATGGAAGCTGAGTACTAAAATTGTTCGGTTGCCATTGGTAGGTTATGTTTTGGAAAGATATGACTGTTCTGAGCTTTTTTTTTTTTTTTTTTTTTCTACTGTCCATTGGTAGGGTTTTTTGGGTAGCTTGTTTTTTTTGTAAGTTTTACTTTATCAAAATTGGAGGACAGGTTGCTTCAGCTATGATTTTGGGATGTTGATGGCTATTTTTTGATGGACTAGAGTAGTTCCACTCCTTCGGTATCAATGGAGGTTGCTGATTGTGGTTGTTGATTGAGCTTTTACATGTAGGTTGCTGAAGAAATCTGATTCTAGGTTGTAATGTTTGTTTTGTTCCAGGTTTAAAAAATGGGTGTGATAAGCATATTGGTTGGTAATGGGGTAAATCTTGGAGCCTTCAAACAAGGTCTTGCAGAATATTCTCAGAATTTTGGATTAACAGGAGAAATAGGAAAAAATGATATGTATATTTCTATATTTAATTTGCACTACAATGTAAAGATGTTGAAATTTTCCCTACTTGTGGGTGTTGTATCTGATAATTCATATTAAATTCAGGGGTTAAAGGTTTTTTATTTGTTGTGGTTGCATGTGGCAATATCTTTCTCGAGTGGTTCTAATGAAATTTGATGGTATTGTAATCATTTCAGATATGTTGTTCAGGAATATAGAAAATTGAGTTACTTTTTTTGTGTGTCTATTTTATTAGGAGGTGCTGCCGAAATTTTTCCAATTACAACATATTACCAAAATTTTTATAACAATACATATATGCATTAAAAATAAAAAGTATTCAGTTTCATTGAGATGCAGAATACCTTGTGTGATAAAAAATTGGATATCATTCAGTAATATTGTTGACTAAAATTTGCTCATGATGAATAATACCAATTTGTGAAAGTAGACATTGGGTAAAGAATTGCCTTTCAATTGCCTTGTTTGAAATGGTAATTTAGTTGAATTGTTTGTTGATTTAATTTAATTCAGGGAACACAAACGCTGTCAAACATGTTTTTTTATTTCTGTTCTCAAAAATTCAGGCATGCCAAACATGTTTTTCTGTTTCTGTCCTTAAACTTTCTGAAAAAATAAGGTATGTCAAACATGTGTTTTTTTTGTTTTTGTTCTTGAAAATTTTTGAGACAAAATTCCCAACAAAATATGTTTTTGTTTCCGGGTTACCCTTAAGACAAGAACAAAATGTTTTCTGTTCTCAAGAGAACAAAAACAAAAACGAAAACACTAATTTCCAAACGAGCCCTTAGATTCTTTTTCATTACTCTTCTTCTCCATCTGAAAATAGATAGATATAAATATATATGTGTAGGTAAGTGGTATTTATGGTAAAATGGTTTGATTTCTATTTCATTGCTTTTGAATATGCATGCTTTCTTGTTTGGATTGGCTTTTTAAGTGTTGTTTTTTGTTTTCTGGAGGGAGAAACTGTTTTGAACGATGTTTGACAAAAATTTTAAAAAAGCTTCTGGGCCAGAAGCCTTGGAAGAGTATTTTGAAGAAGCTGGGGATACCAGCTTCTCAAAATAATTTTTGTTTCTCGTTTACTTTTGCGTAAATTCAGAAACAGAAATTATGATAAACATGATCTTAGTCACTATGGGATTTTGAAGTTATTTTTCGTTACTTATATCAAGTCATCACTTAGATCACTCAATTTTATCCGTGCGTATTATTGCACTTATGTCATGTCATAACTCAATTTTTAGGTTATGTTTGTGTAATAGATAAGATATTCGACTTTTTTTATTATGCCAAACAGGGCATTATTAAATGAAATTGAGTGATCTTATCATAAAAAAATCGAATAGCTTATCTATTATCTATTGCAATCAAATTTCATGGTTTCAATTACATTTTCTATTATTTAGGTAAAAATGTACAAAAAATATTTAAAAATTGCTTTATTATTTATCTAACATAATAGTTAAAATGTATAGAAGTATTAAAAAATATAGATATTATTAGTACTTTTAACACTGAGAAATTAAAAAGGTGAGATATTAATTTAGAGATCATTTCATTTAGTGCTTTATTATTTATCTAATATAATAGTTAAAATGTATATAAATATTAAAAAATACTTTAGTCTTTTATAAGTAGTATATATACATATATATAGAAGTAAAAGATAATTACAGTTACATCCCCTTGAGAAAATTCAGTTACGGCCGCACCCCCAATCCTTTGAATAATTATAACTTTTCCCGTTTAATTGATCGATGTTCATATTCGGCCGTTGAAAATATGAAATTACCCTTATACTATTGTGATTATTGCATGAACATAAATTTCTTTACAAAAAAGTGAGGGTATTTTAATCATTTCACTACTGAAAATTTATCGGAAGTTGGCCGAAAGATAGTATTAGTTACAAAATATCAACTGGAGGGAAGTAATTATCAAAATTAAAGGGATGCGAGTGTAAGTTAATAAATCTCAAAAGAAAATAACTGTAATTATTACTAAAATTAAATGGATATGGACGAAACTCAATTGATATTTTTAGAATATAAAAATAAAATTTATAAATATAAGTATGAACAAATATATATGTTATATGCTACCTCATCGTAATATTTCAAACTATTAAATAAGTTATAATTACATTAAATTATTATGATACCATTAGTGACTATCATAGTTTACTTTATAAGGCATTGGTCACGATGGAATGTATAAAAGATTATTTTTAAAAAAATTGTGTTAAATTTTATTTAATACGTGTTTGTTACAAGAATACTATGCTTTTAAAATCCAAAAAAAAATCCTATTTTTATTGGAAAAATATCAAAAAATTGTTAAAAATGAAAAAAGGTGCTCAAAACTTCTAGAATAGTATAGACCTATATATAAAGTCAACAAAAGAATTAGGAAAAAAATCCAAACAAAAACTAATCTCTCAGTATCTATATATAGAAGTAACTTAATCGGTTGAGATAGCAATCAATATTTAAAAAATAAACAATACATAGGGGATATAATTAATATGGTATTTCTATTAATTCTATTAATTTTCATTTAAAAAAGTATTTGGAAGCCTACATCTCAACTATCAGTGCCAGGTTTCGATCGTGGGACCTGTGGTTCTGGGCCCATCAGGAATATGTAATATTTAAGAGGATAAATTGTAGTTTTACTCCCTCTTGTTTGAACATATTATACTTTCACTTTTTTTTTTGGATAATTACACTTTCACCCATTTAGTTTGGATTATGGTAACACTTTGTCCCCTCTAGTCTGATTTCAGGTGTGATTTTACCTAATTGCCCTTCACATTATTTTATAATTTTATGATTAATATCAATAAACCCCCCTAAACTATTGAGTTTTCACATTGCCCCCCACCCTTATGGGTAAATTACAGTTTCACCCCCAAAAATTCAAAAAACTATTTAAATTTAAAAATATATATAAAATTCGAAAAAATATATATAATTCAATAAATATATATAGAATTTGAAAAAATATATAAAATTCAAAAAAATATATAAATTTCGAAATATATATATATAATTCAAAAAATATATATATAATTTGAAAAAAAAATATAAATTTCGAAAAACATATAAAATTTTGAAATATATATATAATTCGAATATATATATATAATTATAAAAAATATATATAATTCAGAAATATATATATAAATTTGGAAAAAATATATAAATTCAAAAACAATATTTAAATTTTGAAAAACATATAAAATTTTGAAATATATATATAAAATTCAAAATATATATATATAATAGAAAAAATATATAAATTATAAAAAATATATAAAATTCAGAAAAATATATAAATTCAAAATATATATATATAATTAGAAAATAATAATAAAACTTGGAAAAAAAATTCTAATAAGATGGTTCATTAAATATGATTATCCAAACCAATAAATGGGATGGTTCATTAAATATGGTGTTGAAAAAAATATATTTTCCAAACCAATAAATGATGCAATCTCTAATTTGTACACATGAATGGAAAAATAGGATGATTCGTTAAATATGATTTTATATTTTGAAAGGAAGCTAACACACCATGGTACAGTTTTCACATCTACCTTCACGAACACACTACAATGTCTATATGCCCAAATTAACAATAAGCTGAAATGAATAACAATCCTTATTTACCAAGATAAGAAATTAAAACTCATACAATTTTGACTCCATAAAAACCCAAACTTACAACCTTTTAGTGTGTTATTTTTTCCAAATTTTTATAATTATATATATATTTTTTGAATTTATATATTTTTCGAAATTTATATTTTTTTCGAATTTATATATCTTTTCCGAAATTATATATTTTCCCGAATTTTTTTATTTTTTCTAATTCTATTTTTTGGTTTCAAATTATATATATTTCAAAATTTTATATGTTTTTCGAAATTTATATATTTTTTCTGAAATTTATATATTTTTTCTGAATTATATATATATATTTCGAATTTTACATATATTTTTTATAATTTTATATATTTTTTCAAATTATATATATTTATTGAATTATATATATATTTCCAATTTTATATATTTTTTTAAATTTTAAATATTTTTTTAAATTTTTAGGGGTGAAACTGTAATTTATCCGTAAAGGTGGGGGCAATGTGAAAATTCAATAGTTTAGGGGGGTTTATTGATATTAATCATAAAATTATAATATAATGTGAAGGGCAATTAGGTAAAATCACATATGAAAACAGACTAGAGGGATGAAAGTGTAATTATCCAAACAAAAGGAGATAAAAATATAATATATCCAAACAAAAGGGGTGAAACTGTAATTTACCCTATTCAAGATCTAACTCTACATAAATTAACTTTTGTAGTAATTGTCCCTTTTTATTTTTAATTTCTTATTTTTCACACACACCAACACATTAACACCACACCAATGTACATACGATTAATAGATTTAGTAAAATAAATATGTAGACTAATACAGGCTCGTTGAACAATAGGACAACCTAATTTCTCATAATTTTACTCAATGTACATATATGATTAATACATATAGTAAAATATATATGTAGACTAATACAAGCCTCGTTGAACAATGGGACAACCTAATTTCTCATACTACTATTACTGAATTGTTTCATACTATTATTGTTTGAGACAGCTTTTCATGAACTGTTTTGACTTTGGGTACTAATAGTGAACCATGGTCCAAGGTCAACTTGCCTTATTAAGCAATAATTTTGACATCTTTCTTCATAAGGAAAAAGAAAACCAACAATGACCATTACTCAATGAACCTGGCTTGTTAAGGATCAGTAACTTAATCTATGGTTCCCCCAATTTATGGCTTAAGTTTTAATCCAACATTCTTAAATGAAAGAGGACAATTTTCTTTTGTTTTGTCTTTGATCAATTTAATAAAGAAAGAGTTTCTTATGAATTAACGCAAGATTCATTAATCTGATGAAACTATTGATCTGTACCAGTATGGAAGAAGATCTGAATAATATATTCATTTTTTCAAGAATGATGAAATTAAATACGTCTGTCGATATATTACATTCGAATGTAATTCTTACAAATAATATATATTTCTTTCTTTTATCGAAAAACACTCTATCGTATGTAGACCTGTCAATGAATCGGATTCGGATCGGATCAGTTAAATCCAAATCCAATTTGTTAAGAAATCGGATTATCGGATTCGGATTCTAATCGGGTTATCGAATTTTATTTTCAATCCATATTCGGTTAATATCGGATTCGGATCGGATTCGGATTATAATCGGATTATTGATAAGGATGACAAAAACTCTCAATCCGCGATTCGAATCCGATAATTCGACAGATTTTCACTTAATTAATTCATATTCGAATTTCTTCATTATAGAATATCTTATCCGAATATTTAATTAAGAAAATATAAAAATCAATAAATACTGAAACACTAAAATTATTCATATTTTTAATAATTGTATTTATGATCAATCATTATTAATAAATAATAAAATAATTAACAACTAACATTTATATACATGTACAATATTAAATATATACACATATATATAATTATATATATATGTATATTTTATCGGATCGGATTATTATCGGATCGGATTAGGCTAATCCAAATCCAATTTGTTAAGGAATCGGATTATCGGATTCGGATCATATTCGGGTTATTGGATTTTTTTTGCAATCCAAATCCGACTAATCGGATCGGATTCGGATCAAAATCCAATCCATTGACAGGTCTAATCGTATGTGTCCAAATATCCAAAATATTTCAATTCACCAAACACCCCAAATATTTCATTTCACCAGAAATGTTAATTTCAATTATATTTTGGTTTGATAAGGATTTTTTATTAGAAACAATTAGGTAAGAATTTTAAACTAGAAATAATAGTACGTACGCATATTATTGTTGCATATATATATAGTTGTAGTTATAGTTATGATCTATCGGAAAAATTACACATAAATTTGTGAAATAAAGTCAAAGTAGAGAATTATCAGCTAAATAAAACCTTCTAATTAGGGTCTGTTTGGTTTAAGATGTGTTTGTTGTGTTTATGTTGAAATAAATAAAAAATACGTTTTTTATTTTTTTGTTTATTCATCAAAAAATATAAGTATGTTTGGTAGGGATGTTTTTTGGGTTGAAATTGAAAAATTAAAAATATAAATAATAAATAAAATATAATATAATAATAATAAAAAATGAATACAATAATAATAAATAAATATAATAATAAAAAATGGACTAAATAATAAATAATAGGGATAACTTCATTTACACCCCTGAGGTTTGTCTTATCTTCACTTGGACCCCTTCAGGTTTGCATATCTTCATTTACACCCCCTATTTTTCAATATTCTCATCACTTAGACCCCCTAAACGATGACATAGCCTGAATTTTTTTTTAAATCCCTAAACTACCCTCAATGTCTTATCCTTATTATGTTTGGAAACAATGATAGTGTTTTTATCAATTAGACCCCCTCCCATCATTTAATAATTTAATTTGTATTAAAATTTCAAAATATATATAAAATTTAAAAATATATATATTAAAATTTGAAAAATATTATAAATTCGAAAATAAATTTAAAATTAAAATATATATATAAATTTTGAAATTATTTTTTTTTCAAAAAAACATATTAAATTTCAAAAATAAATATAAAAATCACAAAAAACATAAAAAATTTGAAACAAATATATAAAATTTAAAAAAAAACATATAAAATTAAAAAAAATATATTAAATTTCAAAAAAAATTATAAAATCGAAAATAAATATAAAATAAAATATATATATAAATTTTGAATTTTTTTTAAAAACATATTAAATTCAAGACAAATATATAAAATTAAAAAAATCATATAAAATTCTAATAATATATATTAAATTTCGAAAATAATTATAAATTTAAAAAAATATATAAAATTTGAAAATAAATATAAAATTCAAATATATATATATTAAATTTCAAAAAAAAAACTAAATTCGAAAATAAATATAAAATTAAAAAAAAAAATTCTCTCTCTCTTTCTCTCTCAAATGCGCACACCACACACACACACACGCACACAGATATATATATACACACATATATATATAGATCTATATATATATACACACACAGATATATATATATATAAGTCGCCGGCCGACTCCCACCGCCTCCCTCGGCGCCGCCCCCTCCCACCACCCCCTCCCCCCTCCCCCGATGGGTCTATATATATATATGTATAGATCTATATGTGTGTATATATATATGTGCGTGTGTGTGTGTGTGTGTGTGCGTGTGTGAGAGTTAGATAGAGAGAGAGAGAGAGAGAGAGATAGAGAGGAGAGAGAGAGAGAGAATCTGAGAGTTAGAGAGAGAGAGAGATATAGAGGAGAGAGAGAGAAAAAAAATATTGAATAGATATTGGGGTGTTTGGTTTGAGGGTTAGATTGATTCTAAAGGGTGTTTGGTTTAGAGTTTAAATTGATTTAGGGATTAAATTGATTTAAGGGGTGTTTGGTATAAGGGTATTTTAGACATTTCACACCATAATGGGTGTAAATGAAGATATGCAAACCTGAGGGGTTAAAATGATGATAGGACAAACCTCAGGGGGTGTAAATGAAGTTATCCCTACATAATAATAATAAATTAATAAAATAAATAATAAATTACATAAAACATATTTAAAATATTATAAAAATAATAAATAAAATGAAATAAATAATAATAATAAATAATAAATAAATATAATAACAAATAAATACTTCATAATAATAATAAAAAATGAGTATAATAATAATAAATTTATATTAAATTAATAAAATATATATTTAAATAATTAAAAATGAATAAATAATTTATAAATAAAATGAATTAAATAATTAAATAATAATAAATAAATAAATAAAATATATTTATAAATTAATAAATAATAATTTAATAATATAAATAATAAATAAAATAAAATAAAATAATAATAATAAATGAATACAATAATAATAAATAAATATAATAATAAAAAATGGACTAACTAATAAATAATAATAATAAATTAATAAAATAAATAATAAATTACATAAAACATATTTAAACATATAATAAAAATAATAAATAATAAACAAAATGAAATAAATAATAATAATAAATAAATATAATAACAAATAAATACTTCATAATAATAATAAAAAATGAGTATAATAATAATAAATTAATATTAAATTAATAAAATATATTTTTAAATAATTAAAAATGAATAAATAATTTATAAATAAAATGAATTAAATAATGAAATAATAATAAATAGAATAGAATAGAATATATTTATAAATTAATAAATAATAATTTAATAATATAAATAATAAAATATATTATAAAGTGAAGAAAGTGTAAGTGAGAAACACCCCAATAAACACCAAATTTATTTTTATTGGTATATGCTTAAAATTTATCTAAGTGAAAAAAAAAAAATTTAACACACATATTCCAAAAATACTAACCAAACAAGTTTATAAATACAAAATACATAAACAGACACAAAAATACTACTACCAAACATACCTTTAAGGGGGGAAGAAAAAAACAGTTCATGTATATGTAATTGTGTGTGTGTGTGTGTGGGAGAGAGAGATTCCCTCATTAATGGCAAAGCCTTACTTGTTTGGTAGGACACTCAATATTACATTACGGTCATGGGTGATCAGTTATTGAAACACTAGTCATATTGAATTTGAGACATGAAAGACAATTCTACCCCTAATGTATAGCATATGCCTAGTTGACAATTGATATATCCAAGGCTATTTCTGGTATTCTACTTCGCCTGTCTTTTAAGTCTTTCTTTGTTTGGAGAGAGAGAATAATGCAGAATTAAATGCACTGCCTGTCTTTCTGCTTTGGTAGTCAAGTTTTTAAATGCTCTTCACACACACACATAACAAACACTCTCTACACTCTTTTAACTCCTCCTCAGACCAGACATTCTCACCATTTCTCTCTCTCTCTTCTCTCTCTAAAACACAAACACATGGGGCTTCCGGAGGTATGGTATATTAAGATGAAATAGTTACTGTGATATTGGCTGGTTCACTCAGACAATATACCAAAATAGATATGTGCATATATGTATATATATTGGGATGTTTTGAACTGATTGAGCCTTGCCAATATCTTAGTTTCTTTTTCATCACTCTTCCTCTCCATCTGAAGACAGAGAGATATAAATATATAGATATAGGTAAGTGATATTTTGGATTCGCATTTCAAATATTATTTTTGATTTTTTGAAGAAAAAAATTACTTCGAACGGTGTATGACAAAAATTTTTAAAAAAATTTTAAACCAATTTTTTTTGTGTAAAGGCATAAACCAAAGTTAGGGCATCCGGTGTGGGTTGGCTATGTGACCCATTTAGCCAGCCACATCAACAAATTTAGCTAGTAAAAAAATAGCTAGCCAATGCAAGCGGTATGGTGCACCAGCTAACCCCTTTTTTTTAAAAAAAAAAAGAAAAAAAAAGACATCCCTAATTATAACTCTGCCCTAGATATCATCGTGCCAAAGAGAGAAATTTGGGGATAGAGAGAGAAAAGCAAGAGTATCAGATGTCCGGAATCACCATCTCTAGAAGGTGATGAAGGCGAGACAATGTGTATATATATGGTGATCGAGAGAGGGAAACAGAGAAGGCAAGAGGTTCTGCAATTTGTGTATATATATATATATTGAACAGTATATGTGTATATATGTGTTTATATATATTTTCACTTTGATATTTTATTTGTTTGATTTGTATATATGTGTGTTTGTATATATATTGATGTGTATGTGTTCAGATCTGTATGTATTTCTTCCTCTCCAACTGCATCCCTTCTCCTCCCAATCACTTCCCTCCATTTTTGGTTCGCTAAAGGGCTCGCCAAATTTGGCGAGTCCGCTCACCAGCCACCGTGTGGGACCCGTATTTGACCAACTGCATACCGAACCATCTCACTCGCTACATAGGCTCCTAGCTAGTCAAAAACAGGCCTTGCAGACTCACAGCTAGCCAAAAGGCCTTGGAGACCGAATGCTCTTATGTCAAACGCCTTAGTCATCTTGGGAAATTTTTAAGTTATTTTTCGTTACTTATATCATGTCATCACTTAGATCACTCAATTTTATCTGCGTGTATTATTACACTTGTATCATGTCATAACTCGATTTTTAAGTTATGCTTGAGTACTAGATAAGATATTAGGTTTTTTATGCTATTATGCCAAAAAGGCCTTATTAAATGAAATTTGATTCGATTTTTTATGCTATTATTTTCGATAGTCGCGAGTTAAAGGACCACCATGGTTGATTGTTATCATTTATTTTTCAACAGAAAATGTAATTGCATCCATGGACAATCACGGTTTAAGAAAAATGATCAATTCATAATTTTGCGTTTCTGTTCTTGAAAAACTAATTTAACAAATTCATAGTAGAAATTTCATGGATGGTTAAACTAAGCTAACAAATTCATAAGAGAAATTTCATGTTGAAATGAAATTCATTTTTTTATATAGGTAAATACACACTTGAATGTATTCTCCAACTGAATTGATATTTATAAAAGGGTAATCTGGATTATTACAAGTACAAAATAACCAATAGGATAATTTTTTCTTTGTTGTTAACTTTTTCATTTTTGATAGAATCCTTTTTACCATAAATTATCATACAATTTTTTATCTAAAAAATTTAAAATAAATCTTTGTGTGTAAAAAAAGAATATAAATATTTGAGATTCACAAATTTGATAAATAAAAATACTTTTCAGAATTATTTGAGGTTATTGGAGAGTTGAAACCCACAAAACATGCAAGCAAAAAAAGTTTATAAAATACAAGCATGAATTTAAAACTTTAATAATTAACTATAAGAAATTTTATAAAGGGCCCCAAAATGAAAATCATCTATAACCCTTTTGTCTATGTGTATATATATATATATATATATATATATATATATAAACCATATATAAGAAGAAGAAAAATATAAGACACATAATTTAATTGCAAAGGTATTAATTATGTAAGAGTTGATGAAAATATAGATATTACTAATTGGAAAGGTATATTAATGCCTAAAACTGAAATACTAAAGTGGATGTCATTTAGTGTTTTAATTTTTAAACAAAATAGCTGGTAAAAATGTACAAAAAATATTAAAATAATGCTTTATTATTTATCTAACATAATAGTTCAAATGTATAGAAATATTAAAAAATATAGATATTATTAGTACTTTTAACACTGAGAAATTAAAAAGGTGTATTGATGTGTAAAAGCTGATATATTAATTTAGAGATCATTTCATTGAGTGCTTTATTATTTATCTAATATGATAATTAAAATGTATATAAATATTAAAAAATACTTTACTCTTTTATAAGTAGTATATATATACATATATAAAAATAAAAGATAATTACAGTTACATCCCCTAGAGATTTTTCAATTACGCCTGCACCCCATCCTTCGAATAATTATAACTTTCCCCGTTTAATTTACTGACGTTCATATTCGGCCGTCGAAAATATGAAATTACCCTTATACTCTTGTGATTTTTGTATGAACATAAATTTATTTACAAATAAGTGACGGTATTATAATCATTTAACTACTGAAAAATTATCGGAAGTTGGCCGAAAGAAAGTATTAGTTACAAAATATGAATTGGAGGGAAGATAATAGTAATTATCAAAATTAAAGAGATGCGAGTGTAATTTAACAAATCTTGAAAGAAAATAACTGTAATTATTCCTAAAATTGGATATGGACGAAACTCAATTGATATTTTTAGAATATAAAGATAAAATTAAAAATATAAGTATGAACAAATAGATATGTTATATGCTACCACATCATAATATTTCAGACTATTAAATAAGTTATAACTACATTAAATTATTGTGATACCATTAGTGACTAGCATAGTTAAATTTATAAGGCATTGGTCACGATGGAATGTATAAAAAAATATTTTTAAAACATTGTATTAAAATTTATTTAATACGTGTTTGTTACAAGAATACTATGCTTTCAAAATCCAAAAAAAAATCCTATTTTTATTGGAAAAAGATCAAAAAATAGTTAAAATGAAAAAAGGTGCTCAAAACTTTTAGAATAGTGTAGATATATATATATATATATATATAAGTCAACGGAAGAATTAGGAAAAAAATCCAAACAAAAACTAACTTCTAATTGTCTATATATAGAAGTAACTTAATCGATTGAGATAGCAATCAATATTGAAAAAATAAATAATATTTTGCGATGTATACTATCCATGCAGTATAATAAATATATATGATGGAACTTTGGGTTATAATAACATGTATAACCAAATTCTCACATACGCACATCGGGCATATAATTAATATGGTATTAATATTAGTTTCTATTAATTTTCATTTAATATACTTATACAGAGACTCTGTGAGCCCTCTATCAAAAAGGGATGAAAAATAATCGGGAAGTGAGCATAAACTGAAATTTACTTATTTAATAATTTTTAAATATTTCTATCATCGGAATACATAATTTATAAATTATCTTAAATGGACTTCAATTCCTTATTTTGTTTTATTTTATTTACTTATTTATTTTTCGGACATCACTCAAAAAATAATTGGTAGAAATCCTCTGCATAAATTTGCCTTTTTAACCTGATATTAATTTTCATCAACCATCTGGTTCATCAACATATGGTATAGTTAATGGCCAAGCCTCCTCGATTGAGCGGATCTTCTGGAGCAAGTGTTATATTAGGGTGACTCATTTATTAAAAGGATTGAAAGTTGTCTCGCATCGACTAAAATGCAAAACCATCTCTATATCATTCTTTTTAAAAATAGGGACTCTCCTATTGTATTATTTGTACCAAAAAGTAAGAGTCAGAATAGGGGTTGGTGCCAAATAGCCAGTATAGGCCAGCACAACCATAATAAGCTGGTACCGGTGTGAGTGAAACACCTAGTGCGAGTGAAACACAAAGAGTACACAAAGATAGAGAGAAGAAGAAATACATAGTGGTATTTCTTGGTGTGAGTGAAACACTGGTGAGAGTTAGGAATAATATAAAATATTATTCCGGTGATACAGGCGTGAGTATACACTGTGTGTGTGTGTATGATCAGCGGATCATTCCCTTGTAATCATCTCATTGATTATAGTGAAACGGTGTTATCCGCGGACATAAACAGATTTGGCCGAACCACGTATATATCTTTGTGTCGATTGTGTTTGGCGTGTGTTTGTGCGATTTCTGATTTGCAGGTGTTCGTGGCTTGGCTAATAGGGTTAGCAAACCCTAGTTTTTGTTCTTGGGCGGGTGTAAAAATCCTAACAAGTGGTATCAGAACTCCAGGTTGGAGAAAATCCTGAAGTTGTACGTTCTGGTCTAGATTCGGACGAACAAATTGCACAAAATCAGAAACCGACCACACCAGGAGCTTTGCCTCGACGAGATGAAGTCGGGACTGAAAAGCGTGTCGCAAGAAGAGTCTCCACGCACCGCCGTAAGTTTCGGCCAGATTTTTTATACCAAAGCGCAGCAATTTCGTTTCGAGGTTATTTCGTTGATCATCGTTGATCCATACAAGGAGTATAATACATCAACGGAAATATATTTCGAAGAAGAATGTTTCGGCGCAAAAAGAAGCCCCATCAGATTAGGCACGCGCCCTGAGAAGATACTGATGTCGTCAGCAATTTTTTGTCTTTTGTGCATATTTGTATTTTTGCCCATTTGGAGTCGTTCTTGACTCGTTTTCGACGCGGTTAGAGGCTTTTTTAAGGTTTTGGACCGCTCCGGACGCAACCGTGTGATAAGTTTTGTGTAATTTGACTCCAAACACCTCGAATAGGTTCAGTGGGAGATATGGGAGAAGAAAATGCATCAATGATCGACAAGTTTGAAGGTATAAACTTTGCCTTTTGGAAGATGCAAATTGATGACGTGTTATTCCAAAATAATTTGTATTTACTATTGGAAGGGCAGAAGCCAGAATCGATGAAAGAAGTGGATTGGAAAATCCTGGATCGAAAGGCTCTCGGTACGATCAGACTGACGTTGTCAAAGTCCATTGCCTTCAACATCAAGAATGAGAAGACTACGAAGTCTCTCATGGATGTTCTTTCAAAAATGTATGAACAACCGTCTGGAACGAATATGGCACATCTCATCACTAGATTGGCAAATCTGAAGATGTACGAGAATGAGAAGGTTAGTGAACACATAAGTACTCTTAATGAAATTGTTGAACTGTTGGAATCAGAGTAGATGCCAATCACTAGCAAAATGAAAGTAACTTTTCTTTTAAGTCAATTGCGAGAGAGTTGGAGCGCATAAAGGCTGCAATTAGTAACTGTTTAGGAGTAGAACCGTTACAGTATGATTCCGTAGTGAGTATGATACTCACAGAAGATATTAGAAGACAGTCAGACTCTTCTAACAGTGGCTCAATATTGAATGTCGACACTAGAGGCAGAGGTTCGAATATGAAGAAAGGCGGAAACAAAATGCATAGTCATTCCAAGTCGAGACAGGGAATATCACAGTCTCGAGGTCTTAGAAATTCCAAAAAGATTTGAGTGTTGGAATTGCGGCAAAATTGGTCATCTCAAGAACTAATGTAAATCCCCGCAGAAGGTAGCGGAGAACAAGACTGATGCAAACATTATCTTAGAAGAAGTTGATGATGCGCTGATATGCTATTTGGAAAGTAAAGCAGAGTTTTAGGTCTTGGACTCTGGAGCATCATTCCATGCCACCTCAAGTCGAGAGCTCTTCGAGAGCTATACACCTGGAAACCTTGACAAGGTGTATCTAGGTGATGATCAGCCTTGCAGTGTAGTTGGCAAGGGTGAAGTATGTATCAGACTCAACGGATCGATATGGAAGTTGAAGGATATGAGACACATTCCAGACTTGAGGAAGAACCTGATCTCAAAGGCCAGTTGGCGAGTGAAGGTCATGTGACCACTTTCAATGAAGATAAGTGGAAATTTTCCAGAGGGGCTATGACTATAGCACGAGGAAATAAATAAGGTACGCTCTACACAACCACCAATTTTAGCACAGTGATTGCAGTTGCAAAAGGCAAGGAGGATCACAACTTGTGGCACCAGAGGCTAGGTCTCATGAGTGAAAAGGAGCTCGCAGCTATGTTCTCGAAGGGAAGACTACCAGTGAAATCGATTGACATTGACTTCTGTGAGTGTAAGCTGAAGAGAGTTAGTTTCTATAACAACAACAGAAGTCTCACAGTAGAAAAGCTTGAGCTAGTTCACATGGGTGTCTGGGGGCCAGCAACTCTCTCATCTCTTGGCGGAAAGTCCTACTTCGTGACTTTCATTGATGACCATTCCAGGAGGATATGGGTTTATTTCTTGAAACATAAATCTGAGGTGTACGATGTGTTCAAGAAATGGAAAGCCAGAGTAGAGAAAGAGACAGGGTTGAAGGTAAATAAACTGAGATCCGACTTTGGTGGAGAAAATGAAGACTCCGAGTTCAAAAACTTTTGTTATGAGAACTATATCATATTAGAGAAGATTGTTTTAAGTACACTACAACAGAATGACATAGCAGAAAGTACGAATCGGAAAGTGACTGAGATACCCAGAAACATGTGCATTCAGGCAGGGTTGCCGAAACAATTTTGGGCAGAAGCAGTCAGTAAAACAACGTATCTCATGAACCATGGTTCATCAGTACCATTAGAGCATAAAATACCAGAAGAGGTATGGAGTGGTAAGGCACAGAGTGATCTTGTGTATGTTGAGATAAAAAATGTCTAGACAGTAAGAGACCTTAGTTAGAAGAACATGTTGATAGCAAGACTCAACAGGTTGATACATCGCATAATTTATTGCTTACAGATGGAGATGAACCAGATGATGATGAAACATGTAATGCAGCAGATACGAGCCAGTGAGAGCTTGCGATGGAAGATAAGATGAAGTCCCTTATCCCCATCAAGAGATGGAAGCTAACCGAGCTACCGGTAGAGAAGAAAGTTTTTCATTCTTCGGTTGTGAAACTGAATACCATTCATTCAAGCATTGTAGAAACAGAAGTTTTGCATCTAGAGCTGTTAGATGACAAATTTGTTTTCTTCCTAGGTGACCTAGATGAGGAGTGTTATATGCAATAACCGGAAAGTCTCTTTGTAAAAGGGAGAAAGAAGACAGATGCAATAAAGTTTGCAAGGCGAAGTTAGAAACGACAGTGGTTGCAAGACAAAGTGGCCAGACGCAATAGAGGTCCCAGGTTCTGTAGAAGGATTGATATTGCTCATGTAATGTCTCTTCAAGTTTGAAGACCGGAATGAGGGCACCGTGCACTGATCATTGATGGAGGCAAAGTCGTCAAGTGGGAGATTGTTATATTATGGTGACTCATTTGTTAAAAGAATTGAAAGTTGTCCCACATCGACTAAAAGACAAAATCATCTCTATATATTTCCCCATAAATATAGAGACTCTTCTATTGTATTCTTTGTACCAAAAAATGAGATCCAGAACAGGCCGGCGCCAAAGAGCCAGTATAGGTCGACGTAGCCAGAATAGGTCGGTACCGGTGTGAGTGAAATACCTAGTGCGAGTGAAGCACATACAACACACAGAGATAGAGAGAAGAAAACAAATACATAGTGGTATTTCTTGGTGTAAGTGAAACACCAGTGAAAGTTAATAATATAAAATATTATTCTGGTGATACATGCGTGAGTATATACTGTGTGTGTGCGTGTGTATGATCAGCGAATCATTCCCTTGTAATCCTCTCATTTATTATAATGAAATGGTGTTCTCCATGGACGTAGGAAGATTTGGTCGAAGCACAAAGAGTACACAGAGATAGAGAAAAGAAAAAATACATAGTGATATTTCTTGGAGTGAGTGAAACACCGGTGAGAGTTAGGAATAATATTTTATATTATTCCGGTGATACGGGCGTGAGTATATATTGTGTGTGTGCATGTGTATGATCAGCGGATCATTCTCTTGTAATCCTCTCATTGATTATAGTGAAACGGTGCTCTCCGTAGATATAGGCAGATTTGGCTGAACCACGTATATATCTTTGTGTCGATTGTGTTTGGTGTGTGTTTGTAAGATTTCTAATTTGCAAGTGTTCGTGGCTTGAATAATAGAATTAGCAAATCCTAATTTTTGTTCTTGGACGGGTGTAAAAATCCTAACAGCAAGGAGGTGCTGCTGTGGCAGAGTCAGCTGACTATGCGCGCCTTCGTCCCGCCAAAGCTGATTCGGGCCCAATTGAACGAAAACAAGCCTTATGTTATCCCTATACCCTCCGAAGCCGACTTAGGCCGCAATTGAATGAAAACAAATGCCAACAATTCCTATCAGTAGCTTTATGTAATTTTGGTAATGCAATACCATGCAATTCCAGCAACCGAGAATATTTGAACCTCCCACCCCAAGTGTAGTTATTTTAATCAATTGATGATAAAAAATGTTTCAAATTTAGCGCAATTCCAATTATAGAGAATCATATGCATAGATTAGTCCATAAGGAAAAAATTCTGGATTGGTTAATATGTTTGTTAATGACAAATATGAGGAAACGGCAATAACAAAAGTTTAACAAATTGCGTTTAACATGTATATGTTAAATTAAGATCTACTATGTATATATAACATGTATACATTTTTATTTACATGCATTACTATTCATATATTCAACATAATTAAATTTATACAATTAAAATACAATTGAATTTCAGTGATATAATTTAAATTTAATACAAGTAAAATACAATTGGATTTTAGTGATAGAATTTAAATACATAATTCATCCATGGTGTTTCCAAATAGAATTAATTCTACAAAGATAATTAAATCCATTACTTTTGGAATTACAATATTAATAAATAAATTCGACAAATAAGTACAAAACACATAAAGTGAATTGAATTAGTAAATCAAAATTCTCACCACGTTAAAAAGTACTGCCACCCCCCCCCCCCCCCCCCCCCCCCCACGGTGCACTGGATCATGACATGTCTTTCCACTCCAAGCTTTACTGTGAATGTGAATGGAAATCTAAATGGTTTTTTCTCTAGCAGCAGGGGCTTGAGACAGGGTGACCCCCTTTCCCCCTATCTTTTTGTTTTAGGCATGGAGATCTTGACGGGAGAGCTTAGAATGAAAACTTCTTCTCCTGAGTTTAAGCATCACAGTAGATGTAAGGACATTAATTTCACAAGCTTAATGTTTGTTGATGATCTGATGTTATTCTCAGCTAGTTTACCTACTTCTGTGAAGCTTTTAAAGGACTCTTTTAACTGGTTTAGTTCAATTTCTCGTCTTACTTTAAACAATTCTAAGAGCTTGATGTTTACCTCTGATATCTCTGAGGAGAATATGGCTGTGATTAACCAAATTCTTAACTTCCAATCTGGTACTCTCCCTGTTAAATACTTGGGAGTGCCTATGCTTTCTACCAAGTTGAAAGCTCAAGATTGTGAAGCTTTAACTGCTAAGATCACAAACAAGGTCAGAAATTGGTCAACAAATTTCCTTTCCATGGCAGGTAGACTTCAGCTTATTAAATTAGTTTTATTCTCTACACAAGTGTATTGGTCTTCCATCTTCATTTTACCAAAAGTTTTGCTTAAAGAGTTGAACTCCATCTTGAGGAAGTTCTTGTGGTCAGGGACTAAGCTTTCAAATGGGGGAAACAAAGTTTCTTGGAGGGATGTTTGTTGCCCTAAAGAGGAAGGAGGTCTTGGTATTAAAGATATCATTGAGTGGAACATGGCTGTTATGGGTAAACATATATGGAAATTGATCAAAATCTCATCTTCTATATCCATGCGGGTGCAATGGGTAAAGCATTACCTCATAAGAGATCAAAAGTTTTGGACTTTGAGTGAGCCTCATGATTGTTCTTGGACCTGGAAAAAAATTATTGGCCTTAGACAAGATTATAGAGGTACTTTCAAACACATCATTGGTAATGGCATTGATACTTCTTTGTGGCATGATGAGTGGTTGCCTACTGGTCCTCTGAGCTCCCACTTCCATGAAAGACTTATTACTGATTCTGGTTATGATTCTCAAGCTTCAGTTGGATGCATTATTGAAGGAAATAGATGGAATCTGCCCACCTCTTCTTCTGGGACTTGGGCTATGATCAGAGCTCTTATTCCTACTAACATTTCCCCTAACAACTCTACGAATGACAGTGTTATGGACTCCCTCAAATGGTTCTTTTTCTATAAATTCTGCCTGGAATTTCTTCAAATTTAAACAGCTCATTATAACAAGGAAAGATTTAGTTTGGTTTCCACAAGCCATCCCCAAACATGCCTTCGTTCTTTGGATGGTTTGCCTTAATAAAATTCGTTCTAAGTAGTTTCTTATGCAGATTGGATTGCTTGATCATGCTTCTTGTGAGTTTTGTCATCTTATGAGTGAGGACAGGGATCACTTGTTCTTTCAATGTAGCTTCACCAACAGAATTTGGATAAAAATAAGTAGAAAATGTGGTCTAAATTGGCCCCAAACTGATTGGCAAGGCTTGGCTGAATGGGCAACTACAACATTACACCGTAAGTCTCTCTCTTCTATCATCAATAAGATCCTTATGGGTGTTTGTGTGTATGAAATCTGGACAGAAAGAAATAGGAGAATCTTCTCTCAAACTTTTAAATCCTCTGAGGAAATGGAACAACGAATCATAAGTAATGTTAGATTGTGTTTGTTTACATCTAGAGGGTTCAAGGAAACAACAACAAATAATCACCTCCTCCAAGAGTGGTCTCTACCAAATTCCATTTTTTCATGAAGGCCAATGCTTGTGTGAGGTTTTGTTCTGATTGTGAGTTTGGGTGCTCTATGAGAAGCCTTCAGTTCTTGGATTATGGTTTTGCTTTTATCACATACTGGTTTGGAGTTTTATTTCTCAGGCTCCCTTTGGTTTGCTGTAGCGCAGCTAGAGAAGAGGTTATGATGGTTTTACGGATATGCTCCATTGCTAACCAGTGGATTAAGAGCCTCAGTTTCAAGCAAAGCCTCTTTGAGGTCTCTTTTTGGTTCCAAGTATTTGAACATTCTTGTTTTGATTTCTTAGTGGATTGGTTCCTTTCTCTTTGGTGGTTATGGGGCTTCACTATTGTTCATCTTGTAAGAGATCCCCCCTAGGGTATGCCCTAAGTAGCATGTATTTGGCTTAGGTCTTGTGTCTCTCTATATAAACTTACCTTTCAAAAAAAAAAACAATGAGAGAGAAATGGCGGGAACGATTAATGCAAATTGAATAGCAAAATAAGAAGAAGGGTGTGTTCTTGTTGAAGCTCCGGTTGCTAGATTTGCCAACCATAACCGGCCATTGGACAAGAATGATACACCCGCCTGATCCGACTCATCTGTTGTACCCGTTTATTGTAAAATCATTGAAAAATAACGTATTACTGATACTAAACCTTACCGTTGTATTTGTAATATGGCCTCTATAATACTAATCAGAACTATTATCATGCGTATTCTAATGCAGTGGTGAATCCTAATATTAGTATTGTTGGGTCCAAACCATGAACAAACTCAAACACACACACACACAATAAACACCAAATTTATAGTGGTTCCCCAAAAACCTGGGTACATCCACTTTCAGAGGCTTTACTATCTTCGGTTTGAAACGAAACCAAGAATGAGGGAGGAGGATACACACTTTGTCTCTCAACTCTACCTCACAACTCTCTTTGTTCACTTACAACTTCACAGAAAACTATCTGTGGTTTTACTCTCTCTTCTTACACTTCACTTGAGTGTACTACACTATATCACAATCCATACATGACCATCTATATATATATAGTTGAGATATCAGATGAAACAAACACCACTTGCACAGACGTGCTCATAGAACTTGCCAAAACCATTTCACGCGTAGGCGGCGCAGCCATGCTTGACTTTGGTGAAGACGTGTTGTTGATGGTGGTTGGTTTGTTTCTATACGGCTGTGGAGAGATACATGTGGGTATGGAAACTTACAAGTATAAATCAATTGAAAGTTTATTAGTGATGGGTTATTCTTCTATATATGCATGCATGAAAATTCAGCTATTCGCCATTTTTCTCCAGTTACTGTATATTAACTTCTTTGGTTTGAGCTTTTGATAAAGTAGTAATCTCTTTTTGTTTTTTGGATAAATATATAAATGATTATACAAAACACCAAAGAAAAAAAAATACAGCACAAAGAATAACACAAGGCATATCCCGTGGCCCAAATAATATGCAGGCTGATGACAAGGTAAAAAGACTGTCAGAATCGGGAGTCTAGGTATAATCGTTTTGGGGTCAGTAAAATCGAAATTGTAGAATCGTAAGAATTCTACCTAAACGTATTATTTTTTGTTAAAAAAATATTAATATTAAATATTTAATTTAAAAGTCTAAATCATATTAGAATTTTCAAAAATTTCTAATTCATTGGGCTTTTAAATGTTTTTTTCATAAATTTAGGCCATATATTAGGATATTTGACTAAATCATTAAGCTTTTGGGCATTTCATATGGATGGCTTAACCGTCCAACTATTATTTTAACGTAGTAGAATTATGGTAAAGTCGTAAAATCGAATCGTAAAATTTTACCATTTATAATCAAGATTCTGACAACTATGCCACGAAGTGATATAGTTTAATGTGCAACCATACAAAACTAAAGCGCAATAACTTAATTATTTGGGTAAATACCACTTACACCCCCTCTGATTTACTTCTATCCCAGTTACACCCCCTATCACTGACGGCTGTTAGTTGACCTAACGGAATTGAGTGCAATGTCTCTTTTGTCCTTCAATATTTTATTAATCCCATTTACACCCTAACTCTCTCTCTCTCTCTCTCACACACACACACACACATACTGCACAGACACACACACACACACATATATATAGATCTATACATGTATATATATATGTGTGATGTGTGTGTGCAGGGGGTCGGAAATAGGGGAGGCGGCGGGAGGGGGGCGGCGGCGGTGGGAGGGGGCTGTGGCGGCGACGGCGGTAGATCTATATATATATGTGTGTGTGTATATATGTATATATATATGTGTGTGTGTGTGTGTGTGTGTGTGTGTGTGAGAGAGAGAGAGAGAGATAGGGAGAGAGAGATTTGTTTTTTTTAAAAAAAATCAAAAAATATATATATTTTTTATTTTATATTTATTTTCGATTTTATAATTTTTTTCGAAATTTAATATATATTTTTGAATTTTATATGTTTTTTTTTTTAATTTTATATATTTGTTTCAAATTTTTTATGTTTTTTGTGATTTTTATATTTATTTTCGAAATTTAATATATTTTTTTGAAAAAAAAAATAATTTCGAAATTTATATATTTTTTAAATTTATATTTATTTTCGAATTTATAATATTTTTCAAATTTTAATATATATATTTTGAAAATTTAATACAAATTAAATTATTAAATGATGGGAGGGGGTTAAATAAGTCATTTGACTACAAGGGGCAAAATAGACCATTTATTACCTTTTTATTGATGACATCATCACATAACGGTCAACAACTAACGGTTGACTAACAGAGGGGGATGTTCGATACACGGAATTAAAACTTAGGGGGTGTAACTGGGATATACCATAGTAGAGGGGGTGTAACTGGGATATAGACAAATCAGAGGGGGTGTAAATGGTATTTACCCTAATTATTTTTGTATCAATAGGATATAGATATATATATATATATATATATATATATATATATATATATATATATATATATGGAAATATCAGTATGTACATACATGTATATATTTATATGGTACTGGTACGCGGAATCACCATCTCAGACTTTGTCTACTTAAATGTAACATGTGATCTTGGAT
This sequence comes from Cornus suecica, assembly GCA_963922005.1. Lineage (NCBI taxonomy): Eukaryota > Viridiplantae > Streptophyta > Magnoliopsida > Cornales > Cornaceae > Cornus > Cornus suecica. The sequence goes on from OY998248.1 coordinate 42,044,733, forward strand.
ATCTACATGCACCACCTATGTGCACCTACTAGAGTTTACACTTCAGATTATTTCATTCATCAAATAGTAAAAAAAATTATAAGCGGAACAAGTAGGTGCGTTGAATGATGAATCAACACTTGCTAAATAGCTGTCGAGTTTTGACAGCAACTTGCAGTCGGGCAAGTGCATGCATACAATGCAACGCTGTACGTGCTTGTTTTCTCACATAGGCTCCCCGAACCACAGCTTGCAGCTTCACAAGGCTCTTCAGTGCTCGAAATGCTTTTCTTGCCTGTCAACATTCACATAGAAAAAAATGGAGAATAAAGAGAGCTCTTGAATCATTTACAAACAAAATAAAATTAAAAACCATCTGCAACAATGGAGAGGTTAAACATACCAACTAATAATGTATATATATATATATATATCAGCACCAATACGTGATGGTGCCACATATGTATCAATGCTGTTACCATCATTGGTTGTTGTGTAGACTCTCCTATATTGAAGAGGATGCGAATCATGAAGGGATGGATCAAAATCATCACTGAGTTTCGTGACATTTTCTTGCGGTTATATAAATCTAGTGGTTGAAAGTCATTAGTTAAAGCCAAGGGTGAATTTCGCTACATGATGGTGTGAAGTTCATGTCTAACCAGTAGTAACAAAATTTAAACAAGTTAAGGGCTTGTTTGCTTTGTTATCGTGAAAATTGTTATCGATCGAGATTTCTGAAAACTAGAAATTATTTTTTGAGAACAATAAAAAAACATATCTGAAAAAAAATATTTTTATGACTAGATTTTTTTAAAACAGTTTTAAGAAAACTCAATCAAAGTATATTTTCTTTTTTAATTTTCAAACTTCCAAAAATAAAAAACTATTTTCATAAATGTAAACCAAGCAAACCCTAAATTTTACACTATTATAGTCAAAAGTGATGAATTTCACCACCACAAATGTGACCAGAGAGGATTTTGATCCGAAACAAATATATTCAAAAAATATATATTTAAAAAATTGTTGATGGGTGAAGAGTGAAATTACAAGATGAACCCTAAAAAAGGCTTGGATCTTCATGGCAGCAATGTCCTCCTCAGACAAAGTAGCTTCTGAATATTTTTGGACCTCGCTATTGGCTGCTGATTTAGTGGTAGTTTCTTCATCTATGAAGCTTGTGCTGGTGCCATTGGTGTGTAGAACAATGATAGTTTCATGATGTGTTGATCGGAAGAGCTTTTTTCGAATGAGGCCGAACCAATTCTGAGACTTTCCCATTTTTTTCTATTTTTGTCTTTGAGCTTGGTTTAGAGTCAATATATATATATATATATATATATATATATATATATGTATTCTATTCATAACTCATAAGAGGTTGGAGAGGTTTCCTTAGAGGTTGAAGTTGTGGACACCATGTTAGCATCTTAATATATATATATATATGTATGTGTGTATGTACATGTAGACCCATATATAAATAGAGGGAGAACATGGCACGATGAACTTCTCTCAATTGAACTTATTTTTTCTTTTTTAATTATATATACTTACCTTATCGAAAATAAATAAATAAATAGTGGTAAACATTTATTTTTGTACTCTTTTTTCTTTTTTAGAAGCCAATTAATAGTAGTGTGAAAGGAGGATTTTTTTTACCCGGAAATTATGCCATGGTTCGGGGCTAGCAGATAGGGGCCTGAACTCACTATTCGGGTTGGAGCTGAGCAACACGTTTCGGCGAACTTAAATGGACCGTATAAGTATCCTATAGTGATCCTCGGGCCCTTCAGATATTTTAAATTCGACAGGAACTGGACGACACGACTTAGTGAACTTTACGACCACCATACAAGTATCTTGGGGTGATCCTTGGGCCACTCAAATAGCTTATCTTTGTGGGAACACAGCTTAGTGAACTGAACAACAAACATGTACGAAGGGCGAGCTCATACTCAACTTGCAACATCCGATGTTGTGGTTGTATCTTGGGGGTGTCTCCCACAATTATACACAATTCTTCGCAGTGGGTGAACACACTGTAAGGATTATTGGGGAGTAATCTGTTGCATGAAAATCTTATTGCAGTCACAGTCACTGCGTAGCCGTGACGCATGGATAACACAACACTACTTCATATTATGAAGGGACTTGATGGATCATGTGGCTTGGAGGCAAGGGATACGGGTTCATCATGCTAGGAGCATACGAAGGAACATTTCCCAAAAGGTAGGGAATATTCTTTATCAGCTGCTAGCATGATCCACCTCATGTACGGTGGACACGTGGAGCTATAGGAGAGGATAGAGTGAGTTAAATGTATAATACTCCCTTTGTCTCAATTTACTTGTCCACTTTTGACTTTTCTACCATTTTATTTATATTTTGTGGTTCCCATTTTGCCCCTTGATAATGTAGTATAGTTGTAGTTTTTCGTGAGACCCATTGCCTTTTAAAGTTAATGAAGAGGGATAATTTGGGAAAGTATATGATAATATTGTATTGGGATTCGAAACTGGACAATTAATTTGGGACAAGTAAAATAGGCAAAATGAACAACTAAATTGGGATTGAGGGAGTAAAACAAGAGGTACTTTACTATAAATAGTGGGAGTGATGTAAGATAAAATGATTATTTCTGATAGAGAGAAGAGGACAGACTTGAAAAGGAAAGAGAGAGAGTGAAGCTCTTCCATGACTCCCTACCTAGTCTCCGCTCATTCTAGTGACCACACCCTTTGTTTCTTATCATCTACTTGCATTTGGTCCAGTATTCTCTGTTCGGTTCGCGGTAGCTGATTTCCAGGTTCAGCAAACGTTTACTTTACTTCATATCTTATTTACTTCATATCTTATAGTGTCCTTGATTTATCAAATGAACTCTTAAAATTTTCGAACTCAGTTTCAAAATTCTCAAATATTCTAGTGTAGATATATATATAGATTTATGTTATTCTCTTTTTGCCCAACCATGTTATGTAGCGAGAATTTTGTTTCTTTGCCAATATAATTATCCAAAGCAAACTCCAATTTCATCTAACTACTCAAAGTGCCTTATTTGAGAAATTCAGGCCAAGTAACATTAATGATTGATGAATCTCTAGAATACATACATACATACATATACATACATACATACATACATATATATATATATATATATACATATATATATATATTTGTTTTTGCTAGGTTACATGGCCCTACAAAGAGCCCTCAAAATGAAGAAAGGCCCTATACTATGAAACAATTGTTAATTAGGCTATTGACTTGTTTCAAAGGTTTTGTCCTTGGACATATATTTTTCAGAAAAATTAAGTGCTTGTTTGGTAGTCGGTGTGGAGTTGATTTTTGGTTTTGGTTTGGTTGGAGTTAGGTTGGTTGGAGTTGGTATGGTTTTATTTTGGTTTCAAACTATGTTTGGTGCAGATGGTTTTGGTGTGAGAAAAAGTGATGCTGAAAAATCAAATCATGTTTGATAGAGTTGATATGGGTTGAAATTCTGAATATTAATATATTAATAAATATTAATATTAATATATTAAAATATATTAATATATGAGTTTCACATTTTATTTATTAATAAATATTAATATATATTAATATTAATATATGGGTTTCACATTTTATTTATTAATATATATTAAAATATAGTAATATATGGGTTTCACATTTTATTTATTAATAAATATTAATATTAATATATTAATATATATTTAATTTTTTGAAATATTTAATTTTTCATAAATATTTAATTTTTTGAAATTTATTAATATCAAAAATGAATTTGCTACAGTGTTGGTACCAAAATCAAAACCATGAACCATAAAAAATGATGGTTCCAAATTTTGGCTCATTCCTTCACAAAAGTTGCACCATGGAATTGCTACAGTGTCTATTCCAAATTTCCACACTATTTGGCAAACATAGAATGAAACAAAATTTTCAAACCAAACCCAAAATTTTGGCTTCATGCCAAACATGCACTAATATGCTCCACTTCAGTACCAATCCAGTACAGATCCCACAGACCAAGCAAGATCTAAACCGTAGATTACTGAAGATGGACCTGTTAGAATCTCCAAAATCTCCCCAAAATTTTTAGGACGACGAGAATTGGATCCCTTTTTCAGATGGGCTGAACTGACCCAAAATGCTATTTTGCAGTCAATGTTGGCTGGGTTATAAATATTACATCATGTACCTAATTTTAGGGCCCACCACTCATGCGGACAGAGTTATTGACTATTCCAACTAATCAACCTCTCCTAATTCAATTTTAAAATCCCAATTTGGTACCCTCATAATTTTATTAGCGAATATTTGTGTTTTCATTTGTTAAATTGGAAAGAAATTTAGTCCAATTGTTTTTTTTTCCGGAAGTTCAATAAATATATAATGGATCAAAATTCATCTAGCAATAAGCAAGTCCAATGAAAAAATAACAGAACTGAATTAAAGTTCTATTAACTAGAGAAAATCACAATAAATGATCATAATTCATTGTGAAAATGACATAAATATCTCATATATATTATTTGGTGAGATTATAAGACTATTGAAAAAAAAAAAGACACAAATAGTGAACCAGTGAAAAGAATTCGATAATAGACTATAAATATAAAAGTTGTTTGCTTAAAATAAAAATAGCTCTATTTTGTTAGATAAGAAGAGAAGGAAACTAACTCCCTAACAATACATAATTTCGGAAATAAGATAAATATTTATAACAATATTAACTAAAAACAAATAAGTGAAGTTTCTTCTCTCTTTCATCCTAAAATTTTTGTTCGTAACATTTCCCCTCTTGCCAACACATCATTTAGATATAATAAAACAAAGATAAGAATCATAATAATGAAATTACACTGTTAAATGACATTAATGCATTCAAAAAATATAATTTGATAATACTTAACAATTAGAGTCACTTAAAATGAGATATAATTTAAAACAACACTGCCATAACTTGATATTGAAAATATATCATATATCTTTGTTTGTTTTTTTTCCAGTTAATATAATTTAAAACAACACTGCCATAGCTTAATATTGAAAATATATCATATATCTTTGTTTGTTTTTTTTTCAGTTATCAACTAAATACTTAAACTTTAGTTATTTAAATTCTTAACGCTTAATTATTAATTTCATCAGATTGCACCTCACTCATAATATATATATATATATATCAAATGGTTTGACTTGTAATATATATTTTGTGAATATCACCACCTCCATTTGGATAAGTTCACTTTGACCAGTGCTGAGTCTGCTGACAAGCAATGGTCAAAACACTACACATATCAAATCAGAATCAAAACGAACGGTCCAGATCTGAAGCTGATCCCGAATCCGAATCAGATGGGTCGACGAGCGTGTCGGAGGCAAATCCGGGTCCAAAAGAAGATGCTTCAGAATATTCCACAATCCCCTTATATTATGGTTATATGACCTTTGTCCTCTTCTTCATTACCGCCCATTAATTCCTCTCTCCTCACCCAATCATAACCGTCAACCGCCCCCCTTTCTCTCTCTAAAACACACATATATTGCGTGTGTGTATATATTTATATATAGAGATACATGTGATGTTATTACAAAACCACCCTATATTATAAAAAATATCATAAAACTTCTTTTTCTATATTGTACTATAAAATTGTATCACAAATTAACAATGTCTTCAATTTGTCGGAAGTGTAAATATCATTTGAAAGGAATTAATTGATCTCTTTAATTTTTTTATAGTTTTAAGAAAATTGTGCAATTTAAGGATTATTATTATTAGAAGAGATTTGTAAGCTAATTTAACACTCCCATGTTTTTGACCGGTTGCCATGTCACATAATAAAATGACTTAATTATCCTTTTTAATTCCTTTTTAATTTTGATAGTAAAGAAAAAAACTTATAATTATTATTGTTAAAATAGATATGATTATTGTAAATTGTTGTGAGTCCAAAAATAGAGGCAGGGTTAGGCATCATAACTTTTTTTTAAAAGTTCAGTATCATAACTTTGCCTAGGCAAGCTCAGTATCATAACTTTGTTGTAGAAATTAAAATTGTAAATCAAAAATTTTATATATTTTTATTTTACTACAATTATAAAACACCATAAAAGTACTTTTAAAAATATCACTACTCTTCAAAGTTTAGCACTCACCCCAAACATACTTTTGCTGTCAAATAATGTATTTAGCAATGTAACGAAAACATAACACGAACCAAACATGACCTAATTGAGTAAGGCTAACATTATAGCTTTTTTCAAAACTCGAGAGGGTTCTATGATAATTTTATTAATTGAAGGGGTTATATAATATATTTTCAATAGTAAAGGGTTATTTTGGGATAAGTCTTGCACACACACATAAATATATATATATATATATATATATATATATATATATGATAATGCTATTGTTAAGTGTCACCTTGTTTGAGTTGCGAGTCTTATCTGACAATACTCTGTTACCATATATAGATATACATGTATATAACACCCGCTAATCTAGCAGAGTTTGCAAATCCATCTTCTTCTTCAACCAAACCAAGAACGCAAACAACAATGTCCTCTCAGCCTCAACCATCTCTCGCCGATCAACTCCATCTCGTCGACAAGCTTCAGATCTTCAAGATCAAAGGCCGCGACAAACAAGGCCGCAAGATCCTTCGCATCATCGGAAAATTCTTCCCCGGTAATCTACGCATATACATATATATGTGTTCGTCACTGTGTGTTTGTGTGTGTTTTTCTGATTTTAAATATTTGTGTGGGTTGTTGATTCTGATTTTTTGTGACTGTTGATTCTGAATATGTGCGTCTTGATTTTTGAAATTTTACACGTGTTTGTGTGTTGATTTTGCAATTTTTTAACATATATATAAATGTGTATTTGTGTTGATTTTGAAATTTTACATATATGCGTCTGTATGAGGGAGAGAATTTTGGATATATATATGATATAGGTGTGTGTCTGTGCCTTGATTTTGAAATACATATATATATATACGTATTGATCTTGAATTTACATATATGTGTGTGTGTGTTTGTGTGTGGATTTTGAGATATTGATGTGTGTTTTTCTTGGATTAATAGCTCGGATTGTGAGCGTTGAAGCGGTGAAAAAGTACTTGGAGGAGAAGATTTTCCCTAAATTGGAGAGAAAGGCGTTTTCAGTGGTGTATGTGCACACAGATGTGGAAAGGTGCGAGAATTTCCCGGGAATTTCAGCACTGCGATCGATCTACGAGTCCATTCCGATGACCGTCATGTCCAATCTTCAGGCCGTTTACTTCCTCCACCCCGGTTTGCAGTCCAGGCTCTTCCTCGCAACCTTCGGCCGCCTCATGTTCAGCGGAGGGTAAGCACACATCTCTCTAAAACTCTTTCTCTCTACAAATATATATATATATATATATATGTGTGTGTGTGTGCTTTTATGAATGCTTTTATGGATGTTAAGCTTTATGGGATTTACATGAGCAATTTCCAGAAACAGAGGATTGTGCGTAAACGGTAACGGAACTGTGTGTAAATAGATCGTTTCTATAGGACTAAAGTCGATTTAAGACCAAACGGCACAGTTATAACTATATATATATATATATATATCATGGTTGAAAACTCTTTACATATCAGAAATTGAAGCAAAATCTGACGAGACTTGGATTTGATTTCTGGTGCTCTCAAATTACTTTGGTAACTTCGGTTTGATTTCATGATTTTTTTTTTTTGGGTTTTAATTGTTTATGATTGATTAATTTTACTGTTTTAGTTTAATATGAATTTCAGGAGAAAAAATAATTATTTTGAATTTGATTTTCGGTGCTCTCAAATTCCTTTGGTTCGATTTCATTGTTTCTTTTGTTTGTTTTTAATTGTTCATGATTGATTAATTTCACAAAAAAAACATTGTAGGACTGGTAACATAACAGTTTTATTTTGAATTTTATTTTCAGTGCTCTCAAATTACTTCGGTTTGATTTCATGATTTTTTGTTTATTTAAATTATTTAATTATTTTTATTTTGAATTTGATTTTTGGTATCCTCAAATTACTTTGGTTCGATTTCATGATTTTTTGTTTCTTTTTAATTGTTTACGAGTGATTGATTTCACGCTTTATTTTGATTTTAATTTCATAAAGAAAAAAATAATATGAAGACTGGTAAGATAACAGCTTTTGTATAGATGTGTATATATATATATATATATGTTTATTTATGTTGGTATATGATAGAGCTGACAAAATGAGACACGACACGGTAACACAACATGAATTAAAAGGGTTAGGGTTGATCATAAAAGGATTGAAGTTGTATAAAGGTCGACCCGAACACGAAACGAGAATATAAGGGTTGACCCGAACACGACACGTTTGACATTATTATATTTATTTTTATTTTTATTTTTTCTTCTTCTCTAATTGGTCATGAGTTGAAATATATCAATAAATTATTATTGGATCGTGTCAAATTCAATTTAATTTTGCTAATAATAACTTAAATAGTTCGTGTTGGATTGTGTCAAATTTAATTTAATATCATATAACAAATAAACTAAATGGATTACATGAGTCGACGTGGATAACCCGTGGATTGAATTAAGGTTGAGCATATTTGACACGTATATTAACTAGATCTTTTTTTATACGACACAATCTCAATCCGATATGAACACGATCCATCAACACGAATTGTCAACCATATTAACGGGTGTAATGTGATTTGCAGCTTCTACGGGAAGCTGAAATACGTGAGCAGGTCGGACTACCTGTGGGATCACGTGAGGAGGAACGAGATTGACGTCCCTGATTTCGTGTACGACCATGATGAAGACCTCGAGTACCGTCCGATGATGGACTACGGATTGGAGAGTGATCACCCGAGGGTGTACGGTGCACCCGCAGTGGACTCCTCTGTGCCCATGTACTCCATGAGGTGTATATCATAGAAACAAGATGCCCTAAACGTTGGATGAGGTGAATATTAGCCGTTGATGTTTTATGGGGCCCACATTGGGTTAGCATTTTCGAAGAAAATGAAAAAGAAAGTGTGTTTAATAGGGGAGTAATATGATTATATCAGTGTTAGGGTTTTGTTTGATTGTGTTTTGCATTTTTGTACATATACTGTGAAGTGTGTGTGGAATTCGGATTTGGTTATGTTGTTTTCTTATTTGCATTTGAGTGGGATATTTCAATCTTTTGAATTATATTCATCTACAATATTATGTAAATATTCAGAAGTTGATTTTGAATTTCATCAACTAATTATATATCATTGCATAAGTTAAATTGTCTCATGAAAGATACATTATAAAGTTGGATAAGTTATGTATTGTCCGATAGCTTAAGTACTCTTACGAAGTTATAATTAATTATTGTTTTCCTAAACTAATCAATATTTAATCGAGTCCATTACATTATTAACAAAATTCATTATATGCAATGAACCATAATGTATCTCGAGAGAAGGTAACGAACTATGATCTATATATAGGGAAGCTCTCATCATTATGTGTCATTGCTAGCTTGATCGTTAGCAATCAATTTTAATAGACATTACGAAATTGTGATGTTAATATAAATTCAATACTTGCTTTCTAGAGGGATTGATATTAATCCGTTACAATCATGATGTATATACCATTAGGTAGCTCCCATCATGATAGCTAGAGCATTATGGAGTTTTTTTTTTTTTTTTTTTCAAGTTTGAAGTGTGAATGTTACATATTTTATACAGTCAATTTCAGTTGGCCTTACCAGTATTGAAGATTTTTCTTGTAAAAATAATATATTCTAATGTACATGGGATTACTTTTTGGGATCTTTCAAATTTTATTTAAAAAGTTCCTGAAGATAAAAGCATACTTTCCTTAAGATAATAAGAAGAATACTACTTTACGTAACACGATGTTTATCAAAAGGAAATGCCTTTCCTTTTGCTTGTATAATATGTTCTCCCCGTTATAAGGCTTTGACCAAGGCCCACTATTTCAAATTTCGTGCCTCTCTGTATGTGTGTATATATATATAGAGAGAGAGAGAGACTATAGTAGTATTTGAAATATATTGGGGCGACCGACTCGATTCTTTGGGTTAGGCTCATCCATGTGGCCATATTTCAATAAAATAACTCAACGTGAAGAGGAGTTAATAATTAAAGAAGAGTAAAAATTTGAAGAGAGTGTTAATAATTAAAGAAGATTATATATTTGTATATATAATCTCAATTGTAGATCTCATCATTTATAGCTTGATAAAAATTTGAAGAGAGAGTGTTTGCCACATTTTAACAAATTAAGGGAGAAAAACAAATAATTGTACACAACATTATTATTTTTAGAAACTGTTCTGAGAAAACTTCATAGAACTATCTTTTCAGAGATAGACAACAAATATACCCTAAGATACCCATTTTGTTCTTTTGAATTATAAAAAAACAAAAAAAATATAAATCAAGAAGAACTAAAAATGAAATCAACCAAATATGCATGCCATATAAATTGTCCTTGTTTTCATTGGAATTGGTTCAATGGAAAAGACAATGAAGAGGATATTTTTCCCTAACAATCGTGTTTAATATAGAAGAGTAGAGAATCTAGTTTTGCAAATTTAAGGAAGCAAATTGTAATATCCATATATTAAAATTACATTCCTTCATAAACTCATCAAGGCCAATTATTCAAGATGGCCAAAAAAATAACGTTCTTAGCCCTCAGGCAATACATCTTATCAAATCGAAGATAGACATGTTACAATTTATTGAAGAACACGACTCAAATTTCAATATCAATTGTAGCCAACTGACTAAAATTCATGGGTGTCACGAACTCATACGAACCACCGTAGAGGGAGCCGCCAACGTGGAGGTGGCTTGAGTCGGGTGTAACCAGTCCTAGAAGAGGTGTTTTGTGACATCCCACATCGCCAGGATATAGGTCTAATGTTGTGCTTATATACACACATGTGTGTCTCCAATTGGTATGAGGTCTTTTGGGAAGGAGCCCAAAGCAAAACCGTTCAGGCTCGGCCCAAAACGGTTAATATCGTACCAAGTATTGGAACGAAATGTGAATTTTGGAAATTAGAAAAACAGATAAACCGCGAACTGTCTTCTGATAAAAGTCTTTATGATATTCCGAGCTGCATTCAGACAACAACAAACCTTAAGAATACACCACAAGCAATGACAACAAAACAGAAGGAAAGAGCAGTGCCTAGGAATCCCAACTTCATTTTTATTTTCTTACTAAATGGTTTACTTCCCTATAAAATATTTTATTATTTAAATTATTTTCTGTATATTGTTGATTAACCCAACCTTCCCTCAACCCAATCCCCAAATTCCTCAACAATCCTACCCAATGATCCATTCTTGGTTTAAAAGCTGATCGTTACATCAATACCAAGAAAACACCATTAAATCAGTATATTGGAGTTTAGCGGAGGAAGATGAAAATGTGGGTTTTAGGGCACTTGATTCAGACCACACTTTGCGAAAATTGAGAAGATCAAATACAGACTGACAAAGAAATTGAGAGAATTAGGGTAGCAACAACAACAACAGCAATAATAGAACAAGATGGTAGGCAATGTAGAACAATAGTGGAAACAGAATGTAGACTAGGATGTCTTAAGCAGAAAATTAAAAATGAAAGTAAAATTGAGAATAAATTATATTCACAAGGCATCAAAAGACAGGGTAGATTTCAGACATAGTTGGTCAAAGTTATAGTAACCATGGAAACTTAGATGCTAACTGATTTTGGATGAGGTGATAGGACATGGTAGGTTTCGTCTTGTTAAGACAAGATGGGCACGGATCCCCTGTATTAGTCGGGGCATAAGCCTTTATCGGGAAAAAAAAACGTGTGATTAATTGAGCTTCATGTAAACCAGCAAGTCTACCAAGAGCAAATCACAATCAAATTAATCACTAAAATTGGATAAGTTAGCATTTCGGTGCTGATCATACCAGAATATTTGGCATTTTGGGCATTAATATACCTCTTGTTAGTCTCTTTATTATATTAATTTGGTATTTTTATCCAAGTTGTGTGTTAAGCATGTTTTCAAGGCCTTAATGCAAAAATGAGTTAATTTTGGATTTTTAGCAAATATGTCTGGTTTATAACAACACTTAGAAGATATTTGCACTCGAAAATCAGCAAAGTAAGGTACAAGTGGCGGAAGCATAAAATTTGCGAATTAAATAAATATTAAAATTCATGAGCCACCGATCGATCGGTAAGGCTTTTCAATCGTTCAGAAATTGTCGTCTTGGAATACGTACAAAACTATATTGCAGAATTCTGACTTTGTGTACAAGTATGTCAAGGGGCAGAATCGTTCATTCAACGTCATTTCTTAGTCCTTGAGTTCTCTTGGAGTGCAAGCAAAGAACATGACATATCTGCACCAACTTTTGTCTATAAATACAAGACTTTATGAAGAGAAGATATCTTTCATTATAGAATAGATCGTTCAATAAAAAGTCTCTCTTTGAGAGAGACTCCATTTCTCAAGAACTCAAGAACCAACCATCCAATCATAAAGGCGGTGGCTTCATCAACAATGGAGTCTCCCATTTTCATGAGCGTCTAGTCGGTATCTAGGGTTACCAACGAAACCCTAACCAAGTAATGTAGCATTTTATTTATTTTTATTGCAAAGAAGGGAATTTGTTGAAGAACATTCATATGATGATTATGTAGTGAGAGAACGAACAAGACCACCTAAATAAGATTTATTTATCAATTATTTACTTAAGTCGAGACTAAATTAATGATTTATCTTGAACAATTGCATTTTATCAACGGAGCAAGAAATTCCGTTATTTAATAACGATTTCTGCATAATGGTACTTATTTGACATGATAAAGTCTTAGGTTTACACAGTCCATGCTTAGAGAAGATGATTGTTAACATGGTTTTTAATTTCATAGTTTAAGAATAGTTATAGTATAGATGCATACAACAATCATGTTAATCGAAGATGAATTGTAGCGAATACGGACCGATTACATCCTTTTTGGGACTAGGCAACTGCTTGTAGTATTACTAGTCTGATTCATATAAGTTGTACCGCCCTCTTGCAATAATATAATTAGAGAACTATGTTATAAGGCTACTGGTGGAGTTGAAATTCAACCCTAAACTTGTTTATCTTGAGTGAAACAAAAAACAATTATCATTATTTAATTTTATGTTTAATACAACAAACCAATCAAACGACTTTTATAAATATAATTCAATTTGCTACTTTATAATTATTTGAAATACGACTTTGATCTATGTGGTTCGATACCCTCTCTACCCAACTATGCTATATAATACTCGAGAGGATAAAATTAGATCGTGTTAATTCCGTATTTTTAACACTATTATTTTCACACGTCTGGAACCGATCAAGTGCATGTATCATTACCATCATTAGCCCGGTGTTTGGGATGTTATGTTTACATTACCGTCCTTGGCCGTTCTATTCCCTTTGCTCTTTAGGATTGCTCGTGATCGACACATCTCTGTTGCTGACTGTTATCACATTGATACCGGGATGATTGTTTGGGATATTCTGTTCACGCGTCCTTTCCAATACTGGGAGTTGGAGGAGGTTTCATGGTTGTTGGAGTTGTTGTACTCTTTGACGGGTATTGGTGTTGGTTCGGATTCTTTGGTTTGGTATACTTTGCCCCTTCGACACTTTACGGTCTCTTCTTTTTTTCGTTGTTTGGTGCCTCAGATTGGCCCGATGTTTCCCTGGAAAGCCCCCTTTCAAGGTTGCTTTTTTCATATGGTCGGTGGCATGAGGTTGTATTCTTACTTTGGATATTTTGAGACGGCGGGGTATTGTTGTGGTCAATCGGTGTTTTCTATGCAAGAAAGATGGTGAGTCCATTAATCACCTCTTCTTACATTGTCTGGTGGCTTACGACTGTTGGAATTTGATTCTTGGACTATTTGGAATTTGTTGGGTGATGCCAGTCTCGGTTCAAGAGGTTCTTATTTGAAGGAATGGTTTGTCTGGGTCTCATGTGCGCTCTTTCTAGCGTGTGGCTCCTTTGTGCTTATGGTGGTGCCTATGGCTCGAACGGAACCGCCAGTGTTTTAAGGGAACGGTGTTTTGAGGGGATTGAGTCCCCTTTAGGTTTTGAAGGATGTTTTTATTTCTTCTCTGTTTTCTTGAGTGGAGGGTCGCAATTGTATATCCATAGGTGAAAAGATAAGAGTTTTTGGATTCTCTTGGCCCGTAGAGGCTTTTCTTATATTCTTTGGGATGCACTCCCCATTTGAGTGCTTTTTTATACAATTTCTTACTTATCAAAAAAAAAAAAAAAAAATCATTACCCTCATTAGAAACTTAATGTCAAACCCTAGATTTGACTTTTCTAACTATATTTGTTAGTAGATAAAATTTAAGTTGATGTAGTTTGCTTGCAAAAGATGCAGCTTTTGATTTCATATCCTTAAAAGGGTTCAAACTTCAGCTTTATTGTTAACTCTAAACCAATATACAATACATCCCAATACCATTTTCTTTCACTCTTAAAGGGGTAATGGTGGGGCGTCCATGAACTGCACACCATTAGCCTCACACGCCTCCAAGATCAGGTCCAGCTCGGTGAGGTTGAGAGCCACCTGCTTCTACAAAACTCCTATAGAATGGATCTATCCAGCTAAACACAGTGTAAACATATCACCATTGATTTTTTTCCCTCTTTCCTATATTCTGAGCATCCAAACAAGATAATTATGATGGTGTAAATACAGGGTGCTCAAACTAGCAAGTAAAGGGGAAAACAGTTTTATATTTGCGGAAGAACAATTTTCAGATATGGATACCAGGCAGGCCCTAATGTATCATGTAATTCAAGATCAGAGAATAATTTCTACTTCTTGTAATATGGAATAAATGCGTGGATTGTTTCTTCATAGAATTTATTTGACATTTATTGACTGTATCTCATGGACAGCAGCCTGAACTGCAGGAAGAAAACAAATATATAAAAACAGTTGCTAAACCGGCCCTAAAGGCATGGCAACGTAACCGACTCAAAGGTAATCGCAAGTCTCTTTCCAGGGTACATCGGTAGATTAACGCAATGATGAACTCACCAAAAATCAGAGTTCATGCATGCATAAATAGGATTCTTTTTTTTTTTTTCTGTACTGTTTTTTTGAAAAACTGCAAGTTCTAAAATTTATTTCTTTTTCTTTTTTCAATCTAACACAAGATCTTAAACTCAACAAACAATTTCAAAACAAGCTACTATTTGACTTTTTCCAGCACTAGAGATTCCTCTAATTCATCCTCATACAGCTACAAAGAAGTTCTGCAAAACAGATAAGCGTCCAGCCTTAACTAGCTTTAATCTCTGCACTGCCCCAAATGTCATAGATGGCAGGCCGGTGGAAGTAAAGAGGACGGTCCCTAGAGAGGACATGCAGGGCAAGGGAGATCTGAAAACAAGGAAAATTTTCATCTTTTACTGACAATGAGTTGAAGGAATATTTGTCTTCTTATGGCAACATTGTTGAGCACCAAATTATATTGGACCATAAAACTGGTCGATCTAGAGGCTTTGGGTTCATCACCTTTGAGAATGAAGATGTGGTGGAAAAGATATTCTTTGATGGCAAAACACATGAACTTGGAGGCAAACAGGTGGAAATAAAGAAAGCTGAGCCAAGAAGACCCACCAGTGATTATTCAAAAGATAGCAGGATGCATCATGGAGGTGTCTCTTCAAAGTCATATGGTGGCTTTGGCGGTGGCGCAGCAGAGTATGGAGGTGGTTATGGTGGAAAGATGTGCAGAGGATATGGTGGTTATAGTGGAGGATATGGTGCCTATGGTGGTTATGGTGGATGCGCGGCAAATTATGGTGGAGGTTCTGCAAGTTTTTATGGTGGATATGGAGGACATGGGCAAGAATTCGGGTTTGGTGGGCCCATGTATGGCTCTGCGGCGGATATGGTACTCCTGGTGGTTATGGTGGTGCTTCTGGATATGGTGGCGGTAGAGGATATGGCACTGGTGGTAGTGCTCGCTCTTAAGTGGACTGGGAAAATCTGGTGCAATGGTATACTGGCCTAATGGAGAAAAGTCTGCGAGTGATCATGAGTAAATCATATAACAAACTGAACATTTAGAAAAGAAAAGGTAGAAAATTCAAAGGTGATTTCAAAAGAAAATAAGGCACTTACACTTTCGGAGGAATGCCATTGACAATCGTGTCCCTCCCTGTGATCAGAACTGTTTTACACTTGTTGGCACAAGTCTTCAGCAAGACTAATTGGTCAACATAGTACACGAGTCTTCCTTTCAACTCATTGAGTGCCCCGAGGAATTCAGCATCCTTCTCCTTCAGGAGAGGAAGGAAGTCGGTAGCTGTCATGACATCATTGAGACTCCCCAATGTCAATCATGGCATCGTAATCTTCGATATCCTCGAGCATCTTTAACCGGTTTTTCAGATCTTTCTATCCCCAAATCAACTTGTACCACTTCCACATATCCTTAAATGGTAGCTAACTTCCCTAGGGTTGACGCAATGTTCGCAACAGCTGGTGCTGCGTGCCCAGCAAAGAAACAATCTCGCAGGCATCATAATCTTCGATATCCTCTATCATCTTCAACCTCTTTTAGATTTTCTATCCCCAAATTCCCTAACTGTCATTACCATAATCAGAAATAGGCATATCGGCATCATAATCTTCGATATCCTCTATCATCTTCAACCTCTTTTAGATTTTCTATCCCCAAATTCCCTAACAGTCATTACCATAATCAGAAATAGGCATATATATATATAGATAGTATACATAAGTACAAACAACTTTCCTTCACCAAATCAAACATAAAGCTAAATACATGCATGCCTGCTTTTGTGAAATTACTCTCCCACTACAGAACAAACAAGTCCCTAAACTAACACAAAAATGGCAAACAACTCACATGGTATCAATTTCTGATAATTATCACTACTAACGAATGTGCTAAGAACATCAACCAAAATTCCCTAAGAATATCCAAACTATTCAGAATGCAATATCAAATTTGAATTTCACAAAATCATCCTAATTTATATAGCTTTAAAAAGGGGGAGTCATGTAGCGGAGCCCACGTAATCCGAAAAATGCTTGATTGTTGTTACTGCATAGTCATCTACTGTGAACAGTCTCAACATTCTATGAATTGTCCAACTAAGTTTCCATAATGACAACTTTAAAAGGGTTTCAAAATGATTCCACAATGAACAATTTTACCAATGCCAACCGTCACAAAACATCTCCAAGTACAAGACACACAGAAACAGAAAATAAATAAACATATAACACATATTTCAATCAGGATCATCTTCAATCTCTTTTCCAGATTTTCTATCCCCAAATTCCCTAACAGTCATTACCATAATCAGAAATAAGCATATATATATATATATAGATAGTATACATAACTACAAACAACTTTCCTTCACCAAATCAAACATAAAGCTAAATACATGCATGCCTGCTTGTGAAATTACTCTCCCACTACAGAACAAACAAGTCCCTAAACTAACACAAAAATGGCAAACAACTCACATAGTATCAATTTCTGATAATTATCACTACTACAAAATGTCCTAAGAACATCAACCAAAATTCCCTAAGAATATCCAAACTATTCAGAATGCAGTATCAATTTGAATTTCACAAAATCATCCTATCAAGAATGGGTTTCTATCCTCAAATTTGAATTTCAAAAACCCAGAATTGAACTCTATCAAGAATGGGTTTCTATCCTCAGTAGGAGCACCACAAAACACACAACATTTGACATTATAAACTAATCCCAATTATTTTACATATTGTTCTCTATTAAGACCAACACTACCATCACATTGGAGACCCAATGAAGCAAGTTCACTTAAACATGATTAATAAGATTTGAAGACATCAGCTACTTCAATAGAACAACTTTCCTAAACAATAGAACTGCGTAGCACCAGCAATGATCAGCTACTTCAAAGGCAAATAAGAATATATACAATGTCGGCTAATGAACATAGGTTCAAAAGGCAATAACAACAAAAACATCAATCAAGCAACATAATGAAGTTTCTATTTCCAATACGGCAACATAATTTTGGTAGAAGCCTATGGAAAGCTAGATGTTCCCCAACCCCATATTGTAAATGTAGTTGAAGGCTACTTATTTTTCTCCTTAGAATTAATAATATTTGAAGCGATACCCGATCATATCTTTCTAATTAAAGAAAACCCAAAAAATGTCAAAACTAAACAATCTTTTAAATGGAGTGCTAGCACATAACAGGTGTATTAAACCTATAAAACTTGGAAACATTAATAACATAATCACCAACTTAAATCCATTCTCCATTATTAAAAGAAAATGAGATTGAAAATAATTAAGATTGAATCAAAAGTTTTCAACCTAGGGGTTGTCCAAAAAATTCATACATGTTTTTCCGACCCTACTCATTTCACCAAGTTCTTCCCCCAACTAGAACACCTTAAAAATAGGAAAAGGGAAACAATATTGAGGTATAAACCTTAATAGGTGAAGACTACCATTACAGATACAAGTATAAATAACATAGTAGCATTACAATTAATAACATAGTATAAATAACATAGTAATAGCATTTTTATTCTACGGACTTAAACTACTAATACAATTACAAGTACAAATAACATAGTACTCCCTCCGTCTCCGTCCCAAAATAAGTGATCACTTTTCCTTTTTTCACCGTCTCAAAATAAGTGTCCACTTTTGAAAAGTTTTATTTGGTCAATTTATCAATTTAAAATTCAAGCATTAAAGTTATAAAACATATACATTATAAACCATCGCATCACTATGATGGGACCATGGGTAAAGTTAGTATTTCATTCACTAACACTACAATAAAAATTCTCCTCTTAAAAAGTTATATTTCCCAAATGGGGCTTATAATTTGGGACAGAGGGAGAAATATATTAAAGATATTAAAGATGATTTCAAGTAATAAAAAAATGCGAGAAACAAACTGTCATTCAAAATCCTAAAACAAACATGTCATTGGGAATAGTAGCAAGATAATTAACTACCTGATGACTGAGGTGCCATATCGTTCTACAACGCAATATAGTGTATGTTTCGATTGAAGGCCTGTAAAGAAGAATAGTATCACAAACCAATCAACAATTTTCAGAAACAATATTGTTTCGGAAAAAAAAAATTGACCCAAATGAATTCCTAACAAAATTTACCATTACAACAATCAACCATGTGAAAACAAAGTTAGAAAAAAGAAAAAACCCATCAACTAATATGAGCAATATATTTGAAATTGGAAGATCAGTTCTAGACCGTTGAAGTGTGAAATATAGCCCAAAGGTAAATCCAAATAACAGATCTATACATAGCAATCCTATATGTATAGAATATATACACCAACCCCTTCAAAACAACAGATCGATACATTGGTATATGTCTATAATACACAAATCAGTTCAAACAACAGATCGAGACACCACATATAGAATACACATATCCGCTCCAAAAAATCAATCTATACATATAAGAAAAATACATATATATTTACACAAATATACATATATGCTAATAAAAACAAAAAAGTGTGTCTAACCCACTACAATGTTATACGAACCTATGAGAGAGAGAACCGGCAAATGAAAAATCGGCGAACTTTGATCGGCTTCAGGGTTTGTAGACAGAATGAGAGGCGAAAGAGGCTTCATGAGAACTGGTTACGATTTTTACGAGCCGTTGGATGGCGAAAGAGGTAGTGTTTGGATGCAGGGCTAATATTGCGCTGCATCGGAATAGAAGCAAATTCCTTATAACCTCTAGTCTCCGATCACATTTAAGAAATACTTATGTCCAATAAATATGCACACATCTAAGATTTTTTAATTTATTCAAAATTTATAGTAATAAATATTTGAAGATAATATATTATTGAGATACTTTTAATTTGTCAACATCTTAGATTTAATTCCCTAGATAAATTTTTAACCAAAAGAAAATTTGTACATATTATAGTTTATTTTTTATTTTTTATTTTTTA
Source organism: Cornus suecica (assembly GCA_963922005.1). NCBI lineage: Eukaryota > Viridiplantae > Streptophyta > Magnoliopsida > Cornales > Cornaceae > Cornus > Cornus suecica. The sequence continues at coordinate 42,064,808 of OY998248.1, forward strand.
TTCATTATTTTAATTTTTTTAAATATTTATTTTTTCCATTTGGGCCTGATACTGAATTTAAATTTTTTGGGGTCGGCTCCAAATTCAATTCCTTTTATTAAAATTTTCAATTCTTATTTTTAAGAAACTATAATGAACAATTCAATTCTAAATGCAATCAGAATCGAATCGAATTGAACCGAGTGCACCCTTAAGCTCATTAATGTGCTCTTCAATTATGTCCAAATCCTCAATCTTCATTAAGAATATACTTAATAAAAACACCCAATTTAGCCTATATATAACATCGAGATACATTAAAAAAAAAAAAAAAAATTTGACTAACCCAAAACCGTTTGTTTAAAACATTATATTTCATAAAAAGGAATTAGTATAATTCATAAACATTTTGTTCGAATATACATATATGACAAAAAAAAAAAAAAAAAAAAGAAAAGGGAAAAACTTAAACCAATCTGACTTTTTTTTTTCTTTTCCATATAGTTTTTCTTTGTTTCATTTGTTACATATAAATAAAAAAATGATAAAGCCACAAATAGAAACTTGCTTAGGGTGCGTTTGGTAACGGTGCGGTGCGGTGCTAGTTTTTGGTTTTGGTTGGGTTGGATTTGGTTTGGTGTGATTTTATTTTGGTTCCAAATCATGTTTGGTGCAGATGGTTTTGGTGTGAGAAAAAGTGATGCTGAAAAACCAAACCATATTTGGTATAATTGGTATGAATTGAAATTCTGAAACCAAACTATGTTTGGTAACTTAGGATGGTTTCACATTTTATTTATAAATATTAAAATTTTGTAATATTAAAATATATTAATATATTAATATTAAAATTTATAAATATATTAATATTGAGAAAGAAAGAGCCTTTCGTTTGGAATTGTGCGTGATATATTGAAGAACAGAAAAATGAGATTTGGTTTGATGTGGGTGAGATGGTGCAACCAGATAGAGTTGGTATGGGGTGCTATAGTGCCGCACCACCAAAAATCATCAAAGTTGATGGTTCCAAAAATAACTCAAATTGGTACCATTAGTTTGGTACTGTTGTACCAACACCAATCTTACCAAACATGGGTTTGTACCATCTTTTCACACCAAAACCAAAAAAAATGGTATCAACCCATATTACCAAACAAGGCCTTATTATTTGCAAAAGAATAAAATAAAGAGAATTATATATAAAAAAGAAAGAAAGAAAAGGACACAGAGGAGGAGAGCCCGAGGGTTTAAAATGATGACGTACTTCAAGAGGAAAGAAAGGACTCCCAATGCATATTTCATCTCTGGGTTCATATGTTTCTTCCACAATGCATATCCTTGTCTGAGGACATATGTTTCTTCCACAAGGTGTTTCAAAAAATCTTAAACAAGCTTACGAAAAAAAAAGAGAGGAGGAAATACTTAACCAATAAGACTTGGGATTTTTTTGGGAAAAGTTTTTGTATAAATTACAAGATTACACATTAAAATAATTAAAAATTATTTTAATGTTTTTAAATAAAAAATAAAAGGAAATCTAAAGAGTCCTAAATGATTATTTACTAAAAAAATATGACAAAGACTATTAATTTTTAAAATTATATGTATTTTTTAGTTCAAAAAATAGGAATTCTTAATAAGTATATATACATATATATACGTTATGGCTCTGATATATATATATATACACTGCATGACATAAATACCCTTCTATGCACTGCATTTTTAAAAAATATTTACCGAAAAGCTCTGTGCACTGCATTCTTGTTATCAATTTATCATATTACCCTTTATACTAATTTTACCAACTTCTTCCTTTTGTCTGATATAATATACGCCATGTTTGGTTTTTATTTTTGTTTGATATTTTTTATTTTTTGTTTGCTATTGTAATTATTTTTCAAACAAAAATATGTTTGGCTCTTATATTTTAATTTGAATAGTAAAAAATATTTGTATTTTTTTTACTCCTTTTTGCAAAAAAAATTTTATTTTTACTATTCACTTAAAAAATATATATATATATATATATATATATATTTACACCACCGCCGCCGCCGCCTCCGACCACCACCACCACTTCCCTTTACCCCAAAACACCACATATATATATGTATATATATTTACAACAAAAATATCAATACAAAAAAAAAAAAAGTATGTTTATGTTTTAGACTCAAACACTCCACAAACACAAACATGTATTTGTATTTTTTTTAAATTCCACAGCAAACATAAACAAAAACCAAACAAGGCCACATATATATATATATATATATATATATATATATATATATATATATATATATATCATACATAAATAGGTGTTGGTACCTCCAAATAGGAATCTACTTGAATTGGAGTTATAAAATTCCATTAAAATAGTAGCTATAATTGAAGTAGAAATTTGATCAGAGTTATAGAATTCAATTACAGTAGTTATAATTCAAGTAGAAATTTGATCGAAGTTATATAATTCAATTAAATTTTGCAATTATAATTTAAGTAGGAATTGGATTGAAAAATTGCCTACAAAATTTTAACTATAAATAGTGAAACACCAAAACGTGTTTACACTTTGAATAGTAGTATAGATACTATTGGCGTTTTAGGGTTTCTCTTATTCTTCGATGAGATTATGGGGGTTGGTTCAAGCAAAAGAAGGAAGGAAGATCCATCTCCACTTCCACTGTGCAACTCTGATCTACATTCCAGGATCTGAATCTACAAGAAAGCGTGCCGAGTCGACCCACAAGCTCAGTCATTGGATTCAAATTTTCAACAAAGCATTAGCCGAGCCCTTGCTGGTGTCCTCCCCCATCATGTGGATAATAATAATAATAGCTCTCTCCCTCTGGCCTCACTTTCAAACATCATTCACTGCTTACTCGAACCCACTCGAGAAGCAATGAAACTCTTTCCCCTCTTGGGAGCCGAAATACTGGACCGATCTGACTTGTTCGGCCTGGTGATGGACTATGTAGACCACACTAATCACGGTATGCATTTCTCCCATACACTCAACTTCCCTTGCTTATCTACTACTTGTAATTGCTCGTTTGAGCTTGAATGCGTTTTACTTAGTTCCAGAAAGGTAGAATCCTTCGAGGATAGGATATAAATGTATTCGAGGGCACTGCATCACCTGAAAAATAAATTCAAGACTGGTGGTAAACAATTTTATACTCATTTCTCTGTATCGCTGAGAGCTGTAGGCATATGTATTATTTTAGGGTGCACTCGAGTAGTAAAGGGGTCTCATTTAAGGTAATGGGCTACCGGGTAGAGCCTTAGACCCGCCCCACCGAAGTTGGTATACGGGTTGACCCAATGTGTCCAACATCAGGGCGGATTACTCGTGGTAACTCAAAAGCCTTCTAAAGGTGGTCCTTTTGTGGTAGCACACCTGTGGAGATGAAGAGCGTACACGGGAGTAGTACATCCATGGTCTGCAGGTTCTGATGACGTAGTAGTCTCTCAAGGGTGTCTACCATCATTTTTGCACAGCTCTAGCGGTATATGCATGTACTACAAAGGCTATTGGGGAGTGATCCGTTGCACGACTGATCCGACTGTGGCCACAGATGCTGTAACGTCTGATATTTTACAGGTTAATTTAAAATTTTTATTTAAATAATTAAATGCTTATGTGTTTAATGTGTTTAATTGTTTTAGCATGCTTTACATGTTTTACGTGCTATAAAAAAAAATTGTACGTAGCATGTTGTATTTCCATTTTGAAATTTATCAAAATTATTAAGAACGATTTCGGGAAAGAAATGACCGAGGGGTAAATGGATAATTTCACATTTGGAGCACTAAGTGGAAAATGTAGAGATTTTGGGTAAGAATTAGGGCATGAGTGACATTTTGGTAATTAGAGAGTATGACAAGGGGTAAAAGGGTATTTAAGAGTCTTGATGACACTCTTGTAATTAACTCCAACTTTGGATGAATTTGGTCATTTCCACCTTTCATGTGTTGTCTCATTCCTAGCCCTTGATCTCATTCTCCCATCTTTGTTTTAGACCCTTGGATCATAAGGTCTTGTTTGGTTGACACTTAAATGGAATAATCCATTATTGTTGGTCATCCACTTGGCAAGACTTTTTCTCAACCATTGGATGGTTATTTGATTTCCATCTTTTTTCTAAGCCCTTGGATGATAAGGTCTTGTTTGGCAAAATAATTAGTTTTGTGATTTGTGTAATAAGTCTTCCACTTGGCAAGACTTATTCCTAGCCCTTGGATTCATTTTGTTTCCCCCATATTCATTTTGAACCCTTGGATGGTGAGAAGAGTGAGTGGAGAATCTCTACAATTATGAATTTATCTCATTTGCAAGATTTCATCTCTTCATCTCTATTTCCTTCATAAGTTTCCTCTATTGTTCTCTCATTCCATCCTTGCTTGGTGTGTTCTAGAGTGGTGTTCTTGAGCTATTTTGGTAAGTTTATCTCCTACTCTAGGGTTTTGTTCACAAGAACCCTAGCTTCCAAGTTCATGAATTCTTTTGTGTTAGTATTGATTTTACTCTTCCTTTTTATTCATGTTTATGGAAGGTTGAGTTTCTTTTCCAACTACCAAGTGAGTTCCAATTATGGTAGCTTATGACTTCGTCTTGTGAAGAGGCTATAGGCGAGTTCATAGTCTCTTGATCTCTTGAATTCATTTTTTTCATGAAACCCTAATTTAGTACTCATTAGGGTTTGACTTGATTCTTGTGGTTGGAGCCACAAGGATGATTTTTGATCTTCTTGTGACGCCATAAGTAAATCTTGTTGTTTGTGTGGTATGTTGATAGTTGGAAGCTAATCTATTGAGCCTTTAGAGGAATAGCTTGAGTTAGACCTCTTTGGGGCATCCTTGAAATAGCTTGCTTGGAATTGAGGTAGGGGAAAATGATTTGTCTTTGTCTTTGTAAGAGGGTGTGTGCGTCTAAGTGTATATATGCCGTATATATATATACGAGTTGGTTTTGACAACTTAGACTATGATTTAGGCCCTTGAAAATATGATTATGTGATATAAATTTATGTTGTTATTTATTGCTCATAAATGTTATATGAATTAATGTTGTGGTTTGTTGATCATAAATGTAATATTATGAGCATGTGGAAAGTTTTGACATGATATATTGCCTAGTGAGAAAAATCATATATTATGATGTAGTATGGTTGATGAAAAATCATATGTGCATATTGAGTACGTCATGTAGTGTCAAATTCATGGTGTTGGAATATGCGGGTGGTGTAGCGATGTGTTGGTAGTCGGGTTCGGATCAAAGCAACAACTGGCCAGGAGGTATCACGCTTACGGAACTAAAAAGCCGGCAAATGTGAGTTAGGAGTCCGGATAGAGGCTCATTTTCTTGACTTTTGTAGTCATGGCGTACGGAGTTGCAAGTTGGGCTCTCGTACAACCGTCTTCCTTGTTGAAATGATAGAGTGAAAAATCACTTGGGAAGAGTCGGTGCGGTACTCTACATTACTTGTTAAGGTTGTAACCTCAAAAGTAATTGGACAGAGTATGTATCCGTTAACCTGATTTGGGCGCCGTGTGTCTTGTGGGGTGTGTTGAGTCATGGTGTATTTAGACCATCATATATGTGATTATGATATTAATATGGAAGCATGCTATAAATTATGGAAAATTATGTTGTGAGCATGTTGGGGAGACTTATTTGTGGGGTTCGAAGGGGTTCCGGATTGGCGTGAGAGCCATGTGGAACAAAAGACTGACCTAGGAGTAGTTGCATGTACCATGGGTGGGTTGTACTACTCGGACTACCGAGATTGAGGCAATGACGCTTCCTCTACTGGGCTAGTGAGCTCACCCCACGCCTTATATATTTTTCAGGTGATGATATCGTTGGGAGAGTTCCGTAGTCTCTCCGTGGACATGTGGATGTATGTCCGCCCTTTTGTGCATGGGAGGCGGACCACACTTTTATTTTGTTGGGCATTAGGTCGATAAATATGTCCCTTTTGCACATGTAAACCAAACTTGTAGAAATATATTATTTTGATTCGGCTAGCATGTTAGCCGAGGTGGTATGGTCTATGTATATCCCTTGGAGCGCTATGCGCGGGGATTGTATTCTTTTGGTGCACTTCGGTGCCGGATTGTGTATTTTGAACAAATTCTAGTATGTTTCGCCTTAGAGCGCTTTAATATCATTATGGAATATTTTCCCTTGGAGTTATGAATGTGAATTGGATGAATTGCTATGAATTGCGAGTATTAGGTGTTTGGCCGAAAACGGCGTTTTTCTAGGTTTTCAAACTAACCATTTTCGATTCGAATGGAAAAACCCGTTTTTGCCTACCCCCGTAGCCCCGGTAAATTTCCTTGCTTTTAGAAACGGAATTAATTAAATTCGTTTTCTTAGATATTTTAAACTTTAGAAACTGGTGGTAGTTAAAATGGATACCGGGGGCAAGACGGAAGATTTTATGAAAACTTACGAAAAATCATTTTTTTTGCTAAGTTTACGTTTTTCGCGTTTCCCGAGGTCTCGGAAACTATTTTTGGGTTCCGCTAAGGAAAAATCACTTTTCCAATATTTATGATTTTTCGGGACTGACGGCGCGAAAAACAAAGCCATATCGCAAAATCTCGCGTTTTTGCATATTCAAACTTTAATGAAAGTGCAGATTTGGGCAGTGGCTTAACTCTCCCATACTTAGAAAAAATTCAGCATTTTCGAAATTTGAAGTGCAGGCCTGCTGCAGCGGCTTACGACGACCGATGTTTGAAAATCCGTATTTTCCTCCTCGAACGTTGGAATGGACCCCCGTTTGTTTCTATGGGTTGTCCTACGTCCAAATTATCGAACTAAAATTTGAAATGATCAGTTTGGCCCTGAAATGACTATTTTACCCTTGGTGAAAGAGGGGTACCTCAACTTTAGTTTTAGATCGGTGTTGTCTGACGCCACTTTTGAAAATTCATATCTCCTTCCTCGTGGCTTTAAATTAGATCCCGTTTGTTCGTATTGCTAGTGTTAGGTCCAAATTTTGTAGTTGTAGTTGGAAATTATTATTTTACCCCTTATTTGACCATTTTACCCTTGGGTGAACATGGTGGGTTGTAATGATTCATTCAAGGTACCAAGTGTTTTGGTTTACCTCATTTTCGATCCCGTGTGATCTTTTTGGACGTCTTTGAGATGTTTTAAGTCAATTTTACCCTTGTACAGATATTTTATGACTCAAATGGATTTTATTTCTTTCGCATTCACTCCCTTAGCTCTTAGGCTTGGGTTTTGGAGTCCTAGGAAATTAGGGGCGTGACAGATGCTGCTTAGCCGTGACATGTTGACAGTGCGACACCATCCTCACATTTTGAAGGGATTGGAAAGATCATGTGGCATGGAGGTTAGAGGTGTAGTCTAGTCATAATAAAGGCTCATAATGTGAATTTCACCCATTATTCTTAATGTGGAAGAAATTTTCCTTATTGGGCCACATTATGGCCCTCATCACTTATTAGAGATATGTAGAGCATTGATAAGACTTGGGGACCACTTCAATTATGGCAAAATTTTGAGCAAGTGACTTATAAATAGAAGGCAATAGTGTTTGCCAAGGGATCCCAACTTCATTATCATTTTTTTCCTTTCTTGGGGCTTCTCCTTCAAGACGGATACCTACATTCTTCTTTCTTTTTCTCTTATTTTCTCATTCCTTCGGCAGTGCTGGCCATGGAAGCTTGATTTTTTGCCTTTACCACATCTCACTCTTCCTCTCTATTAAGCTTCTATTCTCCTCTTTCTTGGTCTTTAACTACTTTGGGGGTATTTCATTCTTGGGAATTTTTTGGTTAGATCTATCAATGCTCACTACCCACTTTCTAGTTGTGATGAGACTACACTCTTTACTCTTCTCCACCATCTTTTTATCTCCTTTCACCCTCTTTGCTTGAGATTTTGACCATGAATTTCGACCCATATGTTCTGACTTGCTAGTGGAGCATTTTCTCCAGTTTTCCCTTATATACAGCTTTTTCACCCACAAGAGCTTTTTACGAGACTCTAAATTCGAACTCGAAGCTTCTTCTAGCTAAGAAGATTAAGCTTGATAAAAAAAATTGGAAAAAAGATCAAGTCGTGGAAGAGTTTATCGAATGTTATGTTTGTGGCTGCTTTTGGTTCTGTTCTTGTTTGTTCTGTCTTAGCCACCGCAATCGCGATGCCCTCTCTTATGACAACGGTGGCCGCCACCATTTAGACGTCGAAGACGGGGAATTTGGGTGATTGGATTTATGTTTTGTGGTTCAAGTACGAGAATGACTTGAAAGGACATAAAAATTGAATGAGTTCATCGGATTTTTGGACTTACATTTGCAATTGTGACTTGGACAACATCGGGGTACTTGCGGATAAATGGGAATCGGAGATCAAGTCCAGGCTGCTAAATGCTGAATTTTTTATCGAAGACAAGCCTGCATTGATGCTCACTCTGGATGCGACGCAGAAGCTAGTCAATGAGTTCCACCAAACTTTACGGATTTGATTCTCCATGTACATAATTTATGCTATGAAGTAATAGATGAGAGGTTGCAGTTCAGTAAATTTATTGTCCAACGAAAGCTGTAAAAGAGTTACACCTTGTCCTCCCATGTAAGTGGTGTCTCTTACCCCTCAATTGCTATATTGTTCTGATAATATTTCTTCTAATTTACCATCTTCCATGGTTAAATGTTTGTAAGATTATGTGATTAATTTGTCTATCAATTAGTTTTGTATGCAAAAATAAATTTTCTTCTCCAATTTTAGGTAATATTTGATTAGTAGTGTGCGTATAATTGGTATGTCATCACATGGATGTATCCATAATTGATAATTGAATCAATATGTTACCACTATTCTTTCCTCTAATAATTATGTTCACACGGTTAATAATCATAGTGTCTCTGTATTAACACATGGAACACAAAGTTTATATTTCAACACGACATTAACACCACTTATCCACATAAGTTTTAATATATAGAAGCAACCCAACCCAACCTAGCCCAAACATCCTTTCGCCTAGGTACTAGTAAAAACACTTAACATCAACCAATTTTCTAATGTAGTAACACCGGCTGAGCTTTGAAAAATCATTTTAAGTCCAAATTGTTAAAGTTTGTGTGCCATTTGAGCCTTTTGAAGTTTACTTTCCATCAAAATTAATTTCATTGAAAAATTACAGTTAAACTGGGATTATTAACTCCAAAGTGTATGGTAGTCAGGATCCATGGGAGATTCCTAAGATTTATTCGCAATCTAACCTGATGGCTATAAACGATAATTTCTTCAACATGAACATCTCCGGTCTCTAATGTGATTCAGGCTCCATAACCTCAACATTTAATTAAATGTTTGGACAGAGAAGTTTGGTAATTGCATCAATAGATTGTGTTAGTTCCTGCTTAGCTTGTTGAATGTATGTTTTTTGTAGGATTTGGATTGCATTAGTGATAAGTCCATTTTACATACATATTTTATCCCCAAATATATATTTGTTAGTAGGTAAAACTATTTATTTTAACTAATTTAGAAGTGTAATAATGATAAATGCACAAAACTTAATTTATGTAATAAAATTATTGAATAAATCATTTTCAATGTCATTAAAGTACATCTACATGTGTGTCTTTCATTTATAGGTGTAAAGTGAGAAATGAATCAAATGCACATGGATGAAAATTGGAAGATTCAAAACATGGAGAAAGAACAAAATGTGATGGAAAATTATGTATATTCAAAGAAAAATAAAAGAAAAGAATATTTCATTTCTCTTTACAAGTTGTAATTTGATTCCAATATTTCTCTATAAATATGGATACATTTTGAGGAGGAAAAAAGAAGGAGGAGGAGAGCAAGAAGGACACCAAATAGGAGAATAATTTATCTTCAATTCCGAGTTTTATTGTTCTTACTTTGTCATTTTCTTTTTAAGCATGTGTAACTAAATCCTCAACTAAGGTTGAGGATGAAACCACCATTTATGAAATAAATTTCTTTTAGTCTTTTATCAATTTCCATGTGTATGGTTTAAATGCTTATGATTTTCGCTTCATAGTATTAATTATTTTAAATTCCTTTCACTATAAATATCATGTATTTATAGTAGTTAAGAATTCTTATCACAATTAATCAAACTTGGATTTGATAAGTTTATAAGTAAAAATATTTGATCTTATGTGATCCATTAAATTACATACATAGGATGTTTAGAATTTTACACTTTAAAGCGAAGGAAAATCTATTTCTTGAAAATCTATTTTATTAGTGTGTTATTGTTAAATCTTGAGAAAGTAATAAGATTGATTTATAATTACTACTCTAAAATTGGAATTGATAAATGAATAATTAGAATTTTATGAATTAGTGGTGGTGGATTCCGATACCTTAGTATTTTCTCCCGATTATTCTCGCTTTAATTATTTGTATTTCAATATTGCATGTTTAGTATAAAAATCACTTCAACAAACAAACTTTGAGAAACTAGGTTAGTTTTAGATTAATTTGAGTTTAATTAAGTTCTCTTTAAAACATTCCCTTGGGTTCGACCTCGTTCTTGCATAACATAAACTACAATTGATTCGTGCATTTGCGAGTAATATTTTAAAACACACCAATTAGCATGGGGGCTGGACCGGCTTGTTATTTTAGTTTCTTGAAATATACTACAAAGTATTGTATGGTATTTGATGATGAACTCTGAACTTGCCATTTTGTAGTTTAAATATCGGGTTGCCTTGGTGAAGTCAATCCGCTTTATTGATGCTTACATGACATGTTTTTTGGAAAGATCCTTAAGATTGGAGCTACAACGGATTGTGTAGATGAATGTTATGAAAAACGATGATGACCTAAAATAAATTTAATCAATGTGGAGATTGTTGAAAATTGTGTCTTAAATTCCTCACAGTTAGGATTTTATTTTAGAGTTGTACTGTATTAGAAAGATGTCTTATTTTCTTAGAAAGATGTTTTATTTTTCAAGGAGTTGTAACAATTGTTTAGCAAGAAGGTGCATTTACATGTAATCCTTATTCAACAAGGAATTGATGTTTTAACTTTATAAATAGATACCTAGATTTTTTGTTGAGACTTCTGAAATTGAGAGAGATGTAGTCTCATAAGGGAGATGATGGTTAGAGATGGACTTATAGGCTAGGTAAATTGAACATTGATGGCAAGTATGAGTCATGTGGGTATACGGGAAAAAACTCTAAAGGAGTTTTGTGTATATTTTTTTCGGTGTTGGTAATTTATCTCTGAATCATAGTGGAATCTCTTTCTTATTAATGGACGTTACCTAATTTGGGGTAAATTATGTAAATCTTGTGCTTGTGTGTGATTATTTTGTTAACTTTCATTGAATCTCAATCATTGTCCCAACAAGAAATTTCACCACATGTCTTATGTCAAGTTAGTTTATTCAACATGGTTTTCATTTGATAAATCAGGGGTCTAGGTTGGATATAAATTGAATTAGTTATTCAAGTTTTACTCAATATGTTTGCTTAATTATATCCAGCTTGGGAGAGGAAGGAATTTTCCGGTATCCTATTCATTTCTCTTGAGTTAGGCTCATTTATTTTTGTTCTGATGTGACAAAATTTTATTTGTCACATGATGTGTGTGGTTTTGATTAGTGATATGATGTGACTTTTGATAAAGGAAATGTATTCTTAGTGATGAATGAAACTTAAGTTTAAAGGAAAATTGAAGCTAGTTACGAGGGGGCGTCATTGCAATATTTTGCAAATCTCTGAAGGTGTCTATGTTAAAAAGTCATTGATCAATATCTACCTACTATTGACCCAAATCTCATGGGTATCACTACAAATTACCCAAAACTTAAAGAGCTCATGTTTATGATAACATAGTGTTTGTGCCACAATCTAACAAATTAAGAGCCTCTTTGGTAAACATTTTTTAAAATAAGTTTTTGTTTTCAAAAAATTTAAACTCAAATAATTATACAAAAATTCTGCCTAGTTTTTACTTCTAAAAACTATTCTCGAAAAATTAAGTTATAAAAAGGCATTGATTTAGAGAATTCACTTTTTTTTGTCTTTAGAAAATAATTTTCTATTTTTGAAATTCTCTAAAATAATTTTCAAAGATGGATACCAAATAAACCATAACAGACCAATTTTGTTCTTTCAAAATTATATAAAGGAAAAAATAAAAATAAAGCAAGAAGAACTAAAAATAAAGTCAACCAAATATGTCAATATGGAATATCAATTGTCCTCGCTTTCCTCTTGTCCAACAGCCCAAGTGACTCTCACCAAACATTAATCACAAAAAAGAAGCTAAACCAAAATAAGAGCTGATTTACAATGACAGTTAGGAGCATAGAAATATCGAAACCAAAAAAGAAATTAATACTTAACAATCCAACTTGCATACTGAAACTTCTTCAGTTCCGGGAAAAGATAAGGTCCTAGATCAGGTCATTTTGCCGATTGAGTCCTCAATTATAAAGAGGGAACCAATTCGCAAGTGACCAGATCTGAACCCTTAACTCTTTCATTAGAATTGGATCAATGAAAAAGAAAATGGAGACGAATATTTTACCATAACAATCGTGGTTAAAATAGGAAGCAAATTGTAATTTCGTTATTTTTAAACTTACAATCCTCCACAAACTTATCAAGGCCAATTTAAGCATTATACATTTTTTTTTTTGATAAGTAAGCATTATACATCTTATCAAATCAAAGATAGACATGTTCCAATTTATTGAAAAAGATAGCTCAAAATTTAAATATCAATTGTTGCCAATTGACTAAAATTCATGGGTGTCACGAACTCATACGAACCACCGTAGAGGGTTAGAGCCGCCAGCTCGGAGGCGGCCTGAGTCGGGTGGAATAAGTCCCAGAAGAGGTGGTCGTTGCGGTATGGACATAGATTACTATCTGAGGTGCATTGTGATTCTCCATTGAACGCTCCGTTTCCACAGCAAGCTGCTTTGATTTCTTTGAACCCTAAGAATTTAGATATATGATTACAATAGGCAGAATCAAAGAACAAAGAAGAGAATGAATAACTCCAATAGAGCCGTCGGAATAATGTGAATGTTGATACTAATATATATATATATATATATATATATATATTAAAATGTGGGAAGTATAGGAAACTTACGGAATGCAAGCGGATTGTCAATGATATTCATGGTCATTGCATAAGCATTCCCAAAGGAGTACTTGACTCCCATTGACTGTGAGCTGAAGTTTTGCAAGAGAGAGTCAATTGAAGTGTAGAAAGCTTGAGCCAAATCATTCAATTCATCGAAACATCCACCATCTGGACTGTTCTTGAGAGCACGTTGAAATGGGCAACATCCAATTGGTGGAACACTTACTATGCCAAATTTTCTAGCTCCCATGTTGTATAAATTCTGCAAAATTCTATGCATTAAGATATGGATTGTGTACATGGTTTTTTCTATGGAACGAGTGAGTACGTATTTAACCAATCATATAATAATATTACAAAAATTTTAGAATATTACCAAAATTATGAACGGTTTGATTTGTAACTCTGGAAACAATTATCAAATATTTAAAAAGTAAAAAGTTGTTTTCATAGAATTACAAAAGATATGTGTCTGAAAGCATGCATGCTTTCTGATTTTCAGTTTTTTGAAAATTATTCTCAGAAAACTAGATTGTAAAATTATGTTTTCAGACAACTCTTTTTCATTGTTATAAAAAAATAATATATATTTTTAAAAATTTTGAGAATTGTTTTCAAAGATACAAATTAAAGAAGCCCTAAATTTTTTGGTCTTAAAATATTTTTCACTTTGGACTCAGCCCGCACGGTTTTACTCTTGGGCTCATTCCCAAAAAGCCTCATACTAATTAAAGACACATATGCACATATAAACACATCACTAGACCTATACTTACGCGATGTGGGACGTAACAGTTTTCGATAATAAAATATTATTTCTTACAACAAGAAAAGATAGTTATTTGAAAATAGGGATTTTTATAACTGATTTTTTCCAAACCAAGCATATTATTATTTTTTGACAATTTTTAGAAAACTACGGTTGTAAAATTCTGTTTTAAGATAACTTTTTTTATTGTTCTAAAAAAATAATTTTTTTTTTGTTTTTTACAATTTTCTAGAATAGTTTTCAAAAATACAAATCGAGCAAACCCTAAATTTTTGGTGTTAAAATACGATTGTTGACGGACTTGTAGCCAAAACTCCGTATTTATTTTTTGTAATTTTGTGTAATATTATCAATAACCGCAAAATACAAATTTGGTGGTGAGTCGTGATCACAGTCCATGAAAAATTGTATTTCGGCACAAAAAAGTACGGGTTTGATTGGTATTCATCTCCGAAAATTGTTCTCTTCGGAAACAAAATATTGTTTTCTGAGAACAAGAAGAGAAAGTTATCTGAAAACGGGAACTTCTATAACTGATTTTTTCCAAACCAAGCAGAATTTCTTTTACAATTTTTTGAATTCCAGTTTTAATGAAACAAAAAAATGATTTTCGGAAATGCATACCAAACAGGTAGATTGATGACAAAAAGTGATATTTAACTACATATATATGATCAAATTCAACATTTCTTTGGAGTGTAATAATAATAAAACTCGATATATTTGCGAAGAATTTCAAGGATTTCAGAGTTCAAACCTTCAAATGGGTAGCATATGCGTCATGGAGAGTGGCTATGAACGTCTCCGGTGGGATAAGAGTCGAAAGGTTGTAACGTTGATAGTCGAAGATGTCATTGCTTCCTACACTTATGAGGTACAAGGAGTTTGAAAGCAAAGAATCTCCCTTTGGTGCACCCAAAACATCTCTGATGATCTCACTAACTGTTTCGAATTGCTTGATTTGCTTTCCCAGTGAGACCACCTCCACCTTATATTTGAGTTATGAACATCATGTGAGATATATATATATACATATATATATGTATAATATAATGTCAGTGTCATGGTTGTTTTCTAGGGAAAAAATTTGTTTTCTAGAAAAAAAAAATGATACTGACAGGTCATGTCATAGTCTAATATCTTAACGGTTGTCTGATGGCAGAGTTCTCTTTGCAACATTTTCGAAAAATTAAAGCATTTATTTATCCAAAATGAAGGTGAAGGGTGTTATTTGATCTAAATAGTAGACTATAGTTGTGTTTTTGGCAGGTTGTCCTTGTTTGTTTTGGCACTTAGAAAACAATTCTTCCAAATATAATAAATAATAAATATATGGGTATGATTTATAGTAGTCCAAACATAATTAAAAATTTCAAAAAACAAACAAAATAATTAAGAAAATTGTAAAAAGAGTTTTATAAAACAAACCTTTTATAAATGAGTAATCTCATGAAAACAGTCTTCCAAAAATTGAACAAAGCAGACATTTTGTATAATTATATGATTTTAAGTTTAGAAAACAAAAATCCGCTTTCACGTTACAAACCAAATAGGCGGTAGGTTTACAGATTTTTGTTATTTTTAGATATTTTTTAATTAGAAAACAAAACCAAGTAGGTCAACAAAAAGCAAAAATATTAAGTTCAGATTGCTACAAATTTAATTACTCAAAAAAAGGGAAAAAATATTTTCAAAAAAGAAGAGTGAGATAATGAAGCTTACAAATGTTACATTTCCAGTGGCATCGAGAATTCCAGAGCCTCCAGATGCAAAGTTGACTCCATGCAATATGTGACTCTTGAAACTGGACTTGTGCTTTATAAGAGAGAGAAAAGGTGGTGGACTCCTCTTGTACTTCAACAGCCTCACTAGTCAAATTAATGAACATCACAAAAATATAATAAAAAACAATATATATATATATATATATATATATATATATATATCAATGAATTAGAAGCAATTAATAATTAGTTATTTGATTTTGAACTTAATTAGTACTGTATTTACCAAAAACAAAAACTTAATTTGTACTCTATCAAGTTTAGAAGACATGTTGGATGTTTCACAGTTCGATCCAAAAATTTAAAATATTAGATAAGGCATTCCAACCCGTATAATCCAATCACTTTCCCCTCCAGATTTTATGTGGGATAAGAGATCTCTAGTATTCTCCCCCGTCCAAACTCTCAATGCCTTTATTATGATCAGACCACCTTGCCTACCCGACTTTGAACTCAGACTCCTCCTAGGTGGTTGTGCTCAAGTGGGCGCTTGGCTTAGCACTAGATTAATGACTAGGTTTGACTCTCTGATACCAACTGTAACAGATCGGATATTTCACGATTCGACTCAAATTTTTAAGCTATTACGTCCGGCTAACCATCCAACTCGTCTTATATAATCACTTTGGTGATAAATTATTGAGTGAATGTGAGATGGAAAGACTGTGTGACTTAATATGGGAGCGATCTAAGTAATTAACCTGGCGCTATAAGCGTAGACGAAAATAATGATAATATAAATAATAAGAATAATGATGATAAGAATAATATAAAGTTTATAATATACATTATAGACTACATGTATATATATATATATATATATATATATATATATATATAGACATACACACTATATGTGTACATGGTATGTACCAATTAAATCAGCTGTGTTATAGCCATTGCTGAATCTCCCTGTTGCAATTGAGTAAGGAAAATCCATCCCATTGTAAGGATGGTCAGCTCTTGCACGACTATTCTCCAAGTTATTGTTTGTTCCAACATCTGCAGTTGAATCACCAAATATAAATATGGCTGGCACAGAAGCCCTAGCCAAGTACTGCAATGATACAACATTAACAATGGCCAAATATACAAGAAGACTCCATCTTCTTCCCATCATCTCTCTCTCTCTACGCTTCTATATCACAAGTTGGAGGTAGAGGACATATATATAGAGAGAGAGGGAGAGACAGAGAGACAAGTATTATCATAAAACACCTTCTATTATATAGAAATATCATAAAATCACCTTTATTATCAAACACTTCCATGTACTATAAAAATGTATCCAAGTGCCACCGATTAGTAACGGAGGGATTAGTGTTAACTTGAAATGATCACCTACTTGTCCTTTCTAAATTTTTATAGTACAAGGGATTTTTGTGATTTTTAGGACTATTATGGTTAGGATGAGATTGAAAGAGATCGATGATAGTTTAGTAATTTTGGTAACACGGGGGTATTTTCATCATATATGACTCACTACTGTTACAACTTGACGGCCCACTAATGGATGAGGACTAACATGGTAACATTTTAAAGATTAGAGGGGTTATATAATAGTTTTATTAGTTCAAGAAGTTTTATGATAATTTTTTTATAGTAGATGAGAGTTTTGTTATAATATCTGTGTGTGTGAAAACATCAAAGGGTATCTAAAAAATGAACAAAGAGGTAAAGTTAATTAGGTCATCGTTCCAACCTGGAAGAATAGGCTTCTTAGAACAAAGTCAATAGTTTTACTAATCAAAGGCGGATTAATCTAGTAATAGTCCATCTTAGTCAAGTAGGAGATGCCCTTCTTATGGCTGTAAAATGTTGGTTTCGTTTGTTGTCAAATGTCACTATGGTAGAAATTAATAGAAGAATATGATCTTAATTGCTTTTTTATATATAAAAAAGAAGAAAATGATCATGGCCACAAATTAGTCATCGGTTACTCATTTGTCAAACAATAACAGACTTTGTTTGACTTTTTGACAAAAAAATAAAAAAGGAAAAAAAAAAAGAGAAAGAATTTCGCCTGATTACTTTTGTGTCACGTAATAAAAAAAGACGCAGAAGCCGTTTTGAGAATATGGTACTCCCTAACCAATTCTAAATGCTTTTTCTAAATTCAGAAGTTCCTCTAAATTTTTTACTAAACACATGTTTTTTTTTCGAAAGTCAAAACCAACTTTTGAAAAGCCAATCCAAACAACTTTGCGTAGCCAAATCAATGAGAGATAAATTTTCATATTTTGATGACCGATGAAATTTCTATGTCGAAACAAAGGTTTTCACGATAGACGGTCTCAGCTTTAAGCCTTGTCAATTGAAAAATTAGTTTAAGGTGTCAACAACCAAAATTTTCTATACACCAGAACAAGTTACACCGTCAAAATTTGCCACAACTGGTGTGCAAATTTGCATTTTTTTTTGTTGCCTTGAGGGGAAAGTTGTTGACAAGCGAGAAATGGAAGATTACCGATCCGCCTTTGTCGCCTTGTCCCTTTTCATTTTTTTATTGTAAAAGATGTACTTGAAAAATTCATTTAAAATTTTTGAACTTTTCGTTTTGTTTTTTATTGTTTTTTTTTTTTTTTTGTCGATCACAATTTTTGATCATGTGAGCCAAGATCACGGTGCAGTTTAGGCTCATGCGATCAAAAGCATCTTCACGAGCCTTGACTATTTTTCTGCCTTGTGACAAATTGAAGACAATTTGAATTTCTGACGATTTGAGAAAACTTTCTCAAAATTCTTCTGTTTAAGAGTTGGTGATCTTTGACGAGTCTCATCTTTTACCAAGATTTTATTACTCGATGCCCCTGGTGACTAGCCTTTTCAGACGAAGTTGCTGAAGCGACGAGATAATTTTTGTCATGCAAATCTTTAACGGCAATGTTCGTCATGAATGATGTTGTTATTTTATCGTCTGAAATTGACAATATATTTTCTTCGTCGTCAGGCGTAATTTTTTCCTCACCAAACTTAGTTTCTTCGTCATCAGACACAATATCTTCATCGTCGTCACACTTAAATCCTCCATCTTCGTCAGACACGGTTTCTTCGTCACCTTCAGACCTAGCTTCTTGGTCGCCCTAAACTATTACAAAAATTATAAAACAATCTTCATTGTCTTCAAATTTTTAATGTTAATTTTTTGCGACATTTGAAATCGAAGTTTTGATGGCAGACCTTTACATGAATTCCCCAGTATGTATGTGTTTACACCTAATTTTTCACTGCCACGTAATGGCTTCCAAAATATGCCATGCATGTAGCGGCCGATGAAGAAATAACCCAGTAGATGGACGAAGTTAATAAAGGGTGATGTGGCAGATGGTAAAGGAAAGTTGAGAAATTCAATTGAGTAAAACTAGGCCAAACAACCAACGTGGCCTATTTTTAAGGAAAATCAAAATACTAAAAGAGTGTTATGAATCTAGAAGGAATAAGGGTCAGATTCATGAGATAAGTTTTCTACATGAAGGAGTGGAATTGAGGAAAGTTACGAGCAAAAAGACGTGTTGGTGACGGTTATTAGGGTTTTTACATCCACCCAAAAATATTTAGGCAATTTAAATTCTCCGTTTTCAAGTCATATACACATGCAAATTATAAAATGCACATAAACACACACCAAATAATTGACACAAAGATATATACGTGGTTCAACTAAATCTGCTTACGTCCACGAAGAACACCGTCTCACTATAATCAATGAGAGGATTACAAGGGGATGATCCGCAGATCATACACACGTACACACAGTGTATACTCACACCTGTACCACCGGAATAATATAAGCTTATATTATTACTGACTTTCATCGGTATTTCACTCACACCAAGAAGAATCTCAATATGTATCTCTTCTTCTTTCTCTCTCTTTGTGCACCGTCTGTGCTTCACTCGCATCGATACCGCCCTATTCTAGCTCTCACTTTTTGGTACACCGAATACAATAGGCTACATCTATATTTATAGGAGAGATTAATTTGTGAACAAGTTAATTGGTATCCTATACCAATTAGAATAAGAGTCATTTAAGTCAAAACCTTTAATTCCCGAAATTGGGCTACCGAGTACTCGGTGACACTCCCACCGAGTGCTCGGTGGCTGCGCAATGGCCACATAAGTTCGCTCAAGCCTCTGCCATTTTTTTCTCTAATGCGCAAGTGCACACATTTGCGTACTTACCGAGTATTCGGTGGTTCTTCACCGCAATTCTTGCTTTTGACTTTTTTTTGTTCCAATTCTCTTCTCAATCCTTGAGAAAAGGAGTCATCAAAACTAACAACCAGTATGATGGTTACAAACAACACATGGCAGAAGATCAATGAAGGATGACAAAATGTGGCTAACATCCAAGGGAGGAAGCTAAAGGCAATTGCAAGAGCAATCTAGTTCTAGTATAAGTATAATACCTAGTTTAATTTTTAAACTATCCTGAAGCAACCAACAAAACACAAAGACTTGCAATTTCTCACGATTATAATCTTACTTTATTTACAATTTGTACTTTCATTTCCACAATATCAATCCAAATTTCTTATTTTGTTTTACTTTGAATCATTATATTGTAATCCTTATTACAAGTAGTGTTTATTTCAGTTTCTTTTAATTTTATGCCATTTGAATTCCTGGAATTCCTTTACACGCAAATTTTCATTCATGTTCATTCCAATTTCCTTTACTTTAGCACTCTTGCTTTCCTTTTAAACTTTAACATTTAAGTTCTTTTGACAAAGGCAACAAGAATTCTGGAAATAGAAATTCTCAATTTCTTATTGTTGACACCCTATTTTGACAAGGCAAGATGATCAACTGTGTGATGAAGTTGGGCCAAGAAATGAAGAAAGTTTAGGCCTAATGCATTGGGCTGAAATTAAGAAAAGGAAAATAATGGCCTAGGCTTGAATGGATGTCCAAGTTGGTGTATTAATTAAAGAGGAAAAGAACAAATATGAGGGTTGGGCCGAAAGGTTGGTTTTATTCTGGCCCATCAGCATCAATTGAATAAGGAAATAAATGTTGATGAATAGAAATAGTATTTATCTATATATATGTAAATGTGTATATAGATATATATGCTATTAGATAAGAAGTGATCAAGTTGTTAGAGGAGTGAAGAGTTTGAAATGCAAAAAACCAAGATAAAGGAAGGAAGGAGTTCAAAGTGAAAAAGGATTTGACATTAACCGGTAAAATAAAGTTGGAGAGATTATCTATTTAGTGATATTTAAATGTTAATTGTTTTAGTTTAAAATTTAGATAAGGATAATGGTATTATTAGATAAGTGTGTAAACAAACTTCTTGGGAGTTTGTTATTTTATAGTATTATAAATAGAGACCTCTATGCAACAGTGAAGGGGGTCTCACACCAATCAAACAAATCAAGTACTACACTTGTCATTTTCTTGTTTTTAATTTTCTTGCAAAGTCTTTTATTTTAAATTCAGCTTTATCACGTTAATACAATCTTTCGTTTCATTGCTTTCAAGTTATTACTTTCATTCAATTTCGTTTATTTCAATTGCCAGTTTAATTAATTGCCCTGTTATTTCATTTTCTTTCAAACTCTCAAAGTTCTCTTTTAAATTTAAGCTAATATTTTTTCGCAATATACATTCACCTTTTTTCATTCAAACATGTCAATTGTTTGTGTGAAATCCGTGATTTCCAATGTTACATTCCCAATTGTTGAAAGTCTTCTTAATTGAGGCACAGAAAAGAACTCAAAGTAGGAATTTCATGTTCTCCCTCCTACGCATCGCCTGAGAAGTCGAATCCAAGGAGACTATCTTTATTTTTTGACCAACCTTTGGAGCCTAGGTCAAGGTTCCCGGCACGCCCGCACAAATCGACATAATCGGCTGACCTAGCTGATTTAAGAGGAAACAATTTTTGGCACGCCCGGCCAGACCATCGGTTGGGAATAACAATTGGAAGTATGCCGCCTAGGAGGAGTCCTAGGCTTTCTCAAGATGATGACACTGAAGAAGAAACACCATTCTCATCAGAACAGCCAACTGAGGAAACACAGCCGGAACCAGTGAATGAAACTATCATTCAGGGACCACTATCATTGTTTCAGGATAGTTTGGTCCCGATAGTGGATATGATCAGGTTTCTCAGTCAAGAAGTCAGAGAAATGCGTGAAGAGACTATAACAAATCGGAGATCAGGACAAGGTGAGGGATCTAGAACTCAAGGTTCGATTGTGCCACGATCTTATGATTTTGCCGGCAAATACCACAAATCATCAGCAAACAGCAAACGCACCCGTAAACCCGGTAGCCACCGCCGCAGTTGCAAATCCAGTGGAGGAAATTCCGCTCCAGTCGGTGATTCCACCTTATCAGCCGCCAGCTCTGAGACAAAATCAGCAGAGACAACATGTGCAAGAACATGTAAACGCTGGGGGCAACCAGAACAGATAGAGAAATAACAACGCCAACATGCCTTTTCCTGTGGGGCAACACGTGACGATTCCACCACCAGTTTTACCTTTGGTAGAGCCAGTTCCACGGAATGGTTTGCTTGACAGGGGGCAAGTGTTGGATTTGATCCAGCAAGAACTTGGCCAAGGGATGAGACGTAATGGCCGACCATTGTATAGGAAACCGTACCCAGAGCAGGTATATTTGCATGAGTATCCCAGAGGATATAAAGTTCCTGATTTTGCAACTTTCAGTGGAAAAGGAAACCAGTCAACAATTGAACACATCGATCATTTCACTGTTCAATGTGGAGAAGCAAGCAACAATCAGTTCCTGAAAATGAGGTTGTTCCCAAATTCATTGACGGGACCGACATTCACATGGTATATCAGGTTACCAGCCAATTCAATTTTCAATTGGCGGCAAATGGAAGAACAATTTCACACTCAGTTTTATCGAATAGAGACGGAAGCGACACTGGCTGACATTTCTCGTCTAAGCAAGTTGCCAAGCGAAACTGTTGACATTTTCGTTTCCCGATTTAGGCGGGCAAAGATGAGATGCAGAGTCAATCTACCCGAGTCTAAATTTGTAAGACTTGCTTTAAATGGTCTGGAGTTTGAGATAAGAAAGCGGTTCGAGGGAATGGAGTTCCATGATCTGTTTGATCTTGCCGATAAAGCTTCAAGATATGAAACATTGTTGAAAGAAGAAAAGGAGCGCAAGACATCTTCAAAAGGGACGTATTACCGAGATCCCAACTATGAAACCTTTCAGGTTGAGGTTGAAGAAGATCTGGAGGCAAATTTGGCAGAAATGTGCATTAAAAAGCCTTATACTTGTGAAGCATTAAGTAAGCCAAAGCCAACTACTGGAAATGGTCAATCGGCAGGATCAACATTCAAGAAAGGATTTGCTGATTCAGGGAAAAATTATTCTTTTGATCTTTCTAAAACCGAACATATTTTTGATCATTTGCTTGCCGACAAACAAATTCTTTTGCCTAAGGGGCATAAAATTCCTGCAGTTAATGAACTAAAAGGAAAATAATTTTGTAAGTTTCACAATTCTTGGACACATACTACTAATAATTGCACTGTTTTCAGGAATACTTTACAGAAAGCTATTGAGGATGGCACATTGCAGTTTCCTGAAAAGAAGAAATAAGCTATGGGGGTGGATGAAGATCCTTTCCCAAAGATTGCACCAACCAATACCATCACCTTAGCTGATCGGCCAAAAAAGAAACAAGAAAAGGAGGAATCAAGTCAATTGGTAAAAACGGTGTAAGAATTGGAAAGGGAGCTGAAAGAAGCACGAGAAGCTTTGGCACAAAGAAGGTGTCCAGATTGTAAGAATCGCGGCAAAGCTCCAGTCCAGGCTAGAAGTCCTGTCGATTCCATGAGGAGTGTTCACGATCGGCTCAATTATAACCAATCAAGGAGCCGAGAAGTCATTTATGGGCCTCGATTGGGGGCAAGTATTGAGTCCAGAAGGCAGGATCGTTATCATTTGCCGGCGCAAAGACCTATGTTACGGTCAGAAGTTTGGATACAGAGTGATGCAGGTTATCAAAGGCCAAGGGCAGTATGACCACCCATTGTGCCAACTGATAAATGGACCAGAGTTAGACATCCTAAATTCCCTACGCCAAGGGAAGGAGAAGCAGAATGGCCTTCTAGAAGTCAGAAAAGGAGGATGCAAAGACGGAGAACATAGTATAAAATGAGGATGATGGAACGCACTCAACCAGTGTCACCCGAAAAGGAAGATCCCATGGTCATAGAATCAGGCAAATCTACCGATTCAAATTGCTCAGCTGAGGTGGTTAGAATTTTAAAGGGTGATAATGATAGTGACAAGTTTTCGGACAGAGACCCCAAACACTCTGTGAAGCTCAGGTTAAATTTTGGTACTATTCTGCAAGATGTGAGTTGCAATATGGCTTTCCTTTTACCAGCCACATTTCAAGCATCAAGCAAAAGTTTGGAGAAAGGGAAAGAGGTAGTTACTGTTGAGAATGCCGATCAACAACAAGAAGTAAAAGAACCAGCAAAATCCAAGTCGGCAGAGAAAATTTTATTTGAAAAGCCTCCTTTGGCTATGACTCAGCAGCTCAGACCACTGTATGTGAAGGTATGGGTAGAGGGACAACCAATAGACAGAGTTCTTGTTGACAATGGTTCAGTGCTAAATGTTATCCCATCTTCAACTTTACCAGTCCTTGGGAAAACTTTGGAAGACGTAATACCGACTGAGGTTGCTATAAGTGGTTTTAGTGGAAGTGTGACTAACACCAGAGGAATGCTACCTTTAGAGGTATCAGTTGGGGGACGTGCATCCATCTCGGCCTTTTTTATTGTCTATTCGACAGCTGCTTATAATATGTTGTTAGGCCAAGACTGGATACATCCAAACATGTGCATTCCATCTTCGCTATATCAGATGCTTATATTCTGGGATGGGAATGAAGTCAAGATCGTTGAGGCAGACAACAAACCCTTTGTAGCCAGAGTATATTCAGGTGAAGCAATACTTTATGATGAAAGGTGCGTGCCCATCAAATTTGAAGGTACTGACAAAGAAGGAAGGCCAAAAATGGCCGTAGCTAGGCGGAGTTTGGTAAATTCAGAAGTTTCAGAATTAATGGAAGATGGAAATAGGCCGAGGACGTTTTTGCCTCAGGCCTTTGCTGCTAAAATGGCGGTTAATGATGAAGCAAAATAAAGAAAAGACAGAAGAATATGAGCAGGCTTTCAGGGCCGCTTGTATTCGATTGAAGGCATATTTGGCCGAAAAAAGAGTGGCCAGAGCAGAACGTATAGAAGGGTTATATTCGGCCAATATGGCCAATGTTGAAAAGAACGATACAGATCGGTTGGATGCAATCCAATTGGCAGATTTGGAAGCTGCTCCTGCCAAATGGGAGGATGCGAAGGCCGAGGTAGAAGATCCTTTGTTGGAGGTTAACTTAGGTACCAAAGAAGATCCACGGCCTATATACATTAGCGCATTATTTGAAGCCGATTTCCAGAACCATCTCATTGAGTTACTCAGGCAGTATAAAGATTGTTTTGCTTGGAGTTATAAAGAAATGCCGGGTTTATTAAGAGAGTTAGTTGAACATCGGTTGTCTATCAAGGAGGGTTTTAGACCTTACAAACATCCACCTAGAAGAATGTCAACAGAGGTGGTGTTGAAAGTTAAAGAGGAAATTGAAAGATTACTTGGGGCTGGATTCATTCGAACATCAAGATATGTAAAGTGGATATCAAATGTTGTTCCAGTTATCAAGAAAAATGGAAAGCTGAGGGTGTGTGTTGATTTTCGTAATTTGAATACAGCAACACCCAAAGATGAGTATCCCATGCATGTGGCCGATCAATTAATAGATGCAACTGCCAAACATCAAATCATGACTTTTATGGATGGTCATTCGGGGTACAACCAGATTTATATTGCGGAGGATGACATATCCAAAACGGCGTTCCGCTGCCCAGGTTCAATAGGCACCTTTGAATGGGTAGTTATGCCGTTTGGATTGAAGAATGCAGGGGTGACCTATCAGCGGGCTATGAATGGCATTTTTCACGATATGTTGGGCCGATTCATGGAGGTATATATTGATGACGTAGTTATCAAATCTTCGGCAGAAAAACAACATCTAGAGCATCTTAAAGCCGCTTTTGTGAGAATGAGGTCGCATAAGTTGAAAATGAATCCAACAAAATGTGCGTTTGGAGTATCGGTAGGAAATTTTTTGGGATTTTTAGTGCATCAGCGAGGCATTGAAATTGACAAGAATAAAGTGAAAGCGATAAAGGCAGCGACACAACCGAAAACCAAAAAAGAGCTGCAGAGGTTCCTTGGCCAAATCAACTTCCTTAGGCGCTTTATCACGAATTGCGCCGGAAAGACTCGGCCATTTTCACCTATGTTGAAGCTAAAATCAGAAGAAGAATTCAAGTGGGAAGAAGAACACCAGAGAGCTTTTGATGAAATCAAAAATTACTTGTCAAATCCACCAATTATCATGCCCCCAAGGAAGAAGCTGCCGATGAAGTTATACTTATCGACAACAGACAAGTCAATCGGCAGTATGTTAGCACAGAATAATGAGTTCGGCAAAGAGCAGGCGATCTATTATCTTAGCCGAGGTCTTTCACCTGTTGAAGGCCGATATACGACCATTGAAAAATTATGTTTGACTTTGTACTTTTCAGCAATGAAATTAAGGGTATACATGATGCCTGTTGACGTGTATGTCGTGTGCCAAACTGATTTAATTAAATATATGTTGTCCAGGCCTTTGATCACAAGTAGAATAGGTAAGTGGACTCTTGCTTTAATAGAGTTTAATCTTACTTATTTACCACAAAAGTCAGTAAAGGGAAGAGCTTTGGCCGATTTCTTGGCCGCCCATCCTTCTATTGATATTGATCCATTTGTCCCCAATGAGTTAGAAATGGATGCATTGTTTATGGTACCGTGGATCTTGAAGTTTGATGGTTCTAGTACCACCAATGGGGCTAGAGCTGGAATCGTCATAATTTCACCAAACAGAATGAAAACAATCTTCTCTTTCTTCCTTGATTTCAAATGCTCAAATAATCAAGCTGAATATGAGGCCTTAATAATTGGTTTGGAAATTCTGTTAGAAATAGTAGTGAGAGATGTGCATATAATGGGAGATTCAAGCTTGGTTCTTAATCAGATCACCGAAGATTTTAAATGCCTAAGTTGGCATTTGAGACCTTTTCATTCAATGGCAACTCAGCTGATTCAACAGTTTACATCAGTAAAACTGGAGTATCGGCCAAGAGCCATGAATAAAGAGGCTAATGATTTAGCTCAATTGGCATCGGGCATTAGAGTCCCAGATGGTTTAAATGAAAGATTAGTCAAAGTTTCTAGGAGAAGTTTACCTTCAGTTGAGGAAAGAAATAATGATATGGCATAAAAATTTGCCATTGAATTAGAAGGATTGGAGGATGATGAGGATTGGAGAACTCCCATTGCAAGGTATTTAAAAAATCCAAATGCTAGAACTGACATAAAAATCAGAAGGCTTGCTATGCAGTATGTGCTGATGGATAAAGAATTATACAAAAGAAGTGTGGAAGATGAGTTGTTACTCTTGTGCATCAGTAAAGCAGAAGCTCTTAAAATCATGGCTGAAGTTCATGAAGGAATCTGCGGAGCTCATCAAGCAGGAATCAAGATGAGGTGGTTAATTATAAGGTATGGCTACCATTGGCCGAATATCAAAAGAGATTGCATAGAATATGCCAGAGGTTGTGCAGCTTGTCAAAATCATGGCCCGATTCAGTGGACTCCAGCAATTGAAATGCAGCTGATTATTAAACCATGGCCCTTTAGAGGATGGACTATGGATATAATTGGTAAAATCAATCATCCTTCGTCAAAAGGGCATCATTGGATTTTGGTAGCTACCGATTATTTCACAAAATGGGTAGAAGTTGTTCCGTACAAATTCATTTCTCAGGTTACAGTGGTTAATTTTTTGGAAAAATATATCTTTACTAGATATGGCTTGCCAGAAACAATCACTGCTGATAATGGATCAGTGTTTAGGGGAGATGTGGTGTTGCAATATGTTGAGAGTCAAGGAGTAAAAATGCTAGCATCCACCCCTTATTATGCCCAAGGGAATGGACAAGCAGAAGCTTCCAATAAAGTCCTAATAGAGATTATTGAGGAAATGATTGATGAGAAGCCGAATGGATGACATGATACCTTACAAGAGGCGTTATGGGCTTACAGGAATTCCAAAAGGACAAGCACTGGGACAACTCCATATCGATTAACTTTTGGATATGATGTTGTGCTGCCGATGGAAATGAATATCAAATCGGCAAGGGTAGCCTTGCAACACAAGTTGATTTCGGCTGATTATAATGAATCAATGCTAGCTGAGTTGGAAGATCTAGAAGTTACAAGATCGGAAGCCCTAGATCGTTTGGTTGCTCACAAGAAGAAGGTGATGAGGGCTTACAATAAAAGGGTTAAGCCCAAAGGATTTGCCGAGGAGGACTTAGTTTGGAAGGTAGCATTACCTTTGGGGAAGATTAATTGGAAAATGGGGAAATGGACTCCTAATTGGGAAGGGCCTTTTCAAATTTCAGAAGTATTGCAAGGAGGAGCTTATAAACTGAAATATTTGGATGGAGTAAAACACCCAAGGCCGATCAATGGAAAATATTTGAAGCACTATCGGCCTAGTCTTCACGAATTGAGGGAGTAACTTCAAGAAAGTAGCAGCCATTCAAGTGTATTTTTTTACTCTTGTTATTTTTGAATTTTTATTATTTTTCGTTCTTTTCCTTTCTTTTGAATTCTAATCTTGTTACTTGGTATGTATGATGGAATAAGAATAAAATAATAAAGGCATGATGATTTTTCTACTTCTTTAAAAAACAAAGCTGATTTCCATATAAATGTTAGCTGTTACATAAAAGTAAAATTGAACAGCAAAATGACAAAGCATAAGGGCCTGAAAAAGGCCTACATCTCTAGAACACGGGATTTCAAATTGTCCCAAATGGCCTGGGCACTGGAAATAGAGGCAAGGGTAATGCCCTTTTCAATTTTCACAGATTGGAGTTCATTCCTGAGAGATCGATGTTTTTCTCTATTATGTTCAGCTTCTTTGGCCAATTGGCTAAGATGGCAGCTTACCACATGTTGCTTTTGCATTGATTTCAGCTAAAGCTTCTAGTAAACGTCTTTCTTCTCCAACCAGGGCTTCATCTTCTTTTCTCTTCTCAGCATAGGTTTGGGCTGAAGATAGGATTTTCTGTTGCAAGGCTGATTTTGTTCGTTCCTTCAAGTTAATGGAATCCAACAATTGAAAGGCAGGGGTCAGCGAAGTAGTAAAAGATGGGAGCCTGGGTAGAATCTCATTAGCAGTGGCCCTAAGATCGACAGAGATACTCCTGCAAGAGAGGATCTTTTGCAAAGCTGATTTAAAATCATTGGCCAAGTCGGGCCAAGATCTGCTGTCAAAAATGAGAAGTTGAAGAAGGTGAATCTTGAGAGACGCCTTTATAGTGGAATCAGAATCAGCAGTGGATTCAAATGAGGGTCTTGTTTCAGAAACTTCGGCCAAAAGTGATTTAAACAGGTCATCATAACTGCCAGAAGAGAATTCAAAACTTGCTAAGACCTCAGAGGCTTGGGCAGATTGAGAATCAGAATGTTGCTGGGTAGAAAGAATTGATTTTGCTTGAGGAATTACTGCTGAAGACTGAGGAAATTCATGCTGTTGATCGGCAGTTTGTTGAGAAAAGGAAGATGGAACTTGAGGAATCTGCTGAGACGCTGATGGAGTTGCTGAGGGTTGTTGCACTTCTGGTAGATTGCTTAAAGAATCTGTAGCTTCTCTAGATGGAGGCATTGGGATGTCAGTGGTTGCTGGGATTGGAGAGTTAGGGCCTTTGAAAGGGCTTTGATTTTTGTTCACCGGAGATGTTTCCATTGGCTCTGGTTTTGGAACTCCCTATTTTATGAAAGATTAACAGTAAGATTGCAATTTAAGGAAAGATAACAATATTGTTTCTTTCTAAAATAGAGGAGGTTTCTTACAGGAGCTTGCTGAGTATGATCAAATTCGTCTTCTGAAGATCCAAGGACATCCACTTCATGGCCTTTATAGTATTGTATTGCACCTTTTGGACCCAAAGAAGTTTTCTTAAATCTTTTTGGCTGAGAAAAGAGAAAGATTAGGTCTATCAGAAAGAAAATGATTGAAAAGTTTTAAGAGCGGGAATACCTTGGGTTTTGGAATGGTTTCTGGAGGGTCAACTTGCTGAGTGGTAGATCTCTTATCAGCAGCCTTAGCATCAACAGCTTAATAAAAAGCAAAAAGTCAGCTTTGCAAATTAAAGCAATTGAGACTAGATAGGCCAGATGGTGAACTTGATACCTTTCTTGGCCCGTGATCTAGTTCGATTGGCTGGTGCTGATGGGACTTTGGTGGCAGAAGGGGCTGTGGTTTGTCTTGATGAGCCGGGACCAGGTTGCTGAAGGTTTTGCTGCAACACAGTAAAAGGGGTGAATAACCATTAAATCACATAAAAGGCCAAGAAGAGTTTGTGAAAACATACTTGTGGAGTTTGAGAGGGAGTAATGGTGTGGGCCCAATACTGTGACCACCATTGATTGAAGTAAGGATCGGCAACAGTAGTGACAGTAAATTCTTTGAAAACAAAACCCAACTTCAAATGGTTGAATTTATTGGTCACTTCCAGAACCTGTTCTTGAGCATCGAATCTTACCCTCCGGTAAAAATTCTGATTGAAAGAAAGATATGGGGGCAAAGGAATTAATTGGGTTAAACCGAATTGCCGAGCAAATTGAGAAGGGTTGTAGTGTTCTACTCCAGACCAGCTGTAATGAGGGCCAGGTTTGGTAAGGCCATAATGCAAGTCCCTACCAAGAAGACAAGAAGCCTAACAAGAGTAAAATTCTTCCTTTTCTTGTTCGGAAGAGCTCTCAGACGGTTGGAAAAGCCAAGAAGGAGCAGTTTTGCAGTTCATAAAAGGCATGAATTGAAGGGGAGATCTATTTTTGCATCTGGTAAAAAAGAAAGTGAAATATTCAAAGATAGAATAGGTGGGAGTAGGTGCTTGTGCATAAGAAAAGGAAATTAGTGGGTCATGGATAGAAGGTCGAACTGGAGGGGCAATCTCTGGAAAGTATAATTGGAACCACATTTGTAAGAGCTACAATGGGCCACCAGTGCGTGTGAAATTGCTGTTTTGAAGGTTATACATACCTCTGTACAAATGAGCTAAAACTAAGGGTGCCAGAGCATAAATACGACCATTGGCCAACCCTTTGGCCAGGGGTACTAGCTCTTTTGTGACTTGGATGGCTGGGACACAAAGCAAGCACTTATTAAGCCAACATAGAAGAAAGGCGACGTGCTCATCATCATCAATTGGCATATCATCATTCCCTTTCTTTGCCGAGATGAAAGGGCTATGAGAACCCTCTGTTGATTTGGCACCATCAGTTTTTTCGGGGAATTCAAAAGAGATTTCAGGAGAATCGATAAGGCAATTAACCTCTATCCCAGTAGTTTTCAGGCCAGTTAGGAAACAGATGTCTCTCATGGTAGGACTCATCATCCCACATTCAAAGTGAAAAGAATTGGTAGTTGGAGACCAAAAATGTGAAGCCACGCAGAAAAGGGATCTATCTTGAGGAGCGGCCATTATAAATCGGCTGAGAAGAATGGAATCATAAATTCCTTGTTGCTTCCATATTGCCGATTTATTAGGAGCCATTCGATCGACCCAAGCAACCCAATCGGGAGTTGGAAAATGCCAGTTTCGTTCACTGACTGGAACTTTGGTATTGTTTTGGAATTGTGATTGGGAAAAAACGAAAGGAAGCCGGGATTCGGCAAGGGGATAGTGAGAATCTAACTCGGTAGGGGTATATTGAGTAAAGGCTGGCCCTAAACCAAGCGAACCAGAGGGTAGAGGGATGATATCATCAAGGTATAGTCGATTTGGGGGAAGAAGATCAATAATTTGGTGAGTTTTTGCTGCATTTGAATGATGATCACGAACTGGCGATTCTAATGGAAGCTCAGCTTTATCAGATTTGGGGGCCATTGTTGAATGAAAAGTAAAGGCTGAAGAAAATTCGGCTAGGGTTTTGCAGGAAAGATAAGGAATAGGAATGAGATTAGGTTGATGAATAGAGACGCTATATATATACATAAATGTGTGTATCAATATATATGTGCAGAGATAAGGGATCACTTAATGATAAAGTTGGTTGCGTTTTGGGAAGTGGAGTTTTAGGCTATTAAGTGATGATCAATAGGACTCTTGAAACCTTATCATGCAATTGGGAAGGAACAAAATGGAGTG
This sequence comes from Cornus suecica, assembly GCA_963922005.1. Taxonomy (NCBI): domain Eukaryota; kingdom Viridiplantae; phylum Streptophyta; class Magnoliopsida; order Cornales; family Cornaceae; genus Cornus; species Cornus suecica. The sequence goes on from OY998248.1 coordinate 42,096,823, forward strand.
TTTGATAATTTCAAAAATAAAAGAGGCAAAACCTTTTATATTTGAAATTAGGGGGCATTGTTGACACCCCATTTTGACAAGGCAAGATGATCAACTGTGTGATGAAGTTGGGCCAAGAAATGAAGAAAGTTTAGGCCTAATGCATTGGGCTGAAATTAAGAAAAGGAAAATAATGGCCTAGGCTTGAATGGATGTCCAAGTTGGTGTATTAATTAAAGAGGAAAAGAACAAATATGAGGGTTGGGCCGAAAGGTTGGTTATATTCTGGCCCATCAGCATCAATTGAATAAGGAAAGAAATGCTGATGAATAGAAATAGTATTTATCTATATATACGTAAATGTGTATATAGATATATATGTTATTAGATAAGAAGTGACCAAGTTGTTAGAGGAGTGAAGAGTTTGAAATGCAAAAAACCAAGATAAATGAAGGAAGGAGTTCAAAGTGAAGAAGGATTTGACATTAACCGGTAAAATAAAGTTGGAGAGATTATCTATTTAGTGATATTTAAATGTTAATTGTTTTAGTTTAAAATTTAGATAAGGATAATGGTATTATTAGATAAGTGTGTAAACAAACTTCTTGGGAGTTTGTTATTTTATAGTATTATAAATAGAGACCTCTATGCAACAGTGAATGGGGTCTCACACCAATCAAACAAATCAAGTACTACACTTGTCATTTTCTTGTTTTTAATTTTCTTGCAAAGTCTTTTATTTTAAATTCAGCTTTATCACGTTAATACAATCCTTCGTTTCATTGCTTTCAAGTTATTACTTTCATTCAATTTCGTTTATTTCAATTGCCAGTTTAATTAATTGCCCTGTTATTTCATTTTCTTTCAAACTCTCAAAGTTCCCTTTTAAATTTAAGCTAATATTTTTCGCAATATACATTCACCTTTTTTCATTCAAACATGTCAATTGTTTGTGTGAAATCCGTGATTTCCAATGTTACATTCCCAATTGTTGAAAGTCCTCTTAATTGAGGCACAGAAAAGAACTCAAAGTAGGAGTTTCATGTTCTCCCTCCTACGCATCGCCTGAGAAGTCGAATCCAATGAGACTATCTTTGTTTTCTGACCAACCTTTGGAGCCTAGGTCAAGGTTCCCGGCACGCCCGCACAAATCGATATAATCGGCTGACCTAGCCGATTTAAGAGGAAATACTTATTTCACAATCGCTTGATTTTCATACATCACTTTCAAAAGAAGAGTTGCACATTCTTTTGAAAATTTCTTTTGACTGTTCCAAAATCTGGCACACTCACATCTACCGAACGCTATTTTTTGTGCAAACAGTAGGACTCGAGTACCAAAATAATTGCTGGATTATATACCTAAGCATTGATGTTGGCCTATTTGTGCTTTTTCTTGACTTTTTTTTCATGAATGTTTTCTTATTATATACATGTAAATATTGGATGGTCTTACAAGTACTTAAAATATTACTTATGTGTGTTTTTAATATATTTTACTTAATTTTTTTATTGAACTCGTTTACTAAAGTTATTATGCATAATTTAAACGAAATTAATAGTGGACATGTCATTAAGATAGTATGAGATAGATTTACCCAAAAAAAAAAAAAAAGATAGTATGAGATAGGAATTACTTAATAATTTATTTTGAATGTTCAGAGTAACCTCTTCCTTCTCAAGCACCATCTTTGCCGCCACCCAGGCTAAGCTCTTCCTTTCTCTCTCTTTCAGACTCAATCTCTCCCACACATCGGGCCTTGGGTCGGAGCAGTGACAACCCGTTTACTCCAAAACTTGAATCGAGAATTATTGATAACCTGAGCTCTAATATCAATGTTGGGTGATCTTGGGTCTCTCTCACTCCAAAAACTACACACTCGAAACACACATGTACAATTATATATTTATAGCATATGCAAAAGAATTCACTTTGAAATTAATGTCACAAACACTAATCCAATAGACATCATTTCGAAAATCAAAATCTTAAGCTGGCAGTAGATAAAGTTATAATTAGTTTATATCGTTTTCTTTGTTATTTAAAAAGACAAACACCAGAGCCGTCTCGATAGTAAGATGATTTAGGCGGCCGCCTAAGGCCCCGCCCAAGAGGAAGGCCCCAAAATTTTGGGGGCCTTATATATATATATATATTAATATATTATGTTTTTTTTTAAAAAAATAAGCCTTCATATAATGTTGTAAAAATTAAACTTTTAGAATGGATATTACTATAATATTATAAAAAATGAATTTTTAGAATGAACATCCTTATAATTTTATAAAAAATAAACTTTTAGAATAAGCTTTCTTATAATGTTGTAAAAGAAAAGTTTTTGGAGTGGACCTATATATATAGAATGTGCCTCCATGTAAATTTTATTTTCTCCCTCGTTCTCACTCTCATCAGATCAGAATTCTTCAATTTTCCTCTTTCAAAATATTATTGCCTTATTTTTTCCTCTTTGTCACACGAATCTCTCCAATCTTATTCTCTCAAAACTCTCATAATTGAATCATCTCTTAATTCATCAATCGAGAGTCACAAACAACTATATTGTTCGTAGATCAGTGAAACTATCTTCTTCGACTGATTGGTCTGACCTTATTTTTGTGACTCTAGGCCACACTAATACTTGGTGGGTATCTAACTTCTTTTGCTTAAAATCATTGTCTTCAATTTTAGTCTTCAAAAACCAGTTTTTGGTTATTATTTTCAATTCTTTTCACGAATCTCAATAATCTATAGAAAAAATTTCTTATGTAATTTTTTGGTTTCTGATTTAGCCAAAAATGAAATGAGTATTGTTCATTTTCATGGCTAGTTCATGCCTTCTTTTGTTCAAACAATAATACTGCCTTTTTTTTCTCAACATAGCATACATTTCTGATATTTACAATGGCAGCTATCAAACCATCAAATGCATTTGGACGATTGGTATTGTTGTCTCTATCCATCTCTCTTGAAGCTATCGGGGAAAAAAAAATACTTGGAAGGCTTTGGGTATTATACTACCAAATTAGGTTTTATTGTTTTATACTCTAGTTTTTTTATTCTAGAGTTTAAAGTTCTTTGTTATATATTTTATTTGCGATTAATTTTATTCATATGCTTGCATCTCAAAAAGCGAAAAGGATAATTTTTAAATAAGTGTTACTAAAACTAATATATAATATACTAAAAATTCATTTTATATTTTTTTGGTTAAGGACTCTAAATTCGCTTTTTATACTTTTCGCGTAATGAATTACGGATACGAAGTATGAATAGGGATGCCAGGCATTGACACGACACAATAAGTATACTACAGTACCACAAATTTCATTAAAATAGGACATGCTATGACATAGTCACATAGATGTGTTACAAAATAATAGGCAAAAATCCATAAAATTCCTGGAACTATTATCAACTTGCACTAAACTCTCCCAATTATAAAAGTGAGCACGTAAGTTCTTGAACTTTTGGACTATTGCATTTTTTTTTTCAGGTAAAAAAAAAAAAAATGTATTTTGCCTCCCTCATAACTGCCCAAGTAAATGAACCCCCTAAACTATCACAAAAATTATAAAACAATTCTCATTGTCTTCAAATTATTTTATAAATGACTATAATACCATTTTTTTTATTGAATTAACTTAATATACTTTTATTATTAACAAAAATTATGAAATAAATATTGATAAAAATTTGATGGCATAATCTCCATTCAAATTTGTTAAATTAATAATTGAATTTTATAATTAATTAAAAAAATAATGCTTTTAGATTTTAATAATAAAAAATTGAGTGTATAATTTAAAAAGATTAAATAATTATTCAAGACTATTTATATACATAACATGACAAATTTTTTTTTTTGTTATTGAAGTAATTTGTAAATTCAATATAAATGTATATATTATCAAAATAAACTATTTATTTAGGGTAATAAATTTTATAATTCATATCAATCAAATTTTCATAATAAATTTGTGATATTTAAAAATAAAGTAATTATAATATATTACTTTTTTCACTTTAGAATACATAGTTTGTCTAATATAATCAAGGGGAATGATATATTTCTCTTTTTATATAATATATATTCATAATGAATTTTCAAATTACTTCAATAATAATAATATTTTTTTATCATGTTATATAAATAAATAGTATTAAATAATTACTTATTCCTTTTAAAATTTATACATAATATTTTTTTATAAAAATCTAAAATAATTATTTTTTTGATTAATTATAAAAATCATGTATTGATTTACACAAATTTGAATGGAGATTATATCTTCAAATTTGCATCAATAATTTTATTATCTTTGTTAATAACAAAAGTTTATTAAGTTAATTCAATAACAAAGAGCATTATAGTTATTTACGAAATAATTTGAAGATAATGGAGATTTTATATTTATTTTTGTGATAGCTAAGGGGGTTTATTGCACAAGAATACTTGAGGGGGGTTATTTGTAATTTTTTCAAATAGTTTGATGGGTTTTTGTCCTTTTCTTAGGGATTTTTTTGGGAGAGAGAGAGCATGTATAGTTCAAGGGGGTAAATTATAGTTTTATCTCTTTCGTTTGGATATATTACATTTTCATCCCCTTTTATTTGAATAATTACATTTTCACCCCCTCTAGTTTGGTTATGGTAATACTTTGACCCCTCTAGTCTAATTTAAGGTGTGATTTTACCTAATTGTCGTTCACATTATATTATAATTTTATGATTAATATCAATAAACCCCCTAAACTATTGAATTTTCACATTGCCCCCACCCTCATGAGTAATATACAATTTCACCCTCAAAAATTTGAAAAAATATTTAAAGTTTTAAAATATATATAAAATTCGAAAACAAAATATAATTCAAAAATTTATATATAATTCAAAAAAATATTTAAAATTAGAAAAAAATATATAAAATTCGGAAAAAATATATATAAAATTTGAAAAAATATATAAAATTATAAAAAGCATATAAAATTCAGAAAAAAATAACACACTAAAATGTTGAAAGTTTGGGTTTTTATGGAGTCAAAATTGTATGAGTTTTAATTTCTTGTCTAGGTAAATAATGATTATTATCCATTTAAGCTTATTGTTAATTTGGGCATATAGACCTTGTAGTGTATTCGCGAAGGTAGATGTGAAACCTGTACCATGGTGTGTTAGCTTCCTTGCAAAATATAAAATCATATTTAATAAATCATCTTATGTTTCCATTCATTTGTATAGATTAGAGATTGCACCATTTATTGGTTTGAAAAATATATATTTTTTGACAGCATATTTAATGAACCATCCCATTTATTGGTTTGAATAATCATATTTAATGAACCATCTTATTAGAATTTTTTTCTTCTGAATTTTATATATTTTTTCCTAATTTTATATATATTTTTCGTATTTATATATTTTTGAATTATATATATATTTCAAAATTTATATATATTTATTGTATTATATATATATTTATGGAATTATATATATATTTTCTAATTTTATATATTTTTTAAAATTTTAAATATATTTTCGAATTTTTGGGTGTGTAACTGTAATTTACCCATAAGGGTGGGGGCAATATGAAAATTCAATAGTTTAGGGGGGTTTATTGATATTAATCATAAAATTATAATATAATGTGAAGGGCAATTAGGTAAAATCACACCTAAAATCATACTAGAGTGGGCAAAGTGTTATCATAACCAAATTAAAGAGGGTGAAAATGTAATTATTTAAATAAGAGGGATGAAAGTATAATATATCCAAACAAGAGGAAGTGAAATTGTAATGTAACTAGTTCATGGTTGAATGCACTTTACCAAGACGGGTGAAATTGTAATATATATATATATATATTCGTACTGTAGCAGTTTGGGTTAAGGCTAATCCATGTGGCCATGTTTCAATAAAATAACTCAACGTGAGGAGGAGTTAATAATTAACTATTTGTAAATAATCTCAATTGTAGGTATCATCAATTATAGCTTGATGATTTTTTATTTTTTATTTTTTTTTGAAAGGTAGCTTGATAAAAATTTAAAGAGCACACATATGTCTCATTAATATTTATGATAATATAATGTTACTTTTAAAGAACAAAAATTGATAATATAATGCTTGTGAACCATTGAAATAAATTAAGGGCGTGTTTGGTATGCATTTTTGAGAGCAGAAAATCAGATAAATGTATATAAAAAATTTACGTACGTATTGAGTCCTGAATTATAAAGAGGGACCCGATTGGCCAAATGAGCATATTTGAACTCTTAAATCTGTCCTTGAAATTGGTTCAATAAAAAAGAAAATACAAAGAATATTTTTCCATAACAATTCATGATTAAAATAGGAGAGTCTATATCTAGTTTTGCAAATTTAAGGAAACAAATTGTAATTCCCATGTTTCAAAATTACAATCCTCACAAACTCATCGAGGCCAATTTATTCAAGATGGGCAAAGAAATAACGGTATTAGCCCTCAGGCATAATACATTTTATCAAATCAAAGATACACATGTTACAATTTATTCAACAACACAGCTCAAATTTCAATATCAATTGTAGCCAATTGACTAAAATTCATGGGTGTCACAAACTCATATGAACCACCGTAGAGGGTTAGAGCCGCCAACTCGGAGGCGGCCTGAGTCGGGTGGAACCAGTCCCAGAAGAGGTGGTCATTGTGGTACGGACATAGGTTACTATCTAGGGTGCATGGTGCTTGTCCATTGAGCGTTCCGTTTCCACAGCAAGCTGCTTTGATTTCTTTGAACCCTAATAATTAAACATAGAGAAATGTATGATTAGATTTCTTCAATTTGTTTTTATTTCTATCTTATGATAATGTGAATGTTTGATACTAATAATATGTTTTAATGTAAGGAGTAATCGAGGACACCAGTGTTGCTTAAATATTGTAGACAAGTTGTGGACTTGTGCACTAATTTTTTTTTGAATAAGGTGACAAATATTTAGTGACATATTAAAATTGTTTGTCATTACTGCATAAATAGTTAATTTTTCTATTTAGTATTTCTAACGTATAAATAATAGTTTTTACGACCATTATAACACGATTTTTTTTTTATTTAATATCAAAATTTTATGTGACAATTTACATTTCACAACTAAAAGTTATAGATACATTTTTTTCTATCTATATTAGTGATGGATCCAACCGGTATTAAACCATTTTTTTTCTTGTAGTGGTGCTTATTCTAGTCAGAAGTTAGCGAGTGTAGAAAGGAGTAAGGACTACTACAAAAGGGTAAACAAAAGACATTTATCATATATAAAATGTGGATTTTTATTTTATTTTATATAGAAGACATAATGCGAAAAATAACTCTATTATTCAAATTGAACAAGCATGACAATTAATTTTTCTCAATTTTGATGACTGAAATGCTTAAAACAATCTTAAAAAGCTTAAAAACAAAATGGTATTATCCTAATTTGTCAAAAAAGTGAAAAATAAGAATGAATATATTTCAAATTTGGGTAGTATAGGAAGCTTACGAAATGCAAGTGGATTGTCAATGATATTCATGGTCATTGCATAAGCATTCCCAAAGGAGTACTTGACTCCCATTGATTCTGAGCTAAAGTTTTGCAAGAGAGAGTCAATTGAATTGTAGAAAGCTTGAGCTAAGTCATTCAATTCATCAAAACAACCACCATCTGAACTGTTCTTGAGAGCACGTTGAAATGGGCAACATCCAATTGGTGGAACACTCACTATGCCGAATTTTCTGGCTCCCATGTTGTATAAATTCTGCAATTTTTTTATGAATTAATCCATTGATTGTGTGTTTTTTTTTAATGGAATATGTGAGTTACGTATTTACCCAGTCATAGTAATGTTACAAAAAGTTTTGAATCCTATGACAAAAATAAATTTGTGGTTGGAAAACTAAGGACATGCTTGGGGCATGTTTGGTTTGTATTTCTGAAGAAGAAAAAAATGGAAAACCGTTTCCTGAGAATAATAAAAAGAAGTTCTATGAAAACATGCATTTTTATAACTGGATTTTCTTAAAGCAGTTTTCAGAAAATCCAACAAAACAAATTTTTGTACAGTTTTACTATGAAAACATTTTCAGAAATTCATAAAATGGAAAACTGTTTTTTCAACCTACAAAAAAGACAATTATCAGAAAATAATTTTTCATAACGGAAAATTTTAAAAACTGAACCAAGCATATGTTTTCTACAGTTTTATCATTTCTAATGTTCTGATATAGTCAAATATGCAAAACAAGCAATCCCTTATTTTGTTGAGTTTTTTGAAAATAAATTATAAAAATATGTATTTCCATAATTCTCGAAAATAGTTTTTAGAGATATAAATCGAAGAAGTCCTAAAATTTTAATGCTAAAATAGAATTTTTAACAGTATTGTGGCCAAAACTCGGGCAAAATGGTTTTATTTTTGCATAATATTATCATTAACCGCAAAATACGAAATTTGTAGCGAGTCATGATCACAAGTCGAAGAAAAATTGTATTTCGGCTCAAAAAAGTGTAATATTCGTGACAAAATTCATATTTAACTACATATATATGATCAAATTCAATACTTCTTTGGAGTTTTATAATAATGAAACTCGATATATTTAGGAAGGAAAAAAAAAGGATTAATTTCGAGGTTCAAACCAGCAAATGGGTAGCATATGTGTCCCGGAGATTGGCTATGAGTGTCTCGGGAGGTATAGAAGAAGAAAGGTTGAAACGTTGATAGTCGAAGATGTCGTTGCTTCCCGCGCTTATGAGGTACAAGGAGTTCGAAAGCAGAGAACTTGCCTTTGGTTCACCCAAAACATCTCTTATATTCCCACCAACTGTTTCGAATTGCTTGATTTGCTCTCCCAGTGTGACCACCTCCACCTTATATTTGAGGTGAACATCATGTGAGATATATATATATATATATATACACATATATAATATAAGTGTCATGGTTGTTTTCTAGGAAAAAAAATGTTATTTAGCTAGGAAAAAACATTGATACTGATAGCCAGGTCATGTCATTGTCGCATGTTCTTCCAACAATCAAAATCTGAACGATTTTCTGATGGCAGGGGTCTCTTTGCAACATTTGCAAAAAATTAAAGCACTTATTTATCCAAAATAAAGGAGAAGGGTGTTATTTGATCTAAATATTAGACTATAGGTGTGTTTTTTGGCACTTAGAAAACAATTCTTACAAAATATAGTGAATAATTAATATGTGGACCTCGTTTATAATAGTCCAAACATAATAATTTTTTTTTAAAAACAAACAAAATAATTATAAAATTATAAATAAAGAGTTTTATGAAAGTAAAATCTTTTATAAATGAGTAATCTGAAAATAGTCTTCCAAAAATTGAACAAAGCAGACTCCTCATATAATTTTATGATATTAAGTTTTAGAAAAAAAATATATGTTTCCACGTTACAAACCAAATATACCGTTTGTTTACATGTTTTTGTTATTTTTAGTTTTTTTTATTAGAAAGAAAAAAACCAAGTAGATCCACAAAAAGCAAAAAAAAAAAAAAAGAAGAAAAAGATTGCTACAAATTTAATTACTCAAAAAAAGGGCAAAAATAATTTCAAAAAAGAAGAGTGAGAAAATGAAGCTTACAAATGTTACATTTCCAGTGGCATCGAGAATTCCAGAGCCTCCAGATGCAAAGTTGACTCCATGCAATATGTTACTCTTGAAACTGGGCATGTGCTTTATAAGAGAGAGAAAAGGTGGTGGACTCCTCTTGTAATTGAACAGCCTCACTAGTCAAATTAATGAACATCACAAAATTAAAATAAAAAACAATATATATATATATATATATATATATATAAATTTCAATGAATTAGAAGCAATTAATAAATAGCTATTTGATTTCGAACTTAATTATTACTCTATTTACCGAAAAACAAAGAACTTAATTTGTACTCCATCAAGTTTAGAAGACATGTTGGATGTTTTCCGTATTGATTCAAAAATTTAAAGTATTATAAGGCTAATCATATACTCCAATCACTTTCCCCTCTAAATTCTATGTGAATAAGATATCTCCTGTATTTTCCTCCATCCAAACTCGCAATGCCAAGGTGCGATAAGACCACCTGCATACCCGACTTTGAATCCAAACTCCTTCTAGGTGGGTGTGCTCAAGCCGGGGCTTGGCTTGACAATGATTTAATGATTGAGTCTTACTTTTGGACGCTAATTATAACGAGTTGGATGCTTCGTGATTTGACTAAAAAATTTAAGCTAATATGTGAGACTAATCATCCAACTCTTATATACCTCAATCACTTTGGTGATGAATTATGGAGTGAATGTGAGATGAAAAGACTGTGTGACTTAACATGGGAGCGATATAAGAAACCTGGCGCTTGATAATATAAATAATAACAATAATGATGATAAAAATAATATAGATAGATAGATAGATAGATAGATACACTATATGTGTATATGGTATGTACCAATTAAATCAGCTGTGTTATAGCCATTGCTGAATCTCCCTGTTGCGATTGAGTGAGGAAAATCAATCCCATTGTAAGGATGGTCAGCTCTTGCACCACTATTCTCCAAGTTATTGTTTGTTCCAACATCTGCAGTTGAATCACCAAATATAAATATGGCTGGCACAGAAGCCCTAGCGAAGTACTGCAATGATAGAACATTAACAATGGCCAAATATACAAGAAGACTCCATCTTCTTCCCATCATCTCTCTCTCTCTCACTCTCTCTAGGCTTCTATATCACAAGTTTGTGGTAGAGGACATATATATATAGAGAGAGAGAGAGAGGGAGAGACAGAGAGACGGGTATTATCATAAAACACCTTCTATATTTTATTAAGAAATATCATAAAATCACCTCTCTATCAAACACTTCCATATACTTAAAAATGTATCCTAGTGCCACCAATTAGTAACGGAGGGGTTAATGTTAACTAGAAATGACCAACTTGTCCCTTCTAAATTTTGATAGTACAAGGGATTTTTGTGATTTTTAGGACTATTATGGTTAGGAAGAGATTGAAAGAGATCGAGGATAGTTTAGTAATTTTGGTAACATAGGGGGTTATTTTCATCATATATGACTCACTACTGTTACTATAATAGTTTTATTAGTTCAAGAAATTTTATGATAATTTTTTAATAGTAGAGGAGAGTTTTGTTATAATATCTGTGTGTGTTAAACATCAAAGGGTATCTAAAAAATTAACAAAGAGGTAAAGTTAATTAGGTCATTGTTCCAAGCTGGAAGAATAGGCTTCTTAGAACAAAGTAAATATTTTTACTAATAAATGGCGGATTAATCTAGTAATAATCCATCGTAGTCAAGTAGGAGATTCCCTTCTTATGGCTGTAAAATGTTGGTTTTGTTTGTTGTAAAATGTCACTATGGTAGAAATTAGAGTAATTTGCACTGACACCCCCTGAATTTTAGGTCAATTGCAGGTAAAAAGTGGTCAACGTTTTTTTGGTCCATCAACCCCTTCAACTTTTACTTTCCTTGCAGTGACACCCCCTTAAGGCTTTTTGGTAGATGAAATTACTCTTGTACCCTTTATTTATTGTAAAAAATACCCCTATAGTTTGGCAAATGGGCACTAAATCCCCTACATGTTCAAACAGGTCCCTATAGTTTCAATTGTGATAAAAAAGCCCCCTACCGTCATAATACCGTTAAAAAAGAGGTGAATGTACCTTGTTACCCCTCTATATTTAACATTAAAATGAAATAATAAAAGGTTAATTTCAAATATATATATAAAGTTCAAAAACAATATATAAAATTCGAAAAATTATATATTTCAAAATTAATATATATATATAAAATTCTAAAACAATATATACATTTTGAAAAAAAAAATCGAAACAAACGTATAAATTTTGAAAAAAAATAAAAATAAAAAATTGAAAAAATATATAAAATTCGAAAACAATATATCAATTTCACAAATATATATATATATTTCGAAAATAATAAATTTAAAAATATATATATATATTTCAAAAAATATATATGAATTTCGAAAAAAATGTATAAAATTCGAAAAAACTATATATATTTCAAAAATATATATCTATTTTGAAAAAATATATATAAATTTTGAAAAAAATAAACATTTCTAAAACAATATATAAATTTTAAAAACAATATAAAAAATTCAAAAACAATATATATTTTCGAAAAAACAATATAAATTTTGAAAAAAATATAAATTTTAATAAATATATAAATTTCAAAGAAAATATATTTTTTGATATATATATTTCGAAAAACAACCTAGTCCTATGTATATTTTTGAATTTTACTGTTTTCGAATTTTTTATATTGTTTTTGAAATTTATATATTGTTTACAAAAAATTTATTTATTTTTTAAAATTTTTATATATTTTTTGAAATATATATATTTTTAAAATTTAATTTATTTTTCAATATTTATTTGTTTCGAAATTTATATATTTTTTTTCAAATTTATATATTTTTTTCAAATTTTATTTTTTTTCAAAATTTATACATATTTTTCGAAATTTAAATATTTTTTTACAAAATATATATTTTCAAAATTTATATATTGTTTTTGAAATTTATGTTTTTTGAAAATTTATATATATATTGAAATATATATATATATATATATATATCTTTTAATTTTATATGTTTTTTTAAAATTTATATTTTTTTTGAAAAATATATATATATATTGAAATTTATTGTTTTCGAAATTTATATATATTTTTTAAAATTGATATATTGTTTTAGAAATATATATATTTATTGACATATATATATATTGACATATATATATATTTTAAAAAGTACATTCACATCTTTTTTAACGGTGTTATGACGGTAGGGATTTTTTTTTATCACAATTGAAATTATAGGGACCTGTTTGAACATGTAGGGGGTTTAGTGTCCATTTGCCAAATTATAGGAGTGTCTTTTACAATAAAGAAAGGATACAAAGAGTAATTTCATCTACCAAAAAGCCTTCAGGGGGTGTCACTGCAAGGAAAGTGAAAGTTGAGGGGAGCGTTGACCACTTTCTACCTGCAATTGACCTAAAATTTAGAGGGCGTCAGTGCAAATTACCCTAGAAATTAATAGAAGAATATGATCTTTCTTGCTTTTCTCAGAAAAAAATGATCATGACCACAAATTAGTTATCTGTCACTCCTTTTGTCAAATTATATATAATACTTTTTGACAAAAAAAAAATAATAATAAAAAAGGAAGTAGCATGCTTTGCTTAGCCAAACCAATGAACATTAAAGTTATAGTCATGACTGTAATTAAAAAGTACACACACACAAAATATTACAACAAATTACTTTTAAAAAAAAAATTACAACAAATTAGTCTTTTTGTCATACAATGTAGGGGTTACCAGTGTAATTAAGTATAATATATTATATACACACATTACATTACACGAATCAATATTTTCATCGTAATTTCTTATGTGTCTAAAAGTATTTTTTTTTTAGACTAATGATTAGCTTACACAATTTATGGCTAACTATAACTCTGGATGAAATTGTATTTTGGCAAATACAAAATTAATTTATATGTGATCAAATTTATTTTAAGAGTAAAAAGTAGGGTTAACTTCATTTACACCCCCTGAGATTTGTCCTATCTTCACTTACACCCCTTCAGGTTTGCATATCTTCATTTACACCCTCTCATGGTGTGAAATGTCTAAAATACCCTTATACCAAACACCCCTTAAATCAATTTAATCCCTAAATCAATTTAACCCCTAAACCAAACACCCCCTTAAATCAATTTATCCCTCCAACTAAACACCCCAACCCTAACCACCACCAGCACCGCCGCCACCACCACCACCACCCGTCGCCACTACCACCACCACCACCACCATCCGCCGCCACTACCACCACCACATCATCCACCGACATATATATATGTGTGTGTGTGTGTATATGTATATATATATACATAGGAGGGGCTGGGGGGGGGGGGGGGGGGGGGGGGGGGCACCGGCAGTGGGAGTGGGGTGGTGGTGGGAGGGGGCGGCCCCGACAGTGGGAGGGGGTGGTGATATATATATATATATATATATATGTGTGTGTGTGTGTGTGTGTATATATATATGTATATATGCGTGTGTGTGTTTGTGTGAGAGAGAGAGAGATTAATTAATTTATTTGTAAAAATTAAATGTGTTTGTAAAAATTAAATATTTGGGGTTGGGTTAGGGGTTTTATGATTTAATTTTTATTCACAAATTAAAAAAATTAGTTTTCAAAAAATTTAAATATTTGTTTGTGAATATTTGGGGTTTTGGATTTTATATGTTTTTTTTTATTTTATAATTATTTTCGAATTTAATAATTCTTTTCAAAATTTAATATATATTTTTGAATTTTATATGTTTTATTTTTAATTTTATATATTTGTTTCAAATTGTTTTTATGTTTTTTGCGATTTTTATATTTCTTTTCAAAATTTAATATGTTTTTTTGAATTTTTTTTTTCGAAATTTATATATTTTTTTAATTTTATATTTATTTTCGAATTTATAATATTTTTCAAATTTTAATATATATTTTTTCGAATTTTATATATATTTTCAAATTTTAATACAAATTAAATTATTAAATGATGGGAGGGGGTCTAATTGATAAAAACACTATCCTTGTTTCCAAACAGAATAAGGATAAGACATTGATGGTAATTTAGGGATTTAAAAAAAAAATCAGCTGATATCATCATTCAGGGGGTCTAAGTGATGAGAATATTGAAAAGTAAGGAATGTAAATAAAGATATGCAAATCTGGGAGGGTGTAAGTGAAAATAGGACAAACCTTAGGGAGTGTAAATAAAGTTAACCCTAAAAAGTATATGTGATAAAAGAATATATCACTTCCAATCATAACTTTATTTTTATGAGGAAAAAGTTTATGTGATCAAATTTAAAATTATACTCTCTCCGTTCCAATTTAGTTGTCCACATTTGACTTTTCAATAATTTTTTTTGATATTTTGTGTTTCCTCTTTTACCCTTTGGTAATGTAGTATATTTGTAGTTTTTAGTGGGACCCATCGCTTTTTGATGTTAATGAAGATGGAGAATTTGAGAAAGTATATGATAATATTGTATTGTGATTCGAAACTGGACAACTAATTTATGACAAGTAAAATAGGCAAAGTGGACAATTAAATTGGACGGACGAAGTATATATATATATATATTTATTACTCTGTATGTTTGTTTGTAATTATGAGCAATGTTTTATACGTTTGTTATTTTATATAATGAAGCGGCAGGTATAAGTTGTAAGATAGTCTTCGGTTGGAACGACGGTTTGTCTTGAGCAATTTAATATGTATTCTCCTTGAAACCATGGACTCGCAAGAATTAAGGATACTACGACAAGAATTGGAGAATTGTGTAAGAATATCCTTGATTGTTTCAGATTCGTCTCCAACATAATAAATCTTTTAATTATCTTCTTATTCCACCAACATAATGTTTTTAACGAGGACAATAATCAATATGTTTGTTTTATTTTATTTTTTAATTTTTTTTTGGGAAATGCTCTTTGTTTTGACCATTTTGTGTTTCTTTACCTTGTCATCAAATAGTACTTAACCTCAACTACAAAGATAGTAATTAAAAAAAATTTGGGGTCACAATATTGGATGATGACATACGGTAAGATTGTTTTATTATAATTTCAAGGTGACTAATTCAAAATTTTAAACATGTCTCTCTAATCTCTATACTCAGCTACCCCTCAGTGTTAGATTATGAGATCAAATTTTTATACTTCGTCTTGTTTGATTGGTGCTTTTGCTTTATGTTTTACTATGTGTATATATCTTAAAGTAAGTACGTAGAACCAGTGATGGATTTAGAGATTCAATTCAGTGGGGGTTAAAAAAAATTATTATGGATTTTTGGGGTATAAATGATATATATTTATTTTAGTGGGACTTAAAACAAATTTTCAGTGGGAGCTTAGTTGTAAAGAAATCTAAATTATATGATACCCAAGATAAAAATAAATAAATTCCAGTAATGGCTAAATACTAAATATCCAAATTTTTAGGATATAAAATATATATAAAAAAACCTTTTAGTGGGGGCCATGGCCCCCACTAGTCCTTAGGTGGATCCGTCATTGCGTAGAGCAGGAAGGGAAGAGTCCAAAAGGGGTGGAGTGAGTGAAAAAGACGATATACAAGTCACCTAAAATAAAGAGTGGGAGCAAAAACACACACAACATCAAAGCGATCACTCTAAATTCAGCCCTTTTACTCTTTCATTGGACTGGTCTAGTTCAAATCTTATCTGGTGGCAAGTCAGTCCTTCAGTGTTATAGTTAAGTGAGCCCGTTCACTACTAGATTAGATATAGTTCATTGAGAGAGTAAAATGACTCATTTTTCCCCTCGAGACACCTGTCAAAAATCTTTTGATTTCGCTCAAATATAATACTGCTTTTAGGACCATAATGGGCTTAAACCAAGTCTGTCAGAATCGGAAGTTGAAGTATTATTTTTTTAAAAAAATATTTAATTTATACATTCAAAAAAAATATTTAATTTAAAAATCTAAATCATATTAGAATTTTTAAAATTTTATAATACATTGGGCCTTTAAATATTTTCTCATAAATTTAGGTCATATATTGGGATATTGAACTCAATCATTAAGCTTTTGGACATTTCATATAGAGGGTTTAACCGTCCAATTATTATTTTAACGTAGTATAAGAATCAGTTAGAATCGCGATTTTGATAACTATGGCTTAAACACTAGCAATCTTTGGACTTAGGCTTTTAGATTTTAATTATCTTTTCTTTCCTTGTTGGGCTTATGGCCTAGAAATTTGGGCCTAAAGCCTTAAAAAAATAAGGATAAATTGCATTGACACCCCCTGAGGTTTTGGTCAATTCTACCTAGATGACGGTCAACGCTGAAATTACTTAGGCGATTAAGGAAAATAGCCTAGGGGGGTGAATAGGTTTTTTATGGATTTATTGACAAATTAAAATTTAATTGTGGAATAGTCAATTTTAATCTAATTCTCTAACAAGCTAAATAATGCAAAAATTAATCTAAGTGCTGAAGATAAAGTAAGAGACGACACACGATATTTTTACGTGAAAAACCTTGGAAACGCTCCAAGTAAAAATCACAGATTCACTTGAGTATCGATGCACTATGAATCAAAGAAGTTTACAAACTTTATGAAGTTTTAGACTTACAAATCACTCATGATATGTCTTTCTCCACTCAAGTCTGACAGTCTTGAATCACTCGCGCTCCACGAAGCTCACGCTCCGCTCTGTACTCTAACGATTCCGTTTCTCAACGGATCGATGCAACTACAAATCAAGAAGTATGAATCAAGAAGTACACAGACTCTATGAAGTTAGGACTTACAAAATCACTCTGATTTGCCTCTTATCACTCGACGTCTGAAAGTCTTGAATTACTTGTGCTCCACAAAGCCTTAGCTTCGCTCCGTACTCTGACGGCTCTGTTTCTCAACGGATCAATGAACCAAGAAGCATCCAACTTCGATCTTCGTACTCAGACGGCTCCGTTTCTCAACGGATCGATACAACCACGTTGCAATATGTGGTGTTATGATTTTTTAGCAACGAATCATCCAATTGTGCATAAAGATATCACGTGTAGAAGCACATTTGGATAATCACCAAAAACTAGAGAAACCCTTGATATAGAATGATCAAAGAATCTTTTTTTTTTCTCTCTGCAGACGAATCTTATCTAACAAAGTATCGCAGAGATCTCACAAAAGCCACACCTAAAATCTGTAGAGACTCCTCTTATTTATAGAGAGATGAATCCTATTTTTAGTAAACTTGTATCCTTTATGGACAATGATTTCTTCCTTATGTAATCCTCTTGTAATTGGGAGTGAATCTAGCCAATATCCTTTATACATATGCTATGATATGTTGAAGTGTAACCCAAGTTGATAGAAGTTGAAATGAATCAAGACTTGAATTTGCCAAAAAAAAACACGCATCTCCCTACGCATGGCCCTATGCTTGAGCGTAAGATTTCCTATGCTTGAGCATTGGTCAGGCGTAGCACTTCCAGCCCTATGTGTAGAAATCAACTTTCTAGCCACTTTTTGGCTACTGTCTGCGTAGGCTATGCTTAGCAAAAATTATGAAATCCACTTTTTCATTTTTTCCGTATGTTTATACCCCTTTTATTCCTCTAACATGTTTCCCGAAATTTCGCCTACGAAAAATGCCGTTTTTGCCCTCCGGAGGATATTTTTTGATCCAAACTTGCATACTCTTCATTTCTCTTGTATTATTCGATACTGTAATCTTGATTTGAGTTTGACGAAGTTTGTTGATGCCTTTGCTTGACCACTTTAATTTTCCTAAACTTACCCGACCTCACAATTCACTAAATATGGTTATTATCGAGAACATGCCTTAATATATAAGCATGACAGAGTTATTTATTTTATTTTACTTTTCAATTTAGCACCAGTTCAGTAATGTCCCAAAAGTGTGATTAAAAAAAGACATTATATTTGGGACTGAATCTTATTGGAAGCTTCTTCAACAATTTTTATTTATATATATATATGTATCATTACACTAGCAGGCCATACATATTTTAGACCTAACAAAGTTGAAAATAACCATGCTGAAAATTAGAGTATGCAAAAAACCTGTCTTTTCTTTCTAATAAAGGTTCATTCTACAAGCATTAACAAATCTTCCCTTCTCTCACCAAAATTAGAGAAAAAGGCAAAAGAAAAAGAACAACATTGTCTTCTACAAACCTGTGATCCTATGAGAAATCTAACAATACATTTGAATCCCCCATCCAATCCTCAAGCCAGAAAAGCGATTTCCTCTGTACAAACCATTCCATCAATCTCTCGAATTGCATAATTCAACGAACCACTCAAAGACTGCTAATTAATTCACCAAATATTTCACACCACAAGAAATAAGGCTTTTAATGACGCTTGCAACTGCCACTACAAAGGATAAAAGTTGCAGCTACAACCTTTATCGATGGATTATAAATTGTCACCTAAAGTCTCTATATTAGAAGTGTTTTACGATATAGTGGCAGTAAAACTACTGTTATACTTTAGATGTCCTAGATAGGAAAATTAACTTTTCAGAAAATTTTAGCTTGCCACTAAATTTTTATCGCTACAGGCACTTTTTTTTTTTCCGTAGTGTCAGCTCAGACCATATATTATCACCATCCCAATGAAGATCACTAGGTGTAGTACTCTTGGTCACTTGCATTTCAGGCTTGAACATGAAATGGACTAGGGTTGATCTAATTTTGATCCTGCCAACTATACAAATTTAAAAGGCATTAATTTCCCTTTTTTCGTCACTATTTCTATCGACCATCGTTGTTGGAAGGTCTATGCTGTTGAATGACCAAGACTGAGCCACTGCTATTGAATTCCGAAGAAGCCAAGAGGTCTCCAACTATGCCAAGCTCAGGACACTCTTCCCAGTCACTAATCCCAGTTGTTAAAGGCGAGTTTCCACGCCTTCCCTTCCCTACTATGAACAATGAGTACATGTCGGCCATATCCCTTAGAGACGACGCGATCTGTCCTCCATTTTCGACAAACTTTTCTACAAATCCCACTTGACCTGATGTCACATACCTAATGATAAAAGAAAAAAATGTTATCAACAACTTAGTTTTTGAAAATTCTAATTATGTTTGGTATCCATATCTGAAAACTCTTCTCAAGAACTCTGAAAACAAAAATTATTTATTAAAAATAAGAAAATGAGTTATCTGAAAACAAACAATTTCATAACCGAGTTACCGAAAAAACAATTTACAGAATACTTAACCATACAGAATTTTTGTATAGTTTTCTGTTAGCACATTTAGGCCCTAAAGTACTTAAAGCTACTTTTTTTTTTTTGTTTACTGCATTTTATATTTCGAAGTGTGACAGAAAATGCAGCTTACCTGTTATAGAATTCCGTCAACGCTCTGTTGTCTGCCACAGACTCTGACTCGCCATCTGATATCGCCATCAAAACGTCCTCCTCTTTATGCACAACATTGATCTCCTCATTCTGGTCCTTTGGTGATGTCAATTGGAACCTAATGACAGTGAGGTTTATGTGATGATGCATTCCCAGCCTCCTCCCATATCCCAACACCTCGCGATCATCAGGTCCCCCGAAAAACAAAATGGCGACTTGCCTCAAAGATTCTGAGCCCGAAGACTGCGAGGGTCCTCCAAGCCCCCTATCCACAAGAATGCCAACCGTGCACGGGGCGTGGAGGAGCACTTTCTGGTTAATAGTCCTTATACCCTCCTTATCATTCTCCATTTTCCCATCAATCCTTTGATGCTTATGGAAAGGAAGAAATATAATCGAAGCGCGATTGTCCATAGCGCGTCCACACACGTCTAGATACATACTTTGCAAGGGGGACACTGCTTTGACTTGGTGAATTATCACTCTAGTCTCTGCAGTGAACGCGTCGATAGCCTCATTGATCTCGATCACATCATTGCCACCATAGTCCTCATCGTCGCTATGTTCATCTTCGTCTCTTTGGTGGTACATTAAATTTGTCTTGGCCTTCTCTGGGAGCTCAATTAGGTGCATCAAGTAGGGGGTGATGCCTATGTTCTCAGACCCTCGCGACGCTGCAATGAGCCCGAGCATGGTCGATACAGGGCGAGGATTGTGCACACAAGCTAGTATTCGGATCTCGCTATCTGGATCTTGTAACTCGAATGCTTTGTGCTTGAAGCCAAGGTAGTGTTTTTCTTTTCTTACCATAAAAGCTATGATTGGTCCAGCTACCAATGTCTGAATCACTATAGTTGCCATCATAAGCCCATAGAAATTATGACTTGCAAGTTGCTGCATATATATATATATATACACAATCAAATTACACTTCACTCTTTAATTTGCTCATCACAACACAGTTAGGATTTAGGAATAGCACATTACAGTATAAAGCTACTTGATTGAGGACTATCTATATATATATATCAAAATAATGCATTAGCACATGTTACTTTGGTTGAAAACAAGCATGAAAAGTAATTCTACTAAACTTCAGTTGGTTTTCTCACCCTTAATTTGTTTGTCATTCAAATAGCAATTTATTTCCACTATTCACCCTATTATTATTATTATTTTTTATATAGAAAATAATGAGACAGGTGCGTTCGCTAAGATGAAACATTTCATGTTTTCTGTATTCAACAACTAAAAAGCATAAACAAACAAAAATCATGTTTAATAATATATTTTCGTTTTCAGCTATTGAAGGACGTTTTATGATCATAAGCGTATTAAATGGATAAAAACTTACCTTATTTTGCAATCCGGTGGTCAAGGCTATGAGATCGAGATGGCCTTTCAAGTTCAACAAGAGAGCAAGGATGACACCTTCATTGAGTGGAATCTTCAGGTAATGACAAGCAAGTAGAGTCCCACTAATCTTGCCTCCTAGACTCAACACGAAGACAACGACAACAATGGCGCAATCAAGAAGCGAGTCAATGTTAGTTATGTCGGCTTGAAACCCCGTGTAACCAAAGTAAATTGGGAGCACAAAGCTATGGACAGAGTAGCTGAGCTTAGGCAGCAATGTCCTCGCTGTCCTTCCCGCCCTAGGGAACATCGAGCCCATCAGAAAACACCCGATAATGCTGTTAAATCCCATCGTTTCAAGCACCAACGCAGTAGCAACGACAAGCGACAAAATGCCAAACAATTCAGCATTTTTAAGATTTTTTCTGTTTCTGTTCCTTCTGTTGAGCCAATTGGCCAAATACATGTTGACAACGATGACAGCGACAACCATGAATATCGAAAAGAAGCCTTGCATTGTCCACAGAAAAAGACTTATTTTAAGACTTCCCGGGGCCATCATGACCACAATGACCACACAATACATGTCACTAATCAATGAGGACGAAATCGCGAGGCGCCCAAAATCAGAAGTTGTGAACTTTAACTCAGCTGCCATGCGAATGACGATAGGGGACGCAGCGTTGGATAGGATGACAGCCAGCATTAAGGCCATGGCGAACGTGCGTCCATGGGCTGCAGTTTCGGTGTAGACATAAGGGGTTATGGCTGCTGCAAAAATGGTGCATATTATGCATCCGCCAAAGGCGATGATGCTAGCAGGACGAAGGTTGCGCATTAGAAATGGCACGTCCATTTCAAGGCCAAAGAGGAACATGATGATGATACGAGCGAACAACGCCAGTGTTTCGTAGTAATCTGCTGCCATGTTCTGAAAGAAAATCTTTTTTATGTACTCTATGTGGGAGAGTCCTGAAGGGCCTAGCACCACCCCAGCCTGTGATGAGTCATGGAAGAACATAAAACAATTAAGTACTAATCAATCATCTATGTATATATAGCAACAAGAAAAGAAAAAAAAAAGAATGAAATTTGTTTGGACAAACAATTGATTGATTATTTTTGCTGACATTGTCTTGTTTTCGATCAAAATTATTTCTCAAATGGATTGAGTGGGACGAGGACGAATTTAATGGAGTATATTTTAATTGTATAAGGAGTATAATGAACATTCATAATGAAACAAAATTTCACCCATGATATTAACTCCTATTTTCTCATCCAAATGAGAGCAAGAATCAACTTCTCAATTAAAACTTTTTTTAAAAAAAAAGAAAAGAAAAGAAAAATTCTCAACTGAACTTGGACCTTAGTATAACCAACAATATTTCAAATACAAATTGGACACAATGACTGATTTTTTTTTTTTTGAAAAAGAAGCATGACCCAGATATTGTTTTAATATTATTGCAAGACGGTCACAATAGAGAATAAAAAATCTGAAATAGAAATAATAAAATAAGATTTAGGTGGTGTTTACTAACAGGAAATATTTCCTATTTCCTGTTTTTTACTTCTTGAAATGAAGAAGTAAAAGTAAAATCTTGTTTACCAATTTATTTTTACTTTTGCCCTTAAGGAAACGTTTCCTCTAATTGTAAAGAAAAGAGGAAACAAGAAAATTGGTACTTCCTCTTTTTGTTTTCTCTTGCCTTCAAAATGACCAAATTTCAAAGTTGTAAAATTGAGTCTTTTGCACTAATAAATTTAAATATTATATATAAATAATAAATAATAATAAATAAATTAAATATTTTTATAAATTATAAAAATATAATAAATAAAAAATATATATAAATAAAATAAAAATAAATGAATAAATAATAATAAACAAAATAAACAATAATAAAATAGATTAAATAATACATAATAATAATAATAAATAAATAATAATTATGATAAATAAAAAATACAAATAATAAGAAATACAAATAATAAATAAATTAAATATTTTTATAAATTAAATAAAAATATAATAAATAATAAATTAAACAAAATATATTTATAAATTAAATAAAAATAATGAATTAATAATAATAAAAATAATTAATTAAATATTAAATAATTAAATAATAAATTAAATAATATACAAAATTAATAATAAATAAATAAAACTTATGATAAATAATAAATATAAATAAACAATAATAAGAAATACAAATAATTAATAAATTAAATATTTTTATAAATTAAATAAAAATATAATAAATAATAAATTAAACAAAATATATTTATAAATTAAATAAAAATAATGAATTAATAATAATAAAAATAATAAAATAAATATATTTATAAATAAAATAAAAATAATTAAATAATAAATAATAAATTAAATAATATACAAAATTAATAATAATAAATAAAACTTATGATAAATAATAAATATAAATAAAAAATAATAAGAAATACATATAATAAATAAATAAAAACTAAGAACAAAAAATTTTTAGTAAACATAATTTCTGTTTTTTATTTTTGTTTCTGAAAAAAATCAAAATTTAGTAAACAAGATTTTACTTTCTGTTTTTCTTAAGGAATCAAAAATATAATTCTACTTATTCAGGAAACGGAAATAAGAAATATTTCCTATTAGTAAACAGACCCTTAGTAACGGCAATAAAATAACTTAGCTTTTGCTTAATTTAAATTTAATATTTGTCAATATAAAACTGAAGTAAAGGTCAAAATTGTAATTCATCATAACAGGGCGAGGAGTGGCAGGACAACCTAGGGCGGGTGGCTTTTGCTATTTCGGCTCCTATTGGGTTTTATAATCCTAGACCTTTTCCCGCCCCCAAGATCATTTTCCAACCTCGTAACAATTCTAGAGTAGCTAGACACTTACATGGCGGGGCAATTTGTCATTCAGGGATAACCTCTAAGGAGGCTCGAGCACCATCTGACATTTGTCACAACTTTGACATGTACGGATATATGCATGATAAACATACCGAAAAATTAATATGTTTAGATGACATACTTACGAGAATTTGAGCAATGGGTCCGGGTTGGCCTAAGGGCTTGAGCATAATTTGAAACACATGCGAGAGTACAAGAATGCAGGAAACTTGCATGCCCATTGAGAGTACAGGGTTGACCAAATCTTCGTGGCACGCAACACGTCGTGTCGCGTCCATCTTTTCACTACTTTAATTAAAAAAAATTGCAATAAAAATATGAAAAAAATGTGTTTTGAGCAAAGATAACAATGGTGATGAAGAAACGAAATGGGAGAGGATGGTAGTATTAATGTACCCTTCCTCTCCTTTGTTCCTTAACCCTTGTGAGAGCACTTAGTGTCTCTATTTGTCTTTTTTTCTTTGTTGTTGAAGTCATAGGGTTAAGGCCATTGAGAGGAGGAAGAGGACATGGTGGTTGTTTTGCATGTTTTGTTTGGGCTTCTTCACATCCCTTGTTTAGGGATGGAGGGCCGTGCTTAACGGATGATGGATGTTATATACATGTGTGTGTATTAGTGTGTGTGTGAGAGAGGATGAATATATTTATATATATGTATTGATATGTTAATATTTCTTAGTTTGTTGGTTGTGTAGATAATGTACCCCCATAATTTTAGGAGTTATTACTATTAATATACAAGATAAGACAAAAGAAAGAACCATTAATACTTCATTTTAAAATTGGATGCAGGTGCAAATCTCAATTCTTACCTTGATCTAATAGTATGGTGGGGGTGCTAAGAAGGAATTCATTATTTATAAATTATTATAAAAATAAAGCTATGGCAAAATATTCATGTGTAGCTTGAACTTTAAAAATTGTACCATTGAAGGAGTTAATTTCTCATTATACGAATTCGATAGTAGACAATTGTACCATTGAAGGAGTTAATTTCTCATTATACGAATTTGATAGTAGACAACTTCAAATATTTTTATGTGATCGAATGGAGTTTAAGGATCAAACAGTTAGAGTTGTTTGTCTGTCTGAGTGATTTCTTTATTAAAGTATGCAAAAAGAGAGAATGTTAAAGAAATTCCATAAAAGAATGCTACAAGTTGATATCAAATTTTTGGTCCTTTAATTAGCTACAGCCTACAACATAGACAACACATATACAAATTTTTTTTTTTGGATAAATACAACACACATACATTATACAATACAATGTTTCTACCTTTTTCCCTTTACAAACAACAAGAGATATCACATATGTATAAAAGTACAACATGAAACACTTAACAACACTAAAACAAATTTCCTTATAAATCCATTCAGAAATTCTCCTTTTGAATTGCTAATTTATTAGTGAGGCTTAAAGAAGTTCACTGTAATGCCTGTGTCAATTACAACATAGACCCCAGCTGCAATCAAAATGAAACTCAACGCCATGCCCACCACTCCAAGTCCCCAATTCAAGCACCACATTGCACTATTCTTCTTTGGTTTCTTGATCTTGAGCCACATGAAACAAGGGTAGGCTAGTGTTACCGGCAACGCGATCCCTCCAATTAGGCCACCTAGGCTGCCCAAAAATGGGATAGCCACGGCCACAAGGAAGCACCCGAACCCAAAGTTAGCACGGACGAAAATCATGCGAACCCACCACGAACATGGCTTCTTGAATTTGGTCGCATACATCGCCTCCATTAAATCGAACATTGGCATGGCATAGATTTGGAATGAGGCCACTGCGTTTACTATGACTAGTATAGCAGTCAGTCCTAGGATGGATCGTGAAACGTCGCGGGAGTGGAATCCATATAAGGCCGAAAACATACCACCATTCGCTGGTATCTGTAAATATGAGTGACATGGTATTATCGATTAATTAAATTAAATATTGATACATAGTGATACTTAGTGATACTGACTCAATGAAATAAGTAATATCGAATTCTTATTTCTTATACTCGTATATTAATTTATTAAAAATTTAAAATTACATACCATGGAACCATAGGCCCAATAACCACCAATTGCAATAGGAAACAAGCACATTGCAACGATTACATATGCAAACTTCACTCCCCTCCACATTGGCACTCGAGATGGATGCTTCTCACTTGAAGGCATGGTGGCCTGCAACATTTTTATTCAAAATATTAGGTGCAAAACCATTGAAATTCATCTTATGAATGATTATAAAAATTGGGTACAAGCCTAATTTCAGAATTATTAATAATTAAATACAACGAAAGACCAGTTCAATATTTAAAAAATAAAAATAAAGAACAATTATTCTTTACTTTCCATGTTGACTAACTATGTATAGGCTCTTAAGATAAGCTCTAAAAGTCCAAGTTGTGATACCAACTAGTAGGTATTTCACATGGAGAGTTTCAAAAGTCAATGTTCCCATTTTTGAATTAAAAAATAAACATTTCTTTATTCAAAATAAAAAATTGACAAGTACAATAATTAACCTAAACACATGTTTGAAATTCGGGGCTTTCTCTAATAGAATAATATAATAACATACACAAAAAAATAAATAATAAAAATAAAATAAGGATAGAGCTTGATATGACATTATCAACAACTTGATATGACATGCTTAAGGTCAAAAAAGCAATTTACTAGGTCATCAACTTACTATATTAACATAATACATCATTCAAACCTGTCTTGAAAAAGAAGGGGTGCTTGATTTGTAAATCATGTTATTCGAGAATTTATCATTTATTGCTATATGAAAGTATATTAAAAAAGTTTACCATAATTTTATGAATTTAAAAAAAAAAATTGTTCTTTGAGTTGCAAACTATGTAGACTTGGACCTTCTCAAAATTTAGAACATAGTGAAAAAAAAAAAAATCATAATCATCTTGTGCATTGAATAATCAAGTAAAAAAAATTAAGTACCTGTATCTCAAGGATTAGATTGTGACCCCTAAAAGCGAAGACAATAATCCCAAGTGCATTAAGGACACTAAAAATCCTAGCAGGCTCTCCCTTAGCCACAATGGGATCATAGGACACCCTTGGAAGCCTTCCTTCAGCAACAGACACAATCCATATGATTGTGCAATAGCCTATGGCAGTGAGGGCTCCAACTAGAGACACCCCAGCTATGGAGTTCAAGTTTGGCAGCTGAGACAGCACCACTGCGACGCATGAGAACACGAGGTACCATTCGACTGGTGTTAATGGCTTCAAGCTGCATGAGGTGCCGCATAAAATCTGGTAGAAGAGCTCCAAGGTTGAGCCACCAATGATGATCAGTGCAACACAAGTGCCACCAGATAGGTAGCTGATGGGGAATAAGGCTAGGAACTTCCCTGCCTTGTCACCTGAGCCATCAAATTACGTTCGTTCAATATATATACTAAAAATTTCAGCGTTCGATAAAAATTTAGTGGCAGACTAAAATTGTTTTTCATTATGACATATATATATATTATCTAAGGTATACCGACAGTTTTTAGTGATACTAGTCTAAAAAACTTTTGTCGGGACTTTAGGTGTGACCGTCAGTAAAGCCCTTGTTTTTTTTTTTTTGTAGTGAGTTGAAAAAATATGGATATGAAATTGAAGAAAAACAAATATATCATACCAAATGTGAGAGAGAAGAGCTGAAGGTATCTGCTGTAACGCATCCCAGTTTCTGTGGATTCATGGAGTTGGACTAGTATCCATAGGGTGTAAAGCTGCCATATGAATGTGAGGGTCAAGCAAATAGTTCCCCAGGTCCTGGAACAAGCACACGAGAAAAAAAAAAAAGTCTCAAAGTAATCGAATTTGCATATACATATAACATATATGTATGAACATATATCTAGTGTGATTTACCCAAAAAAGTACATATATCTAGCGTGTTAGAATTTGGAAACTTTATTTTCTGAAAACTCCATTATAAAAGTACCGGTTTTCAAAGAACTCCTTTTTATTATTATTCAATGTTTTCAGAATTTTTGAAATTCTTTTTTTTCAGAAATACAAACCAAACGGATCTTATGGTCTTACCAGCCAAGGACAGTGAAGGCCACAGGAAGCACAAGAGCTTGGAATCCAATCCCGGACGAGAGGGCGTGGAACGCAGCGTAGTAAGCGTTGCCATTTTGCGACTCGGTGATGGGCAGCCAAGCATCCTGAGGGTCAAGCTTTGTCAAATGCAAGGCCTTCCTCACTGGACTCCCCAGTGGAGTCAAGAACCTAGGAGTAGTCTTGGCAGACTTGCTTGGAACAGCTGGTGCTTCCTCCACTTCCATATCAGTATTCAGCATTGGCACTCTAGACAGCGATGGCGAGTTGTACTGAGGCGGAGGACACGACACTGGCGGTGATGGCACTGGCATCACAGTGGCCGGCCTAGGCGTTATCGGTGCAGAACTTATTTCAGACACTTCACTCATTTTTGAGTTTGTGTTCTAACACATGCACTGCTTAGTTGCTCTTGTTAGGCCTTTTTGGAGGTACCCTTTTGGTTTCTCACACAATGTAGAATCATACAAGCACTACTATATATATGTGTGGAGGTAGTTAGTTCTTAGATTTTAAATTATCAATTTGGTCAATGTGAAAATGTGTGTAGTGATAGATAGGAATGTAGGAATAGTTGGTTATTAGTAGGATTGCTTTGGTAATCTACTGATGAGGGTTTCAAAGACAACATTGGCTGCTAATCTTATCTTATTCATTTAACATCATGTGATTGAATAAATGTAAAAAAATATATATTTTTTCTTGTGGTTTGTTAGAATGGGTAATATGAGGACTTGGTCAGAATAATATGACTGAAGTGTATGATTAGGGGGTCTTAAATTACTCTGGTTTAGGGGTGGACCAGCAAAAAGATATGAACGCAACTTGAATATTGAATGCATAGTCAATGTGTGTGTACCCCGCGAGTTAAGGGTGATGTTGATCATCATCTACTTTTGAATGCTGCTTTAAAGTCTAGGTCATAAGAATTTATGGTCCTATAACCTTGAAGCAACAAGGTTTTTATTTTTTATTTTTGGTTAAATTCTATTGATTTTTAAATTATTTTCACATAGCGTGGCCGGCTGACTATTTTATTTTTTTTTCAAATTTTTAGAAGAATTACTGGTGTAGATAAAACCATCACCTGAAAGGTCTGTGAATCCATGTAATTACTGTTGGGTTCAACACCATACAAACTATTTACTTGTATTAAAAAAAAAAACTAGATTGAATTTGACACGACCCAATAACAATTTTAGATTTGACTCAAACACAACAAGAGTATTTTTTTTGTGTCTTAAACAGGTTTACCCTTTTACAACTTAAACCCATTTTCGTCGAATTGAAACCCTTTGTATTCGTGATACCATGTTAATATTTTGCCACCTCTACTTGGAGTAGTAGACTTTCTAAGTGTTTAGGCCGCCTGCAATGTTTATTCCAAACACTATTATTTTTCTTATTCCCTATGATTTATTTTGTTTTTTTACATAATTATATAAAAAAAATTCAATTTAACCATCTGAACTCAAAATAGCTTCTGTTTGGTCCCTGGAATTGTTTATCCTAATGTGTGTTATTCAAACATGTCACATTAGGTAAGCCAACTGATAACCAAAATGCAGCAACCTGAATCTTTTTGGCCATCTGTATGAAGTAACTTGTTTTCTAGAAATTCCAGACAGTGACTTATGAGTCTAGTCTAAGGTCTGATGGAGGGCAATACTCTGCATTGACAATATGAGTGAGACATTTCCCCTGTATTTTTTTGACTTTTAGCTGAATTGCATATTCATGTTCAGCTTTCAATCAATTATACAGATTCTGTATTTATCACATTTGAGACTAGAGAGTGCAAAACATGGCTCCCACCCATGTAGCACAAAACCCTCACTCTACCTGGCTCCCATGTAAACAAGAATCAATGACAAGCAGCTCACAGACAAAAAGGACTAATGAAGGCCCTATTCTATACTATAGCAGAAGCTCAGATAGTAAAAAGATGTGTAGCTTTATAGACAGCGGTAATGACAAAATTAAATTTTCTTCTTCTGTATTACAAATATAGGCAAATGTAACAAAATTACATATTGATTTGATGTCAATGACAATACAAAAGAGGACCATGTTTTCCATATGATATCGGACCTGTATGATACAAATATAATTGCATACAAAATATAGGGTATTATAAGCAAAAAAGAAAACTAATGAATGAGCTGAAGTGAAGATATTATCTGGCAACTTTTGATGAACACGAGATGCAGGAACGAGCTGAGAGCTTTAGGTTTGTGATTTGTGATACTTGAGAGCTTCAAAACGAGCTGCAAGTGCATCATAATCTGGCAACTTGGGATGAACGCCGGAAACTGAATTCTGTTGAACATGAGGAGAAGGTACTTGTGGTGCAGGCCGGTTGGGTGGTACATTGCCGTGACCAGAAGGTTCTTCCATCTCAATTTCTTCATCACAGTCTGATTCATCGAACTTTATATCCGAATGTGCAGATGGGACATTGTAGCTGTGCCTCCGATAAACCTTCCTTGGGTCCATAGTGGTAGGCATTGTGGTCTCTTCGTCACTCAAATAGTGAGAACCTGCAAAACTTCGCGACTCATACATTCTCCCCATCACTTTAGGTTGAGTACCGGCAGATTGGGACTCAATTCGAGGATCATTTGACTTGAAAGTCCAAGTGGAACGGTCGAAATGGTTAGGGCTTGAATCATTCACATTAGTATGATTATAAGAACATGTTTGATTGACCTGATTCGAGTCTTTGTTGGCCAGATAGGCAGCAGCTTCCGCAGCAGCAATAGCATCCTTTGCCGACTGAGCAGCTGCTTCAGCTGCTGATGCTGTGTCTTTAAAGTGTGTTGTGTCCCTTCCTTCACCACCTGAATACCTGATTTAAAAGGAAAGCGAAATTGTCCAACAACTCAATAGATGAATGTTCGCATAAAACCCCTCTGGGTGAATAGAAATGAGAGCAATAAGAAAAATTAGCAACTCTGCACACCTCCAACGCAAAAAACGAATGTAGAATTACTACTAAAATGCTACGTAAACAGAGCCTAATTACCTAGTGAGTGGCTTATTTGGCTCGATAGATTGCTTTGGCGTAGGTTGAACAGGCATGCTGGAAGCACTAACAAAAGTGCGTGGTCCTTCCTAATTGAACAGAGCACGGATTGGTAAGCAGGCAACATGACCTGGTTTTTTCTACAGATAAAAAATGGCAAACAAAGACGATAGATTGAACAGGCATGCTGGAAGCACTAACAAAAGTGCGTGGTCCTTCCTAATTGAACAGAGCACGGATTGGTAAGCAGGCAACATGACCTGGTTTTTTCTACAGATAAAAAATGGCAAACAAAGACGATAGAGTAGACACAGAGAGAGAGAGAAAGGAACACACTATACGCTCTTCCGGAGGCTTGAGAAGCTCCATCTCGGACTCAGATGTGTCCCATTCGATCTGGTACTCCTTGGCGATTTCCTTCACGATTTTCAATTTTATTTCACCACTTGGGGTTCTCACAGAGAGCTTCTCGATGAGCTGTATAAAGAAAGAAAAAGAAAAAAAAAGCCGTACACTTTATCAAGCTTTTAATTCATATGAACATGAGGGCGACATTGGCACAACTATCTGTAAACTGATCAACGTTACTAAATTTGAGGAAAATTACATTTTGCAATAGAACTGGTGCTTTTTAAAGTTGTATAGTACAAAAATGAACCTTCCCTTGTGGAAATCATAGTAAGAACTAGAAACACAATTACCATTCTATTTACACCAGCATTGGGTCTTAGATCAGTGGCTGCAGATACAAAATCTTTTCCATATTTTTTCTCAAATATATCACGGAGTGCCAGCAGCTCTGGAATATCTGAGCACCGAGGAGCTGCGAATATCAAACTCGATACCCCTTCTTTAAGGTCAGCTGGGCATTCCCTGGAGTAAAAAGATCCAAAAATAACTAAAGATCGAATTTGAGTTGATGTGTGTGCCTCACAATCAAACAAGAATTTTCTTTAATACCTTTGCTTTGTAATGATTGATAGTCTTGCCACAACTAGTTCACAGAAGAGCTCAATGACCTCATTTGCAGCCATAATATTTTGCTCTCTGATCACATGTTCTACCTATGAAATCAGAAAAAAGTCGTTCAAAGACCAAAATTCGTCAAGTATGGAACACCATTTGATCATTGATTTGTACATTAAGATTCAATTTTATAACCCATGGACAGTTAATTCATTAATAGCCTTTGCTTTGGCAACTGATTAGACTGAACTTCAGAAATGACATTAAGTAGGCGTAACTCCACCAAAAGAAGCAACAGTTTCAAGACACATGCATATATCCGACTAGAATGTGACTACATATAAGAATTTTTTTTTTTTTTGCCAAACTAGAAAGTTTGCAGAATGCCATCATCCTGCTACAAACCCCATAATCGATCATAAGAAAATGTGAGCAGTAACATCAAGTAACAGCAATGTAATCTTTGCTTTGGTAACTGATTAAATAAACTTCAGAAATGACATTACTTGGCAAGCTTGAGGCAAACCTCCAACAAAGAAGCAACAATTCCAAGACACGCGTGCATATACATAGATTCGAACTTGTCAACATATAAAAAGAGTAAAATTTGTATGCAGAACTAGAAAATTTCAACAATAATACCAGCATCTTGCTACAAATCCAATAACTTATCATAAGAAAATGTGTGCAATGTAGGAAACATACAGTCTTCGAGTTCCAGATAAAAGATAAACAAAGGTTTGTTAGTATGACTATACATCAGTTTCCTCTTCAGAAATCCATAATATAATATTAAGTGCAATTAAAAAAGAAATATAGCCTTTAAGTTCATGATACCAGAAAAAACAAAGGTCTGGTAGTATGACTATTATTCTAAAACAGGGGAGAAATTTACAACTTCGAGTGTATAAACAATAAGTAGAGGAACTTTCTTTTCTTAAGGCAATGCCTATTGGAGATATAATAAACAACTAAAGAAAAACAAAGAAAATCAACTCAAGGATCAATATAGGTGCAAGAAAAGATGGGTAAACGGAAACTCAATTTCGAGTTGTTTTCGTCTCAAAAGGCTATACCCATTGGAGATCAATATCAAACAACTAAACAAAAATCAGGAAAATCAAATCAATGATCAATGTAGTCTTTAGAAACCTCAGTGAAATTGAATCTTATGTCAGATTCTTTTTTTAATTTTTTTTTTTTTGAATCCTATGTCAGATTCTTGCCGGCAAAACACTACAATTTCAGGGAAATAAACAATAAGCTAAAATTCAATGTTTTGTAGAATACCATAAACCTATTTTAAGCACAAAAAATCACTTTCACTTGGATATTTCCTTCCATGAGGCAATACCCAATGTGCTCATAACAAACAACTAAATAAAAAGAAGGAAAATCAAATCAATAATAAATTAGGTGTAAGCAAAAAAATGGGCAAATCTAAAAACCCAAAATTCATGACTCTGCCATTTCACAAGGCAATACCCATCGAAAATCGTATCAAGCAACTAAACAAAAATCAAGAGAATCAAATCGATGATCAATGCAGGTGAATGAAAAATGGGTATATCCCAGAATTTAATTTTATACACACACACACACACACACATATTATACATATATAGTAGTTACCCGGATTCGAGCAGTGGCGTCCTGACCAGACTTGAGAAGCAGAGCAATGTCTCGCCTCATTTGCCTCACCACCACCTCCCTCTTGTTCCTCAGCAACTTTATCCTCGCCACTGCCATCTTCGCACTTGTCTTGCTGTTTCCACACACACACACGTACAGTGAGATAGAAATTGATTAGGGTTTTGATTTTCACTAAATGGGTGAGAAGAGAAATTGAGAAAAAACGATGGATTGAAGAACAAACCATTTGGAGGAGTTGAAGCCTCTGTGGAAGATCTTGATTCCCATCTTGATCGCCTTCTTACAGTGGCTGGCGGCTACACTTGCGACTGTCATGTTTGCTACAACTTTTTAGAGAGAGAAACAGAATATATAGATATAGGGAGAGAAAGAGTTAGACAGGCGAAATGAAGGGTATTATTAATTCGAGTATAACGGTCCGCTAAGATGGAAAGAATAGGAGAAAGGGGTTTTTGGGATGAGCACTCATGCGGGCCCAGTGATGCACCGACTCCATTTCACAGCTCGGGAGAAAAAGAGCCGTTATACAGTTTGACACGTGGAGGAATAAGGTTGACTGGCGCAACGCAGTTGGTCCTTTTGTTTCGGGGGAAAGTGGTGGGCCTCTTTTATTAGATATTACTTCCTCACTCCCGGTTTACTTTTTCTTTTTATTTTGTTCCAAAATAAGTATTCATGTTTTTGGAGGATTAATTTTAGTAAATTCCCCTATACTATTTACATTAATCAACTAACCCCGTATGTGTCCATTTTGCTCTCTATACTATTCAATTTTATCAAATTGCCCCCTCACCTCACATTTTGAGTCAAAATGCCTAAACTACCCTCAATAGTATAAGGGGGTTTGTTGATTCAACCATTTAAAAAATTTATTTTTCAAAAATCAATTATATTTTTCACAAAAATTATAAATTCAGAAATATATATATATATATATTTCGGAAATTTTTTTTTCAGAGGGAGCATATTATTTTCCCAATTTTGAATTATTTCGGAAAAAAAATATATATTTTTTGCAAAAAAATTTTTTTTCGAAAAAAAATCATATTTTGGAACATAATAGTATATATTTTTTGCTGCAAAAAATATATTTCGGAAAACATCATATTTTGGAACATAATAGTGTATATTTTTCGCAAAAGATCATATTTTGGAACATAATATATATTTTTCGCAAAAAAATTCATATTTTGGAACATAATAAATACTTTTTTGCAAAAAAAAAAAATGAAAATTTTTTTTTCATATGTTGCAGGTTTTCGGAAAAAATATGAAAAAAAAAAAATTGAATTTTTTTTTTTCATATGTTGCAGGTTTTCGGAAAAAATATGAAAAATAAAAAAAAATTGAAATTTTTTTTTTTCATATGTTGCAGGTTTTCGAAAAAAATATGAAAAAAAATAAAAATTTTGAATTTTTTTTTTTTCATATGTTGCAAGTTTTTGTTAAAAATATGAAAAAAAAAAAAATTGAAATTTTTTTTTTCATATATTGCAGGTTTTCGGAAAAAATATGAAAAAAAAAAAATTTCAAAATTTTTTTTTTCATATGTTGCAGGTTTACGGAAAAAAATTTGAAAAAAAAAAAAATTTTGAATTTTTTTTTTCATATGTTGCAGGTTTTCGGGAAAAAAAATGATTTTTTGCAAAAAAAATTTTGAATTTTTTTTTTTTTTCATATGTTGCAGATTTTCGGAAAAAAATGAAAATTTGAAATTAATAAATTTTTTAAATGGTTGAATCAACAAACCCCCTTATACTATTAAGGATAGTTTAGACATTAAATAGTATAGGGGGCAAAATGGACACAGAAGGGGTTAGTTGATTAATGTGAATAGTATAGGGGATTTACTGAAATTAACCCTTTTTAAAAAATAAATTATTTCATTTGATCAATTTACTAATTTAATTATTAATCATTAAAGTTATAAAACATATATATTATAAACTATCACATTACTATAATGAGATTATGGATAAAGTTGGTATTTCATTTACTAATACTATAATAAAAATTATCCTCTTAAAAAATTAGATTCCCCAAAATGAACCTATAATGTGGGACGGAGAGAGTAAAACTCATGGGCTTGATTTGTGTGATATTGGGCCAGGCCCAAAAGACGCTACTAGAAAACATTGGGTAGAGTAGATACCAATCATACTATAGACTATAAAATAAAGTATAAATACTTGAATAGATAACGGAAAATAGTTAATTTTATTTAGTAACCTGAACTTACTGATTTAATTAATGAAATTTTATTCGTTTTATGTGGGTTCTTTTTTACTAGATCAAAATGAGATTATTTCTTCGGTGTAACATATATCTTGGGATAATCAATGCATTAATTCCCCCCCTTTACTCTTATCATCTTCCAAAAGATGCAAATTATTGTGTGACTTACCTACACTATTTCCTTTTCTCAATCTCATTTTGCAAATGGATTTGGTCTCAAACATATTCACTAAAACACAATATACAATGGCATTGCTCACCAAGTTATGAAATTCTTGAGTTACCATACAATTTGATTCATGTACATAAATTGCACATCAATATACATTTCAAAAAACAAAAATAAATAAATCTCAACTAATCTCTTTTGAGCTGTGGATTAATTAGAACTTCCTCCTAAACATGGAAGTCTAGATCATCCTAACAAGAGAGCACATTTAGCAGAGACACTCTTGTGTGTATCAAGCACCTAAATAAACCCTCCAATCCATTCTCAAATTCCCCAACAATACCATCCAAATCCTCCAACCTCCTATATGCATTTTTTAACCTCTCTTCCTCACAATCCTCACTAGAAATCTCCAACAACAATCTCTGAACAGCGATGTCCGCACTCTCAACCTCATTGATCGTGTTCCCTTCACTAACATAAACTTTTCCTCTCTTCACCAGTTTCGAAAGCAATGCCCATCCACTGGGCTTCGCCTTCAAAACCGGCCTAGAGAGGAACAACAAGAGCGTTTTCAAGACCCAAATGGTGACCATACTTGCTTCTTTTAGCACTCTAACCACAGCCAAGAGGTGGTTATCAAAATCTAATGCACAAGACGCTGCAAATTTCTTTTCTACTTTACTCAATTCCGCGAGAGACTTCTCAAACTCCTTTTTCATTCTCTTCCTCGAGCATATATAAGCGTTGACATTGCGTTCGATGCTCATATTGCTAGCCTTGCTTCTTCGTAGAGCGGATTGGAGCTCCCGGACGCGTTCCTTCACTACGAAAACCATGTCCCTTATGTTGCTGCATATGTCAACGTATCGAATGGACCCTTCAAGCAACTCACTGACTAGTTTTTCGTGTTGATGTTGCGCGAGCGCGTGTTGGACTAGTGGCAAAGAAAGAAGGTCTTCAATGCATTTGAAGACATCTTCGAGGTGAGACATAGCGTTGCAAATTGTCTCGGCCTTGGGCAACGAAAATGCCTCCCGAGACTTGAGCTTGTTGAGCTCTTCGTCTGCTTTTTGTGTGCTAGAATGAGACCTAGCCGGGAAGCTAATGGACCGGACATGGTAATGACTAATACACTTTTGAGAAAAACCAGCCATAGTAGCTCTTTCAGGTATGAATTGGAATGTTAAATTAGGTTCAATGAGTACTTAGCTTGATCAATGCTCACTTATATACATACACATACACTTGTACCAACACTTGTGAGTCCAATGTATGTGAAGGCATTGTGTGTTTTTAATTCTTTAATGTGTTATCTAACCTATCTGTCATGTCTTCAACCACCTAAGGCAAAACACTTTCAATTATTCGAAATAGTCTATATGGTATTAATTTGAGCAATATATATATATATATATATCTTATTTTTCGGAATTTTTTTCCGTACTAAACTAGATTTGTTAGGCTCATCTTCCCCGTACAAATCCATCACCGCCATCTTACTCTTCCAATATTCCATGAATCCATAAAAGTCGGTCACGAAAAAGAAATAAAATAAATAAATCTGTCTTCCAAAGTTGGCTAAATGGGATGAACCTTGACAAAGGATAAAAGCTAGTATAATATGAAAATGGAGATCCAGAGAGATCAAGAACCATATTATTATAAATCTCATCCAATAATAATAAAAAAGAACCATATTATTAATTGATTAAAAGATGTAGATGGATATGGTAGTTATGACAAAATAATCACACACACATATATATATATATATATATAAATGTGCACGAATGACATGTCGTCACACTGCCCCCCTAAGGTTTTCAATCGGCTAATGTGTAAAAAATAAGGTTTACTTCAATTATATTATGGTATATTACAGCTAATATGTTTGTTCTTGATCCATAATATTACTGCAGCATCTGACATGGGCTCTATTGATTCATTATATATAGATATATACATATACAATGAGAAATGTACGGATGATTGAATGTTTGGGACGGTGCTACACATCATGAAAAAAATTTCATGATAATAACTTATCTATGGCATGGCATCCTATGTGGCATTTAATAAATTAAAAAAATTAAATAAAGCTTTCATCAAATTCTAAAACCCTAAACCATTCTCAAATTAATCTTCTACTAACTCATCTGCTAAACCTATCTTTTGTGTGAAACCTAAGAGAATTCATAGCGTATCACCAAATTAAAATCTAAAAAGCATAAGAAAATTCATTATCCAACATCTACAACTTCCAAGTAGCCAAAAGTGAAACCTCCAGTTAACACAATTTTTCCTTTGGTCATTGCTCCAAAATGAGTATTCACAACAAAATGTATTTCTGGTTTCACAAAATTTATTCAAACAAAATTCAACTAGAATCAAAAAATAAAAACTAGCATCATGAAGTATATATTATGACATATACCTTGTAAAATCAACTCACGTCCTCATCCATTGAATTACATTAATAGTATCATATAAGAGTAATTAATATAACAATAAAATCCCAACAAATATAGTAAAAGAAGATAAGTATTTTTACTTTTCATTGAAAATGAAAATCGTAAGAGGGATAACCGGTGTTCGCTGGTCATCACCTTCGGTCACCCTCGGCTGCTAGAAATGCCCCA
The DNA here is from genome assembly GCA_963922005.1 of Cornus suecica. Lineage (NCBI taxonomy): Eukaryota > Viridiplantae > Streptophyta > Magnoliopsida > Cornales > Cornaceae > Cornus > Cornus suecica. The sequence continues at coordinate 42,135,881 of OY998248.1, forward strand.
ACTGCCCGATACTTACAAATTGTTATTCAAGATTTCTTGAAGGAAATAACCGTTAGTAATATAAAATTACAAAGGATTTTTTTTTTCATTTTTGGCCCGAAAGATGCTTGCAGGAGACACCTACCATGTCTGTGAAAATAAAGAGGGAATCTGAAATAAAAAACAAAAAGGCTCTCAAAATAGGTTGGATTAGAGAAATTTTGAAATTTGATTAAAATGAATAAAAAATTATATCACATGAATTGCCACCTCATCCTACATGTCATTCAAGTTAAAATCATGAAGTATAACATTTTCCTTCTTTTATATGCACGAAAAACAATTATTTTTTCCATCCCAACTTAGTTGTCCACATTTGACTTTTCAAGATCTTTTTGATATTTTGTGTTTTTGCATTTTTCCCTTTGATAATGTAGTACAATCGTAGTTTTTAGTAGGGCTCATTCCTTTTTGAAGTTAATGAAGAAGGATAATTTGAAAAAATATATGATAATATTGTATTGTGATTCGAAACTGAACAACTAATTTAAAACAAATAAAATAAGCAAAGTGTATAACTAAATTGGAAGGAAGAGAGTATGTTATTTGTCTCACTTGTGAACATTGATAACACAAAGGATGCTTACTCTTAAAGAGTTCTGCAAAGGAGAAGGATAATTCAACATGTATGACTAATCAAAATTACATAGATACTATTGATGGTATTATCTGATAGCTTCCTGTTATATATACATATATTTAAAATAATAATAATAATAATAATAATAAAGAATATATTTTACCTTGACTCAGTTGTTATGCAATGTAGTGAATTCTGAATCTGGTATGCCTTTTAAAATGCCAATGAGCCAGTAAACATCACGACGCTCGTCTAGTATCACAGAAAATTTTCGCCAATCCAAGATGTCATTGAAAGGCAAGTCGTAATATAATCGGACAAGATTACTGCAAACAAGCACAATAACTGTTTAACTCAAACCAACTCAAAACACACTCATACACACACAATATATATTGGGAGAGAGGAATTACAATTATTTGATGAACAAATTGGGAGAAGGATACACAAATCACTCAAAACTCAACCTCACAACTCTCTCTACCTCACCTAAACTCTCTCTTGGTTCTATCTATCACAGAACTCTTTATTGGTTCTGAATACATCATTTACAACAACAACCCCTATTTATAAGATGAAGGAGAAGAAACTAGAAACAAAATTTTGATGCGGTCTTTGACCGGTGAAGGTCGGTGGTCGGTGGTCGGTGCCGACGAAGCTTCACGCATGTTGACTTCCATCTGCAATTTTCACTCTTTTGGAATGGTCTAGCTTCATCCGATCGAGATGGGATGAAATCTTCAATTCTCCCCCTCCATACCATTGGAGGAGAACGTCTTCTGGTGTGTTTCAGTTGTATTCCATCCTGACTATGTCTCTGCATAACTTTAGTTTCTCATGAGTAACCACCTTTGTCAACATTTCTTTCGGGTTCTCGTCTGTGTGGATCTTCATAATTTTCAATAGTTGCTGTTCTATCACTTCCCGTATCCAATGATAGCGAATGTCGATATGCTTCGTCTAGAAATGGTACATTGCATTCTTGCTTAAGTTCAGAGCACTCTGACTGTCACAATGTACTTTGTATTCATTCTGTCTAACTCTCAGTTCTTGGAGAAACTATTTCACCCACTTGGATTGCCATAAGACGGCTCTCTCCACAATAGTAAATAAGAATCCTGATGTGTATTTCCTACTGTCAACATCACCGACCATATCTGAATCATGATAACCTTCCAAGACTGGTTCAGTTTCCTCATAACACATGCATAACTTCGACGTACCCTTTAGGTACCTGAGAATTCACTTAACTGTTTCCCAATGGTCTTTACCTGTATTTGAAAGAAATCTGCTCACAACACTTACAACGTGAGTAATATCTCGTCTGGTACAAACCATTGCATACATCAAGCTACCAACGACTGAAGAGTAGGGGATTGCTTCCATCTTTTTCTTTGAAAAGGAACACGACTGCTTGCTCAACTTGAAGTGGTTAGCTAGTGGTGTACCAACTAGCTTGGTGTTTCTTATGTAAAACATTTTAAGTACTAGTTCAACATACTAATTCTATGACAACCACAATTTCTTAGCTTTCTTGTCATGAACAATCTTTATGCCTAATATCTGTTGAGTTGGGCCTAAGTCCTTCATGTCAAATGACTTGATCAGTTATTGCTTCAACATGCTAATCATACTAGCATCATGTCCAATGATCAACATGTCGTCAACATACAACAATAGTATAACAAAGTTACCATCTGGAAATCTCTTATCTGCAGTAGTCCTCTTGTATCCATGTCCCGTCATGAATGAGTCAAACTTCTTATACAATTGTTTCGCCGCTTGTTTGAGGTCGTTGAGACTTTTCTTCAGTTTGCAGACCATATGCTCTATCCCTGTAACTTCGAATCCTTCTAGTTGCTCCATGTAAATCCCCTCATGTAGATCTCCATGAAAAAATATTGTCTTGATGTCCATCTGTTTAAGCTTTAGGTTCAAACTAGATGTCAATCCGAGTATTACTCGGATTGAGGTCATTTTCATTATTGGTGAGAAAATTTTATCAAAATCGATTCATTTTTTTCTGTTAGAATCCTTTGACGACCAACCGGGCTTTGTGTTTCATTGGCTTTCCATTTATGTATTTTTTCAGCTTGATCACCCATTTATTTTCAAAGCTTTATTGCCTTTGGGAATTCGTACCAACTCATAAGTGTGGTTCTTCTGCAAAAAACTAATCTCTTCTTGCATAACTTTGATCTTTGTCTGAATGAGTCTTTGTTTCCAAAAAGGTTTCTAGATCCCCCTCATCAGTAAGTAGAATATAGCCTGACTCACAGATATTTCCTTGACGAAATCAGTATTCGGCCTCTTTTAGATCTTTTTGGCTGAGGCTTTTCAACTATAAGAGCTAGTTATGGTTTTGTAGCTTCTAGTGGAGGGGGTTATGGCTCCCCTTAGTCAAAACCTTCATCTTTTTCCTTATCTGCTTTTGGAATTTCATCTTGTATTCTTCATTATTAGAGGTCAACTGTATTGATGCAGGATCTGGGATGATGTCTAAAACACAAGGACTAGAACCACTGGACTTTGTGGTTTTTGTAGCATCTTCATATACCTTGTTTTCTTGGAATATGAAATCCCTACTTCTGATGACATTCTTCGATTCTGGATCCCATAACTTGTATCCAAATTCTTCGTCTCCATAACCGATGAAAATACATGGAATTAACTTCAAGTCTACCTTCTGTTTTTGCTCCTTGGATACGTGTACAAATGTTTTGCACCCAAACACTCTCAGGTCAGAGTAAGAAGGATCTCTTCTAGTCTATACCCTCCCTGGCACTTCAAACTACTGCGGTACTGACCTATTGATCAGGTAGACGACAACTCTAACTATTTCACCCCAAGATGGCTTTGCCAGCTTAGCCATATTGAGCATGCTTCTAACTCTTTCTGTAATGGTCTGATTCATCCTTTCGGCTACACCATTATGGTGTGAGGTACGTGGGACCATTTTCTTATGTCAGATACCGTAATCAGATATATGCTCGAAATTCGTTGGAAGTGTACTCACATTTATTATTTGATTAGAGGCACTTTAAATTCTTTCATGTTTCCCGTTTTACCATTACTTGGAATGTTTTGAAGTTCTCGAGTACCTCGTCCTTCGTTCTCATAAAATATACCCACACCTTTCATGAAACGTAATCAATGAATGTGAGAAAATATATGTTGCCATCTAACGAATCCACTTTTAGGGGACTGTGATAGGTGCCAAATGTTGACTATTTTAGGTCCTTATCTTGCTATTGTTATGTCTTTTCATTACAGTATTTGGTAATTTTATGCCGTTTGTGTGTTTAAGTGTGTTTCAGGAGTTTAATGAAGATAACGAGCTAACTTTGGTGAATTAACTAGAGAAGTGCTTGTGTCTATTCAAAGAAGAAAGCTAAAGAGGTGTTTTCAAGAGAAAAGTGTCTCTCGAATGGCGAAAACGTCATTTTTCAGAGCTGCAACTTTAAGAATCATAATAAGGGAGTCGAGGGAGTTCAAACGAATCAATTATATAAAAAAAATGGTTTCCAAGGATTTTGCTACATTTGACCTACGCTTACAGTAGATAAAAGTGACTAGAAAGTGTCATTTCTATGCTTGACCTACGCTCCAAGCGTAGCTCCTTACGCTTCAAGAGTAGCTACAGTGTTTTCAGCAAAGTTTTTCAGCCAACTTCGGACGGCCATATCTCGGTCAAAACATGTCCAAATTGAGTGATTATTGAGCCTAAACTCAAGAGCTTGAAGTCAGATTTCCAACAAAAAAATATGCCTCGATCCGAGTTGTGGAGCTCCATTTATGATCAAAAGAGTGAGACGTGTCTGCAGAAAAAGCTGAAAATTTCATATTCGGGCTGAAATTATAGTTTAACCCAAATTGATCCGTTTTGACCCGGATGACTTTGTGTTTGACTCCAAAACCTATATGGACATGTTTTAGACATATTATACATAATATTGAAGGGTTTTGCTCAGATTTATGCGAAATTACAAAAAAGGGTAACCTTAGGGTTTCCCTCAGCTTTGTCTATAAATACCAAGGTCTGCTATAAATTTTGGAGAGCTTCATACACGTATAATTTTCAGAGCAACCTCTGGAGATTCATATCATTCAAAAGGGATGATTCATTCAATACCTAGAGATCCGGAGAAGAAGATCATGTAAGCCGTTTTTACATCAACGATGCAGTCACTTTCTACCATAAACAATTAATTCAGTATCAAGGGTTTTCTAGCAAAACCCTAGACAAATAATATAGTTTTTAATTTGTTTTCAATTGTAACGAGGGAAAGTTATGACCATACTGTGATGATTGATTGTAGATGTGTGATCATTTTTATTATTGACACAAGATCTTATATTTATTCTTAATTCTTGTCTTAGATTGAATATATATATTTTCTTAATCAATCATGTTATCATAAAAATAGCATGATTTTCTACAACAATGGTGCTTAATACTTGAAACCCTAGGTTTACACAGGCAATGCCTCAGCGAGGTGATATAAACATGTTTTAATTTAAATTAATGTTGTAGGAGTAGATTAAAGTAAAATAATTTGCATGTACTAGTTACACTCTGCCGGAAATGGGTTGTAGCAAATCCGATGGAGAGTACCCTTTTTGGGGTCGTATTCAACTATTTGCGGTACGACCTAATTCATAGTTATGGATCGCCTTCTTGCAATTGAGCAAAGAGAGAACTATATTATGCAGTTAGAGGTGGAGTATGAAAACCCTAGTTTTTATCTCTATTGTTCTTGTCTTAATCTATCTTTACTTGCTTTATTAGTTAATTAGTTAATCAATCAAAACCAATAAACTATACTTTTATTGCAATTTAAGAGTATTATTTTACAAGAATTCGGAATACGACTTAGTCTATGTGGGATCGATAACCTTTCTCAAAGCCGAACTGTACTACAATACGATTTGTGCACTTGCGGTAAGTAAAACCTAGCTGTCATAAGAGGCTGTTTTTAACCATTATTTTTACCACCCTTAGACAGACATTAGACCGCAAATGTTAGTGTGTACCGAACTCAACATTCTGTTCTTTTTCTGGTAGCTGAGTTAAAAGAGACTCTATGTTGTTTTCCAATTAAACAATGATCACAAGGGTTTAATAAAATACCTTTAGATACTATGATAAGTTTCTTTTATGCCACAATAAACAATCATTTCTCGCCCATGTGTCCAAGTCTTTTGTACCATATATTAGGTGAAGTCTCATTTTCATATATATTGAGATTGTCAGAAATTACCTTCACATGGGTCTTGTATAATGTTTCATTTATCTGTGCTCGGGCAACAACCATGGCTCCATGTTTCAATTTCCAGGTGCCATTACCGAAATAATTGTCGTAGCCTTCTCGATCTAAGACTGTTTTAGAGATGAGATCGAGGTGAAGGTCAGACACATGTATGATATCCTTTAATACCATAGTGCAGCCAAAACTTGTCTTGACATGAACATCGCTGATTCCCAGAATCTTTGATAAACTTGTGTTACTTATCCTTGTTGTACCAAAGTCTTCTACTTTGTACGAGGTGAAGAAATCACTGTGGGGAGTGGTGTGATGAGATGTTGTTGTGTCTACCACCCACTCGATTTCGTTGTTCCCTACGTGAATGTACGTCTTTACATCGGTTGTGCATATTGTGATGTCTCTAGCAATTGTGACCATATAATCGCCATCTTCCCTTTGTGGCCGGTGGTTGTATTGACCTTACTCTCTTCGCAATTTGGAGCAATTCTCATTTGAGTGTCCTGTGGTGCCACAATGAAAATAGACATATTTAATCTTTTGTCTGTCATCGCTAGACCTGCCTCGGGTTTGAGATCTTCCTCTACTTCTGTAACGAGGGCATGTGTCTGATTTATACTGGCCTTTTTTCCTCTAGCTTCCTCGCTGAGTATGACATCCTTCACAATCGTCATGGTGAATTTGCCACTTGGTGCTGAGTTTTTTGAGGGAGACCACCAGTGTCTTCCATGTGTCTGGTAAGGAATTGAGCAATAGTAGAGCTTGTGTTTCATCGCCAAGATTCAATTCTATAGTTGCTAGCTAGTTCACCAATTTCTGAAACTCGCTGGTGTGCTCAGCTATAAAGGTTCTGCTCCTCAATTTCATATTCACCAATCACCTCATCAGGAGGGCTTTATTTTGAGTGGTCTTGACCTGGTACATGTCCTCCAATTTCTTCCAGAGTTCGAAGGCATTTGTCTCTTGCGCAACATGGTGTAATATAGTGTAATCTATCCACTGCCTAATTTAACCAATAGTTTTTATGTATATCTTAGTCCATTTTTTTCTAAGATTGACTCGGATTTTGCTCATTCATCTTCTAAAGGGTCCGCTAAATCTTTTCAATTAAAAAGATCCTCAATCCTGGGTCACCAAATAGTGTAATTAAAGGCTGTCAACTTGATCACGTCTCTTGATCCCGATTCTTTCATTGAATAAGATTGTTTCTAAGCTCAACATGCCTTGTTTGATATGTTCGGAACTGAATTACGCGAAACCTTAAAAATGCCTCTGACTGGGTCTAAATCAAACTTAAAATGAGCCCAGAAAGAACAAAAAAAATTGGCCAAAAACTAGACGAAAACTTGAGGTCGCTGGAAAGGTCGCCGAAAATTCATCGGAGAAGATAACTGTTGGAGATGATGACCGATGCCAGAAAATGTCACCGGAGTCTAGCCAAGGAAGATGACCGTTGTCGAAGTTCTTGCCGGGAAAACTAGAAATGGCCGTAGATGACACGTGGAAGGACGTGAAAACGCGTAGGTCCGACGCGCTTCTTCAAGGAGGGGCGCGTAGAAGCGCGTCAACTCACACGCAACTACTTTGAGTGGCGCGTGATGGCGTGTCATAAGGAATCTGGGCTTGATTTTTACACCGCCACGTTCAACTTCGAAAGAGCTTCTTGAACGGTATGCTAAACGTAGTGTTTTGAGCAGTTGAAAGCTTTGAAATAAGACTAACAGTAAGGTTGGTCTATGAACTCTACTATAATACCACTTTGTTAAACTTAAACCAACTCAAGACACAGTTAAAGGCACACAATATATATTGGGAGAGAGGAATTACAATTATTTGATGAACAAATTGGGAGGATACACAAATCACTCAAAACTCAACCTCACCTAGAACTATATCTTGGTTTTATCTATCATAGAACTCTTTCTTGGTTCTGAATACATTTACAACAACAATAACCCTTATTTATAGGGTGAAGGAGAATAAACTAGAAGCAAAATTTTGACTCATTTTTGGATGCGGTATTTGACTGGCGAAGGTCTGTGGTTGGTGCCGACGAAGCTTCACGCGTGTTGATTTGCAGCTACAATCTTGACTCTTCTGGAATAGTCTAGCCAGTGCTATTAAAAGCGTGCCTAGGCACTGGGTGCATAGAGGCGCAAAAATAGCGTCTCGCTTCTTCCAAGGCACAACACTAATTGTGATTTGTTGTCTTTATGCAGCTTTACAGCTACGTCCTGAAAAATACGAAAGGTTTGTTTACTTCGAAGAGATTATAATTCAATTTGTGGGACCCATTTACATTTACACCTGTATACAATCTATAACTATAGTACTTTTGCATCTAACCCCGGAAACTAAAACAAACCTTCCTCAACTATCAATTTGTTGCAATTTGCCATAATTCTATTACAAATGACTATCATACCCTTATTATATATTTGTTGAATTTTTAAATTATATCAATATTATTTTGCTTAGTTAAAATATAAATTATATCATTCAGTTGAAGTGTATTAGAGTAAATATATTCTCAAATGCTAAAAATATAATAGATTTACAAGTTGTAATTATTTTAATTTTAAATCAATTAACTTGTTACTAAAATTTAATTTAATTTAAATAATAAATCTCATTATCCTAGTTAAATTTTTTTAGGCCAAATGAAAACTTTCTTTCATAAAAATATATTCATAAATAAATCACAAATTATTTATATAATGAGCACATTTTAATTTTCACATGTTACATATATAAATAGTTTTAATTAATTAACTATGCATTTTATAATTTTATTTGATTCTTACTTAAACAACCTAAAAAACGTATTCAATAACATTTTAAAAAATATGTGTAATTTTATGCAACTTTGAATAGAGAATATGTCATCAGACTAGTATTAATTTTATTATTATCCAAGTTCATAAGAAAAATATGTTAACAATAGTCATTAAAGAAAGAACATTCAGGTCATTTATGAAATATTCTTAAAAAAATGGAAAATTTTGCAATAAATGTTATAGTTTGAGGTTTATTGCCTAATTTATAGGTAATTTACAAATTTGATCATAGTTCAGGGGTTTATTGCATTTGACCCTTAAAATACTGCTCCTGTTCATCTTATAGTAAAGTAAGAAAGAAAAATAAGTGTGGATCTAAATTGCACATCTTTTACTTCGGAAAAAGAATATTGATTTTCATTGAGCCAAATCCAGATATCTCCCAAGAATGTGGGATAGAGAGATTAATAAAATCGATACAGATTAATCAACTGTAGGATAGAGGCCCAGGGTGGAATTACGTCCATTCACATTGGCATCTGCATTGGCATGTAGTGGCATTTCCATTGGCATGTGGTGGCGTATGTAGCTCCCCCGAGTGACACGACTTCGGATTTTTAGGATTCAGTTGAAACAGTGCTGCGTAGGATTCAGTTGAAACAGTGCTGGAGGAGTACATAGACGAAGATGGAAGGCCATGTATCTTTGGTAAGCCCGTTTGAACAGCACTCAAGCTGTAACCCCTTTCAACTGTCTCACCTTCAAAAGGTAATTCATCCAATGTCTACAGGATTCGAGAATTGGATCAAATTGACTGTAAACTATTCCAGACGCTTTTATGCATTAACATATTGGTACACGAAAACAACATGATACCTTCTGATAAAAAATAAGGAATCTAGAAGAACCTACCCTGTAAGCCTGTTGAAGAACATGGAGCTTCTCCCTAGTCCGCTTTCTCTTCATAGCAACCTCGTTGGGTTCCTGCAACATCTCTTCGAACAGGTTGTCTCTGTTCAATAATAAGATGAAAACACAAGCATCATAACTATTTTGCATAACAAATACCTACTAAAATCAGCAATTGAGCCGAGCTGCTCAAATGCTCAATACCAAAAGAATAGAAAAAAAATGCCCCTATACTTTTATATCTAAGGGAAAATTCGTAAATAGAATGATATTTAGCAATCTTTATATCTTCTCCTTGTTACCTATATAGCTTTTTGATAAAGACATTATGCAGATCTCGTTTTGTATGGTTTACCTGGTAACACATAAATAAGAAGAGCAATCAGAATCCATAAAAAAATGCGAAGATTACAAGGTTTAGATGTGGCAACTATTCCCAAAGAAATAGAGTGGAAGTATATCATTGGGATTTATTGAACTGGAAGAACAAAAAAATTGAGAGCAGGCCAACCAGGAATTGTAATCTTTGAATTAGTAATGTATTTTAGAATGCAGAGTACAGTTGGATGAAAAGTGCTCATCAGAAGGGATAATGATTATACCGCACCAATGGACCTTGCCATTACAGGGACAGCATAGTGTGTGCTAATCACAGAGGTACGGTGGGGGAGGAGAATCAAAACCTGCCCCACCCAGTTTAGGTAGTAATATATACTTTTATCAGTAACTGTTCTAGTTTGGAAATCATTTTCTTCATAGTTTATTATATTTGTCTAATTCAAATATTTACACAGATAACATCTAAATATATGTTTATACTAGTGTTTTTATTTTACCCTAATACATTTTGATTTTGTCTACAACTGCTTTTTTCCAAAACGAAACCTGAATCAATTCTGATCCTGAATCCAAGTAGAGTGTGGGTAATATGGGAAGAAGTTTTCCTTCACAACATGGACTGTAGTAAGGATGGTCCATCACGCCCCTCATAGTCTTGATATTTTGAATTTATACCAAGCTTAGATTAGTTTTTTTTTTTTAAATAAATAAAATAAAATAAATAAAATTATACATTGATCATATAAGGTAAAAATGACGGGGCTTCCATTTGGACCCTTGCATCTGGGGTATGCCCCATGACTAGTGTATGGCTTCTTAGCCTTCCCTATCTTTTTCTATAAAACGCTTGCTTCTCAAAAAAAAAAAAAATGATATGTCATCTACTGCATGAGAAACTAATTTGATTGCAGCTGGTTTGAATTTTGTATCAGTGCCATGGAGGTTAATGAGGAGATGGGTAGTTTGGAGGTGATGGAGCACATTCGTCCTATTGCCATGGATTGTTCGGGGCTCATTAATCATGATTGGGTTCAGGAGAATGTGGACCGTGTGGCCGAAAAGATTGGGGTCTTGTTCGGTGATCATAAGGGGAAAGGGGAGGCTTTGTTATTAGCCTTGGCGGAGAATAGGGAGGATGAGGTTAGTGGTGAGGAGAGGGCGTTAGTGGTGCATCGCCCACATGTTACTTGGAAGGGGGCGAGGGAGGTTCGAGGTTTCGTCACAAGTGTGAATTATGATGGGAGGAAAGGGGGCTCGGGAGTAAGGAGTGGGGGTAGAGGAGGAGGGAAGAGGAGGGAGGTGGATTATCTATCGATTTGAAATGAAGCTACGCCTTATTTCTTGGAATGTCCGGGGACTCAATTGCCCAGATAAGAGGAAGGTGGTGAGATTTGCTCTTCGAGGATGGAATGCTCACATTGTTTGCTTGCAGAAGACAAAAATGGAAGTTATGAATGATAAGTTGGTCAGGAGTATTTGGGGGAATATGTTTGTTGATTGGGCGGCAGTAGATTCTTGTGGGGCTTCGGGAGGGGTGATTGTGATGTGGGATAGGCGTGTGGTGTCCTTTCCGGATGTTCGGAAAGGGCGTCGCTCGATTTCTTGTTTATTTGCGATGGTGGAGGATAGGTTCAGATGGATTTTTTCTGGGGTCTATGGCCCTGTTGATGATAGAGCTCGATCGTTGTTGTGGGGCTCCTTCTGAGCGCTCTTCTGGTGGTCGATGGACTGGTGCTATGGACTCTTTCTCCGATTTCATTGACAAACAGGCTCTTCATGATCTTCCTCTGGTAGGGGCGTCTTTTACCTGGTCTAGTGGCAGGACTTCTCTGAATTTCTCTCGTATTGATAGATTTCTGATCTCTGGGGATTGGGAGGAGAGGTTTCTGGATGTTATTCAGTCTACTGCTTCACGATTCACTTCGGATCATGCACCGCTTTGGTTTGGTTTCCTTCCCCCCTCAGATGCTTTATGGTCTCTTCTTTTTTCCGTTGCTTGGTGCTTCGGATTGGCCAGGTATTCCCCTGGAAGGCGGTATGGCGCACCAAGGCCCCTTTCAAGGTTGCTTTCTTTACGTGGTCAGTGGCGTGGGGTCATATTCTTACGTTGGATGTTTTGAGACGACGGGGTATTGTGGTGGTCAATTGATGCTTTCTATGCAAGAAGGACGATGAGTCTATTGATCACCTCTTCTTACATTGCCCGGTGGCTTACGACTTTTGGTGTTTGATTTTTGGGTTGTTTAGGATTTGTTGGGTGATGCCGGCCTCAGTCCAGGAGGTTCTTCTTATGTGGATGAAGGGGTTACTTGGGTCCCATGTGCGCTTTTTTTGGCGGGTGGTTCCGTTGTGTTATGGTGGTGTTTATGGCTCGAGCGGAACCGTCGGTGCTTTGAGGGGATTGAATCCCCGCTAGGGGTTTTGAAGGACGTTTTCATTTTCTCTTTATTTTATTGGTGGAAGGCCGCTATTGTAAATCCATAGATGAAAATATAGATTTTTTGGGTTCTCTTGGCCCATAGTGGCCTTTTGTATTTTTTGGGAAGCACTCCCCGCTTGAGTGTTTTTTATACAATTACTTGCTTATAAAAAAAAAATGTATCACTGCATGAGAGGCACACGCTCGCTTTTGTTGCTCCGTGGGCCAAGCGTACGCCTTCTTTACAGCCGTGGGCCAGACGCTCTGGGCTTGGTCATGTGGACCTGGCACCTAATTCTTTTAGGGGCTCCTTTTCTCGCAATGGTCTGGGCCGTGTTTTCAGGCCTTGTGTTTCGCCTAGCTTTCGGGTAACTCCAAGCAGGCTGCTTATAGGTTGGGTTGTTATCAGGGTGTTGCGGGTCGACCCAAAGGAAGGCATAATCAAGGGTTTAATACGGGTCGTGGAGGGGACCCGATTAACCCACGTGATGGTTCGTGTCGAATTTTTGTGAATCCTTGTCCCCGTCAAGAGACGGGTAGGGTGGGGGATCCGAATGAGGATGGGTTTATTCCGGTGGTCTCGCTACGAAGGAATTCTTCTTTGCCGAAGGCTGCTAGGGTGCGATGCGAGGCGTTTTGCCGGAGAATATATAATGTATTCGCGCTCCACCAGACAGCACAGATGTTAATATTTCTTCGTTTTTACCCTCTACCATTGAAGAGAATGCTGTTTCCAACAAGTGATTAACGATAAAATCAATAAGCTTCTATATTGACAGGATATGAGTCCTATCAATAATAAAAAATAAAAAATAATAGTAATAATAATAATAATATATTTGATGTCCTAGGAAGTTCTAAAGACAATAGAAAGAAACCAAAGCAACATTAACCTTCAGAGTATTTCAAGAGTATGTTCAGAAGAAGAGCTCCCTGACCTGCCTGTTGGTAAAGAAATAAAAATATTAGAAACAGCGTAAGGGCAAAAAAATAACAACACGTAGCCTGAGCAGCCAACAATCAAAACTCAAGTGTCAACAAAAAATGCAACTGCATCATAGAACCAAAAAAAAAAAGTAATTTTCTGAGGTTAAACCCTAAAAATATATATATATATTTTTCCTAGGGCATGAGAGACTTTTTAACCTCAGAAAACCCAGAGAACTATAACATTAGATATTGGCATACACTTAAAACTGCCTAACACCAGAGGAGTGTCTACCATTTTATCTAGCAATAACCGAAAGCATATTGAACAGAAAGTTGACAAGTAGAATAAAACAAACCCTTGATTCTGTTATTTCTCCATAACTAGCATGCTCCTTGGCAACTTTAGTCAGTTCAGAACTTATGTGCTTCTTTAAATCTGGAAGGCCTGCCTTGATATGTTTAACCAGAATCTGCATATAACAAGGTGCAAGTTATACATGGTATATGGCCTTATACAATCACTTTAGGGTCATGTGATGTTAGATTATCAAGAAATGATACAAGAGGATGTTAAAGAACATTATCAAGAAATGATACAAGAGGATGTTAAAGAACATTATTCAGTGAAAGGTAGCTCTCTCTCTCTCTCTTTCACACACACACACAAAAAGGGGGGGGGGGGGGGGGGGGGGCGCATAATTCCCACACAGAGTATATGTGTTTCCTACTATATGCAAGTAGATGCATTATGAAAAGCATCATTAAAAGCTGAAAATGTTTAACATTACATATCTACTTGGCCCCGGAGAGTATCTGTGTTTCCTACTATATGCAAGTAGATGCATTATAAAAAGCATCATTGAAAGCTGAAAATGTTTAACATTACAAATCTACTTCAAAGGATTAACAACTATTGTATTAAATTCATTGCAACTAAGAGTGATACTATTTACCTGATTCAATTTCTTTGCCAACTGGGGGATGCCACAATGATCTGCGAGATCACCATACACCTGCAAAACAGCAGAAGACAGATGAACCGCTACAAAAATAATACTGGGCCAAGGCATGAACTTTAATTTAAGGAAATTATGATCATACTGGACGACTGCGGAAAAACTTCTCCTCAGCCAGAAGTGCGTCCTTGATACTCCGGTTGAGCATGATATCCTGTAAAAGGATGATATCAAGTTTATCAACCAACCAGATCAGAAGCTTAGAAACTTGAAAAAGTACATCTGCCAATTAATAACTTATTGGACTACGTTTCCACTCTGATCTGTTGTTATGTGCGGCCTAGTCCCATTTCAAAGAAACACTCACATGAAAAAAATAATAATAATAATAAGTAATTCAAGAAGAACTGTTGTGATTTTTCCATTTAGAGAAGAACATTGCAGTGTAAACTAAAGCAGTAAAGGAACGTGTAAAAGGTCCATAATTAAAAAGACATGAGGAAGAAACAAGCCACTCTGCTTACCTATCACCACAAAGTAGATTGTGAGTTAAAACATAATTAGCTAAGTTTTAAAAGATTACCTCCTGACAACGATTGACAACACCTACATAACCAAGTCGAAGGGGGATCACTTTTCCGAGCAAAAAATTGCGGGCATCAGTTCCTCTGTCCATAATATCCAGCTGAAGCAACAAACAGAATATGCAAAGCAATATAATCAATCATAACAATGTCCATGATACAAATGTGAAGTTGGTCATATATACAACACCTTCGTGATAACACCAATGGTCCGGTTACCTGCCAACAGAAAGTACCATGAATGATCCATAAAGACCAATAGTGACCCCATCCCGCCTTAGTGCCATGGCTAGGATTTTGGCTTTATTCAACTGAATACATTCATGAACAAATTTATTGACAGCAAATGTTACCATCAGGATCAGCATTTCGAGCTATCTGAAGAGCATCTGAGTTCGCCAAGTCTGAATTTGCTGGTGTAACAGCTAGTATTAAGCATGTTGGACATTCAATATACGACACTACCATTGTCCGGATCCGTGCTTCAATATCAGATGGCTGGTCACCAACAGGAACCTTCGTTATGCCCGGTAAGTCGACCAGTGTAATATCAAGAACATTTGATGAAAAAATCTTCAAACGTATCTGCTTGTCTGAAACACCTTTGTTTCCTCCTGCTTCCCTTTCTGTCTCAGCCTAAGTCAACTGTGGATGAGTAGGAAGGCTAAAGAAAAAGTACTAAGCATATTTAAAAACTTACAAAAAATAAATAAATACACATATGAAGAAAATACCAAATCTTCAATGCTTTTGGGGAGCCAATTATTTACTTGTTTTTGTATTTCTGTTTTGTTCCCTAAGAAGCAACACCCATAACTCCAATAACTAATAGAACCTCAGAACAAGCCAAATCCTTTTATGTAGCTAAAGAAATGAAGAGAGTCAGTCAATATTGGGATTTTGGGAATAGGTAATGTTTACTTCTATCGTCAATGAAAACTACTACCAATGGCAACCTCTAGATTATGGGGGGAATTAAAATAAAAAATAATAAAAAACTAATAAGTCTAGTC
The DNA here is from genome assembly GCA_963922005.1 of Cornus suecica. Taxonomy (NCBI): domain Eukaryota; kingdom Viridiplantae; phylum Streptophyta; class Magnoliopsida; order Cornales; family Cornaceae; genus Cornus; species Cornus suecica. The sequence goes on from OY998248.1 coordinate 42,151,691, forward strand.
TAAATCTATGATTACTGATGTATTAATGTAATTACATGCAAGGTTATAGTAATAATAGATGAGAAGATGATCAGAAATATATATTATTTCCTTCTTTCTTTTATTTATTTCCCTTTTGCTCTACTCTCACAGGTGAGTATTACAGAATTCACTATGAATGACCTCCATTTTTGCTTGATTGAAGAGGCAATGAAAATAGTCAATCAATGTCGCGAATAGGAAGTGGTTACTTCCATCGTCAATGAAAACTACATGCACTGGTTAACTCTAAATTTATGGGGGAAAAGAAATTAATAAAAGTAAACTCTCAACCATAGATTATTAACTCAAAATTTATTGGGGGAAAGAAATTAATAAAAGTAAACTCTCAACCATAGATTAATAATCTACTAATGTAATTACATGCGAGGTCATACTGATAATAGATGAGGAGATCATTAAAGATATATATATTCTTCCCTTCTTTCCTTTCATCTATTTCCCTTTTGCTCTATTCTTACCGGTAAGTATTCCAGAATTCACTACCTTCAATTTTGCTTGATTGACGAGGCAATGCAGAGTGCCGGTCAATAATGAGAATAGGTAGTGTATACTTCCACGTTGATGAAAACGACATGCAATGGTAAATTCTAATTTTATGAAGAGAGAAATTAATAAGTAGCTCTAAATCTATCATTACAAATGTACTAATGTAATTACGTGTGAGGTCATACTAATAACAGATAAGAAGAGGATTAGAGAATTATATTCTTTCCTTTTATTTATTTCCCATTGGCTCTACTCTTACAGGTAAGTATTACAGAATTCACTATGAATGACCTTCAATTTTGCTTGATTGACGAGACAATGACAAAATTGTTCTTTTCCATCTGAAAATTCCACAAATTACTTAGTTTTATTTAGTTAACATTGATCATAAACTTATCAAAAAAAAAAAACATTGATCCTAAAAAACCAAGGGAGAACCACAGGCATAACAAGTGGGAAATACCTTCCAGTTCCTGATTACCCCATTAAAGATCAAGTCAATCACACTGCAAGGTAAAAGGAAACTAAGTGCCTTGGTTAAATTTCTGATTTCCTTTTCCACACTCAGAGAACTAAAGTAACTTTTAAAACAGTTTGAAATTTGTTTAGCTGAGGTTCTGCAAATACAACTTTTTGGGTACTTTATGAAAACTGAGTTTTCAAGACTAGAAGAGGAGGTCCTAACGACGTTAATTTTTCAGATTAAAGGTAAGTTGCTTATTGCCAAATATTAGCAATCAGTAATTGTGAACTCGATCAACGAGAACATAGTTTGTTTGCCTTAAACACTCATACCTTCAGTGCCCCCTACCATTAGCAAAAGAGTGCTGTAAGCAACTTATGCTAATAAGAATTTCCAGTCAATAGTATGTTTTCAGGACAGTAGCTTGGGTGCTCATTTGGCTACAAGCTGGGTAGGGCAACAGGGCACCCATATCCCAACCCAACAAAAGAAGGTAGCACTTCAATTATCCATGACAAACTGTGAGAAGGAGGGGTAATAATTTCAAGGTCTGACTCAATTCCAATCAGGTTGGAAAAAAATAAAAAATTCTTAGTCAGTCGTTAACTACTTGATTCGAGTCAAAAGTTCAGGACTTTGTACATATGGCATGCTTATCTATTTTGCTCTGCCTGACATGATAGGGAACAGGTGTGTTTGTTGCTTTTATACGCATAGAAACCCTGCATCTCATTGAGCAAAATAGGCTTGGCAACGTTACGCTGCATTTACAAATTCTGATGTGCCCTGGTACTTTTGCTGGTTGGGGAATTTGAATTACCTAATAAATCTCGGTCTTCCGAAAAGGATAGATAAAATGAAACATCAAGGAATATTATTTTCAAAAACTTGATAATTTTCACTTTTCTTAACTCTTTTGCATTTCTGACATAAGAATCATGTAGTAATGAATAGAGTGCATGTAACTCCCTTATAGTGCAAAAGACCCTTAAAATATTAAAAATGTGCAAAGGATAAATGTAACTGCCAATTGCAAATATAAATTTCACTGTATCAGCCTATCAGGGATCATCTGCAAAGTATTCATGGTATACATAGTTTTATACACTGATAACCATATTGCCAATGGTATGTATGGACAATGTCCACATTATAGGAGGGTTTGTGCAATCTTACCCTAAAAGATATACGTAATAGGGGGTTGCAACCATGATATATGCAACATGCATATTGCAGGGATGTTTTTGCATTGACAGGCCTAACCGCTAGTTTTCAGATACGAGATGAAGCAAGGTTATTGATATTTGAAAATCACATCCTTTTCGAGACAATTTTATTTACCTCAGAAACTCTCCATCAAACTCATTTTAGGTGCCATTGCGATTTTTCCCATTTTCAAGAAGAAAATGAAAAGGTATGTTGTTTGCATATCGGAATCGAATGCTATTTGTTTTCAGACACTGAAGAATCAAAATTCAATTAAGGAGCCTTTTGTCGATCAAATTTAAAGTTCTAAAGCCCTGTAATATATAAAGTTCTCTAAGTGGTATTTAGCATCCAAACATTTTTTTTAGGGTAATATGCAGTGAGACCCCTGAACTTTAGGTCAATTGCACCTAAAAATTGGTCAACCCAATTTCGGTCCAACAACCCCTTAAACTTTCAATTTTCTTGCAGTGACACCCCTGAAAGGGTGAAAAGTCTAAAAAGCCCTTGACTTATCTTACATATTATATGAAAAACATATATAAATTTTGAAAAAATTTATAAAATTCAGAAAAATATATATATAATTCAAAATTATATATAAAATTCAAAAAATATATATTAAATTTTGAAAAAAATATAAAATTCGAAAAGAAAAATATAAAATTCAGAAAAACATATATATCTTCAAAATATATATATATAAATTTCGAAAAATTATATAAATTTTGGAAAAAAAAATATAAATTTCGGAAAAATATATATATTAAATTTCGGAAACAAATATAAAATTCGAAAACATATATAAATTTATGGAAAAAAATATAAAATTCGGGGAAAAATATAAATTTCGAAAAATATATATTATATTTCGAAAAACATATAAAATTTCAAAAAAATATATAAAATTCAGGAAAAAATATATATAAAATTTGAAAAAATATAAAAATATCGAAAAGAAAAACATAAAATTCGAAAAATTATATAAAATTCGGAAAAACATATACAAATTCAAAATTTATATATAAATTTCGAAAACATATATAAATTTTGGAAAAATATATAAAATTCGGGAAAAAATATAAAACTCGAAAAAATATATATTAAATTTTGGAAAAAATACATAAAATTTGAAAACATATATAAATTTCTGAAAAATATATATAAAATTCGGTGAAAAATATAAATTTCGAAAAATATATATTAAATTTCGAAAAACATATATATATTTTGAAAAAATTCATAAAAAAATAAATAAATTCGAAAGTAAAATTGTATTTTGGCTATTTGAACTTTTAATTAATGTATACTTGTATAGTTGTCTAGCTTATGTTCATGTTCGAACTTATATATATTTTTTTGAATTTTATATATTTTTTCAAAATTTATATATGTTTTTCAAATTTTAATATATATTTTTCTCCGAATTTTATATTTTTTTTCAGAAATTTATATATGTTTTCAAATTTTATATTTTTTTCCGAAATTTAATATATATTTTTCTGGAGACAGAACGTTAACAATTTATAATGATATAAAAAAAAGGGTAATTTGCACTGAGACCCTGAACTTTAGGTCAATTGCACCTAAAAATTGGTCAACCCAATTTCCGTCCAACAACCCCCTAAACTTTCAATTTTCAGAAATTTATATAGGTCAACCCAAATTTTATATTTTTTTTCCGAAGTTTAATATATTTTTCTTTGAATTTTATATTTTTTCCCAAATTTTATATATTTTTCCAAAATTTATATATGTTTTCAAATTTTAATATATATATTTTAAATTTTATATTTTTTTTGAATTTTATATATATTTTTCTGAATTTCATATATTTTTTTCAAAATTTATATATTTTTTTTTTCAAAATTTATATATTTTTTCGAAATTTATATATATATTTTTTAATTTTATATATTTTTTTACGAATTTTATATATTTGTTTCGAATTTTATATGTTTTTTTTTAAATTTATATATATATTTTCTAATTTTATATTTTTTACATTAAAGCAAGGGTATAAGAGTAATTTTAAGTCCAAAGGAGGTGTTGGACAGAAATTGGTCAACCCAATTTCTAGGTGCAATTGACCTAAAGTTCAGGGTCTCAGTGCAAATTACCCTCGCTTTTTTTGTATCATTAGAAATTGTTAACGTCTATCTCCATAAATAAGTGATAATTACTAGTCTCTTCTAAATGTCACTTCTTTCAGTGATTTCTATCAAATTAACACCATATAAACCTGCACATAATTTTAAAACTAAATGCTAAATTAAATTATCAACAAAACCTAAGTCATTACAGGCATACACACAAAATCAACTACACAGAGTGCTGAATTAAATTATCAACAAAACCTAAATCCTCACACGCATACGAAGAAAATCAATTACACAATAGAATAGTAGTAGCTTAATTACATACATTTCACTCATAAATACATCAATATACCCAATATTCAATATATCAAACAATCAAACAAATAGGAAACTATATACCTTGATTTCCTCTCTAATATCGTTGAAATTGTAGAACCTTTTTCCCGGCAAGTGCAAGAACTCCCCGAACTCCTCGTCGTTGCCATCCGGCTTCCGCTTGGTCTGCAACAGCTGAAGCACCAGCGGCCGTCGCGTACATATATCGGAGCCGCGTGGCAAGAAGTCCCGGCCGACTAGGGCTTCGAGGACGCTCGATTTCCCGCTACTTTGGCTGCCGACGACGGCCACCTGAGAGAGGTCGAACATTGATTCGCCTCCGAGCTGTGCGATGATGTCCTGTAGCTTGTTCATGATTGGGATCACTGACGAACCCAGCAGAGTAGCGGCGGAGGATGACGGTGCCGGAGAGGGCAAGGGTTGGGACGAAGAGAGTGTCTCGTCGGCCATGGCGGAGATCGAAGTCTGTGAAACCCTAGAGAGAGAAAGTGTGGGGAGTTTAGAGAGAAAGTGTTGATACATTGGAGATGGAAGGGTTTGGGCGATTTTCGATTTTTGGTTTTAGGACTTTACGCTGCATTCGGTATGCAGGAATATCGATACTTAGTATCCACCACCATCACCATCACCATCACCGTCACCGTCACCTTCTTCCACCATCACCATACACTTTGTTCCATACACTTTATTCCATTCTTTTTCTAAATTTCAACACACTTTATTCCATCTTCTAAATTTCATTTTCGCTACCACTTTATTCTGGTAAAAAGACCACTTTATTATGGTAAAAAGACTTTTATGCCCTCCCTCAAGTTTTTGTTCGAAATATAAAATGAAATACTCACCTACAACTGATACAAAAATTTGAGAAATAAAATGGAACACTCAAATAACAAAAGGAAGGGTCCGTTTGGGCCTGTTTTGTAAACAGGTTTGGTGCCAAAAATATAATTTTGGTGCCAAAAAATGGTACCAAACCATGTTTGGTAAAATGGTGCAAAAAAATGGTACCGTTACTGTGGCAAACCATGGTGCCAAATTTGTGAAGGATTTTGGAACCATCTTTTTTATGGTTTTGGATGGTGCGGGTACTGTAGCAAACCACTATAGCACTCCACTGTAGCAACCCGAATCACTGTAGCACCGAATATAATATTTATATTTTAATATTATAAATTTTAATATTAATATATATATATGTAGCAACCCGAATCACTGTAGCACCGAATATAATATTTATATTTTAATATTATAAATTTTAATATTAATATATATATATATATATATATATATTAATATTAAAATTTATTAATATTAATATATTAATATAATAAAAATATATTAATATATTTTAATATTATAAATTTTAATATTAATATATATATTAATATTAAAATTTATATTAATATTAATATTAAAATAATATTATTATAAATTTTAATTTTAATATTAATATTAATATTAAATATTAATATAATATATTTTAATATAATAAAAATATTTTAATATATTTTAATATTATAAATTTTAATATTAATATATTAGTATATTAATATATTTTAATTTTAATATTAATATTAATATATTTTAACCCATACTAACTCTACCAAACATGGTTTGGTTTTTCAGCATCACTTTTTCTCACACCAAAACCATCTGCACCAAACATGGTTTGGAACCAAAATAAAATCACACCAAACCAAATCCAACTCAACTCAAACCAAAACCAAAAACTAACACTGCACTAAACCGTTACCAAACACAACCTTTGGGAACCATTGTTCTTGTTTTTTTGTTCTATTTTTGTTTTGGGAACCAAAAAACAAGAACAATCTTTGTTCTTGTTTTTATTTTCTCACCCAAAAGAACAAAAACAAAAAATATGTTTGAGGCCAAAAAATATATTTGTTTTCTCAATTGTGCAAAAGCTTGTGAATTTATACATATATAATATAGGGTGCGTTTGGAAAGCCTGTTTTTTGTATTTGTTTTCTGTCTTCAAATATAAAAACTATTTTTGTATTTGTCTTTGTTTTTTTCAGCAAAAAACTAAAAACAAAAAAACGTGTGGATAAAAATTTGTATTGAAAAATAAAATGGTATTGGTGGGCGGCGGTGGTGGGCGGCGGTGACCGGCGGCGGCGGGGGGCGGTGGTGGTGGGTGACTGGCGGCGGGGCCCAGCGGCGGCCGACGGCGACCGGAGGTGGTGGGGGGCGGTGGCGGGGGGTGGTGGTGGTTGGCGGCGGCGGCGGTGGGGCCGGTGGCGGAGGTGGTACCCTAAACAGTGAAAAAACTCAAAAAATAACTAAAAGTTGTATTTGGTGTTTTCATCACTTTTACACACTATTCACAGAAAACAGTTTTCTTCGGAAAAAAAAAAGTGAACAGTATACGCGTTGCCAAACGTGTTTTTTTTTAACTGGGTGAACAGTAAAAAAACAAAAATTGTTTTCTCGTATCCAAACGGACCCATAGATAATGTACGGATTGTGAATTTCTTTACCTTTGAGAAACGGAGAGTGGATTTAAGGAGAGAGAAAGTCGAAGGAGAGCGAGGAGACGAAAAGGATTCAATCGGTGGAACAGTCTAGGGTTATTCTTGATCTTGCATTGGAGCTTGGGACTTTCCGACACTGATTGAGTCGGAATCGTCGTCGTCGCGGTGGTTCGACATCGGAGGCTAGGGCTTGACGATACAGGCTAAGTCTGCAAGCGAGGCATGGATGGATTGGAGAATAAGCTGAATTTACCAAGTATGGGACTCGGGCTCGGACTTGGATTAGGATTGTTGTTGTTGTGTTCTTGTTTCTCTTTTGTCGTCACCAAGCCTCGATCTCGATGGATCGATGTACAAAACGCTCTCCTCCATCCATGCCTAGTATGGTGGTGGCGTTGGTGGTGGAGGGTGGTGGCGTGGGTTGCAGAACTGTTCGTCAATATTTTCTCAATTTTTTTATTTTTTGTTTTTGGAAAATTCCAAAAAGAACAAAAAAAACAGGTTTTTGTTGTTCTCTTGTTTTTTCTACTATTCATGAAAACACTTTCCAATTTGAGAACAAAACAAACAGTAAAAAAGATTGTCAAACATGTTTCGTTTTGTGAATAGTGCCAAAAACACAAGGTTTCCAAACGCGCCCTAATGGACTGAGGAATTTTCTACATCTTATTCATCATGAAAAAGTGCCTTTATATAGGCTGTACAACAAATTTGAAAAATTATTATCAGGAAGTGATGCCACTAATTAATAACAACTTATCCACTAAATGTAATAACTTGAGCCTAAAGACTAGGTAAACAAATCACCCCATTAACAAACTGAAACTAATCCCTAATTACTAGGACAACTGGATAATAGAAACAAATAAAAAAACTTAAACAATTCCTCCCTTAAACTGAACGTTTGCAAACTTCAGTTTATCAATTATGTAGGACCTTCCCTCAAATTTGATCCTCCATACTGCAAACTCCAAGTAGCTTTCTCAACTTTAGAAAACTAGCCAATTTGAGGGGTTTAGTAAAAATATCAGCAACTTGATCTTCACTTCTACAATAAACAAGATCAATAACTTCATCCTTTATGAGATCACGCAAGAAATGGTACCTCACTTCTATGTGCTTGCATCTTCCATGAAAAACAGGATTCTTTGAGAGCTTAATTGTAGAACTATTATCACAAAAAATTTGAGTAGAACCTAATTGCTGGAACTGAATTTCCTCAAGAATTCTCTTTAGCCAAAGTGTTTGACAAACGCAAGAAGCTGAAGCAACAAACTCAGCTTCAGTTGTTGACAGAGTAACTAGTGGTTGATTCTTTGATGACCGCGAAATAGCTGCAGAACCCAACATAAAGACATATCCGGATGTGTTTCTTCGGTCATCTAAATCTCCAACATAATCGGTGTCAGCAAACCCAAACAAATATGATTTTCACCTTTTTTTATAGAAAAGCCCAAAATTAGTAGTACCACGCAAGTACCGAAGAATCCTCTTTGCAGCTAGAAGATGAATATCTTTTGGGCTCTCCATATACCTATTAATGAGACTAACTGCTTACATTATATCAGGTCGTGTTGCTGTCAAATACATCAAGCTTCCAACCATCTGCTTGTAAAGAGTACTATCAACTCTTTTTCCCACAGGATTCTTCACAAGCTTCAATCCTTTTTCAACTGGAGTAGTGACAGAGTTGCAGTTCTTCATTTTAAACATGTCTAAGATTTCATGCACATATTTCTTTTGACAAAGAAAAATTCCAGCAGCAAACTGTACTACTTCTAAGGCGAGAAAATAGTGCATCATCCCAAGATCGGACATTTCAAACTCAAGCATCATGGATTGCTTAAAAATTTCAAGCATGGCTCTATCATTTCCAGAATAAATTAGATCATCTACATATAAGCATACCATAAGAATTTTCCATCCATTTTTCAATTTTTGTGTAAAGAGTATGCTCATATGGGCATTTTTTAAAACCCTCCTTTAAAAAATAGGAATCTATACGACTATATCAAGCTCTAGATGTTTGTTTTAGTCCATATAGAGCCTTTTTTAATTTATAAAATTTATGCTCACTGCCTAAATTCACATAACCGAGAGGTTGATCAATAAATACCTCTTCATTTAAATCTCCATGTAAAAATGCAGACTTCACGTCCAATTGGAAGATGGGCCATGAATTTTGTGCTACCAAAGCAATCATTAATCTGACCATGTCATGTCTTGTTACATGAGCAAACACTTCTTTGTAATCGACACAAAAATCTTGCTTATAACCTTTAGTCACTAAACACGCCTTATACTTGTCAACTTCACCATTCTCCTTCAACATCATCTTGCAAACCCACTTAACACCGATCGTCTTCTGCCCCCTTGGAAGTTCTGTCAACTCCCAATTTTCATTCCTTCAATGGCTGTTATCTCTTCATCCATAGCCTTCTGCCACTTTTGTTCTTTAACAACAACTTCAAAGGTTGTAGGATCGCAATATGAAAATAGGGCAAAATGCATAAGTGGATCCTCAATATCATCCATTTCGGTTACCTCATAGTTTGACATCCACACTGGTCTTCTTTTAACACACTGAGGACGTGATCCTGTTGTAGCATCAAGTTGTTCATCAGATTCTGTTGTTGCTGTTGGTGAAGTTTCAGAGGTTATATGAACTTCAATTTGAGGATTCTGTGAAGTAGAAGCTGCTGGAACATGTTGTTGCTGATGTGTTTCCTCTTCATTTTCACCATCAAAATTAGATGGAATTTGTTATTGGTGGGTGTCAGGTGTGTGCAAAATATGTGGTTAAAAATGACACATTAATGACACTTTAGGTTTTACCCCTTCTGCAAGCGCACAAATCAATTGTAGATAGTTTTGCTTGAGTAAGGGAATATCGATCCCACAGAGGCGAGAATTATTCACTTCAATAGTCTAAAAATATTGAGTTATATTTTTTCGAAAAGAGTTTGGTTTTGTGAATTATCTAATACTAATGAAAATAAAACAGAAAGCAATAATGAATAATGGTTGTGATTCGGAGAAAGAGAAAACTAGGATTTTCTCACTCCACCACTAACAACATAATATAGTTCGGATTATATATCAATTGCATGAGGGCGATCCATTGACCGTGAATCAGGTCGCACCGCGCCAGCAGTTTGACCCCAAAAAAGATTACTCTCAACCGGATCGCGACAACCCATCTCAAGACTAAACTGATTAGTGCATGCCAACTACTAACAGAAAGTAAATGCAAACAAGTAAATTAAAGCATGAAAATAAACTAAAGTATGTCTATATTAGTTTGTCAGGGCATGGCCTGTGTCAACATAGGGTTTCAAGTTTTATGACCACCATTGTGTAGAAAATCACAGATTAAACATCCGAGTTCCAGCCCATAGTGAATAATTATGATTGTGTAAGATAAATATATTCGAAAAGTCTAAGACAAGAATCAATTCAAATATATAAACTTGTATCATGAATAAAAACGGTCTCTCATCTAACACAATCATCACAGTATAATCACAGTTTCCTCTTTCTACAATTGAATATAAAATTTGAACTACATTACTTGGCTAGGATTTTGCGAGAAAACCCTAGATACCGAGTTAGTTAATCATGGCGGAGAGAGTCTGCATTGTCAGTGTAGAAACGCTCTCAATAATCTTCTTTTTCGGATCTCTAGGTCTTCAATGGAAGCAAGTCTGAACTTTGAACGTGAGAACTCTGTGAATGAACGTATGTGAAAATCAGAACCCCAAAACATCACACCTCTCTAAACCTAACCCTCTCATATTTATAGACAAGTGAGGGAAACCCTAATGGTTGCCCTTTTTCTGTAATTTCATAATATATGAATAATGTCTCTAAAATATGATGTAAATATGTGTATAAGCCTGTATGTAGAGGTTTGGAATCACCGATCACTTAAAATATCAAAGTAAGGACAAAACTGGAAAATTCCGAAACAACTTTGAAACAACTTCTGCACGTAAAAGGATCACGTGGCCACAAGGTAGGACCTACGCCCCTGACCTATGCTTGGGCGTAGGTCTAGGGCGCAAACTAAAGCATAACTTAGGTCCAGTCTGCCTCTTTTTCCCTCTGACGACGTAAGGTACGATGCATCTTTTGCTGTAAAAACTCATTTTTTCATATTCGAGCTAGACTGGTCGCCTTTGACTCCCGATGCTTTTGGGTGAAGTAATAATTTCTGGAAATGATATTTTTGCCCTTCGGTGAGATAACGATGTCGGGAAATAACCATTTTTCCCTCCGGTAGCTCTTCTTTGCACTAATACACCTATTGATTCCTTTCTCGAGATAGAAACGAACACGAACTCAGTTAATTCACTGAGATTAACTTTGTTTCTTCATTAAGCTCCTGAAAAATGCTTATACACACAAACGGGATAAAAATACCAAGTAATAGAATGTAACAAACGCAAGGTAGGGGCGAAAAATGATCAATATTGAGCACCTATCAGTTGCCTAACTGTATTCCAGCTCCATGACCATGTCTTTTCTTCATAAAAAATTACATCACGACTAATGACAATTTTCTTGGTGATAGGATTATACAATTTGTAAGCTTTTGAATGATCACTAACACCAAGAAAAATGCGTTTTTCACCTTTGTCATCCAACTTTCTTCTTTTTTGATTTGGAACATGGGCATATGCTACACACCCAAATACACGAAAATGTTCTACAGTTAGTCTACGCCCATTCCATGCTTCTTCAGGGGTTATATTTTGAATAGCTAGTGTAGGACATTTGTTCAAAATATAAACACTCCAATTTACTGCTCCAAGCCAGAAACTTTTGGGACATCCACTCCTCTGTAGAAGGCTTCACACCATATTAAAAATAGTACAATTTTTCCTCTCACACACACCGTTTTGTTGAGGTGTATAAGATGTAGTCAACTGCTTTTTAATTCCATGTTTGTCACAAAAATCATCAAAATCTTGTGACTTGTACTCTCCACCACGGTCGGTGCACAAAATTTTAATTGGGCTGCCAACTTCTTTTTCAACTAGTGCTTTAAACCTTTGAAAAGCTATGAAAGCCTCTGACTTTTCCTGCAAAAAATAAACCCAAGTTTTCCGACTAAAATCATCAATAAAACGATATAAAATATCATTTACCTCCATTTAAAATTGGTTTAATAGGCCCACACAAATCGGAATGCACTAGTTCCAGCATTTTCTTAGCCCTCCAAGATTTTTATTTTGGGAAAACATCTCGATGTTGTTTGCTAAGATCACATTCTTCGCATATATCTGAAGGAGACTCAAATTCCGGAAGGCCTACCACCATATTTTTCTACTGTAAGGTCTTTAATCCACTAAACTGAGATGGCCATAGCGAAAGTGCCATAACCATGTTGTATCTTTTAATTTTACAGCAAGGCATGCACGAGTGGCGCAATGTAGATACAAAGGAAACATCCGGTTTGTTGTCATTTTCACTTGAACAATTAAGCCCAATTTTTCATCTTGGATTCGACATACTCCATTCTTGATAGAGATCTCATATCCTTTTTCTTGAAGTTGCCCAACACTAAGAAGATTAGTTTTTAAAGTTGGAACATAAAGGACATTAGAAATAGAATGAGTTCAATGTCCCTTGGTTTGGAGTGTCACCCTTTCTTTTCCCATTACATATACTATAGAGTCATCTCCAAACTTTACAGTATTTCAGAAGGTTTCATCCAAATCAGAAAAAACACCCTTATCCCCACACATATAGTTACTGCAACCCGTATCTAGATACCATAAATTCAGGTGAATTTCTTCCTTAATATTACACACCATGAGAAGAGAAACTTCTTATTCTTCATTTTATTTTTCTACAAAGTTAGACATTTCCTCCATGATGTTTATTTAAATTGGTACAACATTCTGAGCGATAATGGCCATACCTATGACATCGGAAGCATTCAACATTTGATTTGTCTGCAGACTTTAACTTATATCCAGTTGAATTCTAACCATCACGTCCCCTTCCTTTTCCTTGAAATTCAACACTTTTATTCTTGCCTTGTCGGTGGTGTGAGTTCTTTCCTCTCCAACCTCCATTTCCACGTCCTGCTCATTTTGGATTTGTTGCAGTCTGTAACGCATGCTCAACTTTCTCCTGCTGATTTGTCTTAAGTTCATGAACCAGCAAAGAACTTTGTAATTCATCAAAGGAGAGTGTATCAATATCCTTTGACTCCTCAATCAAATAAACAATATAATTCCTTTTTGTTGTCATTGATCGAAGAATCTTTTTAATTATGGTGATATTTTCCAACTTCTCACCATGTATCCTCATTTTATTTGCAATTGCCATTGTTCTTGAGAAGTAGTTCGAAACTGACTCTCCCGTCTTCATATGTAGAGTCTCAAATTCTGCACGAAGCGCTTGAAGCTGCACCCGCTTTACCCTTGCTGTCCCCTGATACTTCTTCTTCATGGAGTCCAAGATCTGTTTGGAAGTGTCTTTGCTAAGAATTGTTTCCAAGATTGAGCGGTCAATAGCTTGGAACAAATAGTTTTTCGCCTTGAGATCCTTCAACTTATGATCTTCCAATTTCTTTTGTTGAGGGTCTGCCAACGCCACTCTAATATCTGGTTCAATCACTCCACTTTCTACGATAGTCCAATACTCCTTGGATCATAGAATTTTTTCCATCAACATGCTCCAATGATCATAGTGACCATCAAAGCGAGGAATTGCAGGCTGTATAAAATTCTCAGAAGCCATGAGTTTTTGTTGTTGCATCCAACTCTCTCAAAGTGAATAGAAACAAGTGAACTGCTGTTACTAACTCTCTCAACCTCACTTTTATATTGTGGCTCTGATACCACTGATACAAAACTTTAAAAAATAAAATAGAACACTCAAGGAACAAAGTAATGGACTGAGGAATTTTCTACATCTTATTCATCATGAAAAAGTGCCATTATATAGGCAGTACAACCAACAAAATTGATAAATTATTAGCAGGAAGTGATGCCACTAATTAATAACAACTTATCCACTAAATGTTGTAACTTGAGCCTAAAGACTAGGTAAACAAATCACCCCATTAACAAACTGAAACTAATCCCTAATTACTAGGACAACTAGATAATAGAAACAAATAAAAAACTTCAACAACGACGTGGACCACATAATCAAATACTCATTTTCTTTGGGAAGAAAAAATAACATCGTAACTATGCCATCGTGCCTAATAAATGATGGGGTAAATTATAATTTCACCCTTTTTGTTTGAATAATTATAGTTTGACCCCTCTAATTTGCATATTAGTTACCATTTGACCCCAGCCGGTCAAAAATGATGTCATCTCATTTTTAGAGGGAAAATGACTATATTACTCCTCAGTTTATCAAAAGACCCTTCTGCCCCTCACTTTATTTTTTTAATAGACAAAAATGCCCTTATATAACATATATATATGGCTATTTTTAAAATACCAATATGCTCCCTTTTCGTGCAATGACTGCAACAATTATGGAGATGGATTTCTTCTCAAGTTCTGAGGAAATTTATTGTGTTAATATCCACGCCAACCCATTTAATAATTATATCTCAGACTCAAAACCACTTCCCCCCCCCCCCCCCCCCCCCCCCATAATTTAAAATCCAAGATTTCCTTTACTAATTCTATAATTATAGTATGCCTGAAATAAAAGTTTGAATCTCTTAAAAAGAATCTTTCAACAAAAACAAAAGCTCAAACATATATATAAATATACATATATAATATCCGAAACTGGTGAGTGTAACAAAAAAATAAAAATAAAAATAAATAATAAATCTTAGTTCATCGTGTCAAACGATCACTTATTTATTTCCATAAATGAAAAAAAAGTCTCAAGAAGTTTGGCAAAGAGGGACGAAAGTGATTGGTGGCCGAGAAAGTGATAAAGAAAATCAGGCAAAAACAATATATATGTGTAGATGCTCTTTTTTTCTCTACTCTCAAATCTATTTATTGAGGCTCTAAGACCATATTTATACAAGTGTATCGTGGGTTCCTTTGGCCCATAATGATTAGGATCAAATCCCTTTATTCTAGGGATTTGATTTCCTTTACAAATCAATCGATTTATCCTACCTTATCGGGCTTTCGGATTGAGCCCCAAGTAATTATAGAATACTCCCATTAATGGATTGGGTTATAACAACTGTAGCTTTGTAGATCAGTGATGGGCCTTTAATTTGTTGGGCCTCAATTTTAAGCCTTTACACTAGCCCCTTCGAGTTAGACCCAGTGCCTCATAGGCCTGACCCGAATACTAGATTATGAAACAGTTCGTATCTTAACAGTTGTATGCAAGTGGGTGCGCTGACATCATAGTATTGATGACCTAGCTATTGTGTGGGTTTCAAATTTGAGACGACGACTAGATTCCCTTAGTCATTGCGCATGTCCCTCTTGAAAAGTTGCAACACCTCCAATCCAATTTAATGCATCAATTGGGCGTGCCTCTTTGTTTATATAAATATCCCATTTTTTTATACTTTGAACTTCTTCATTTTTTGCAAATCTTTCTTGCTCTAGCTTTTACAATCTTTTGTGCCTTTATCTTCTATGTTCGTTGTTGCCAAGCCTTCCTTTGGTGACCAATCTTCCAGCGATTTCCTTTGACATTAAGTTTAAGTGTTTTTCCCTTTCAGTCTTTCTCACCTCTTTTTTCATTATATCTGAATCGAGTGCCACTGCTGCTAGTGATGGATTAGCCCCTCAGTTCCATAAGGAGTCTATTGAGAGCCATTCCAAGGATCTTCCTATTTTTCCTCATGACAACGGGCGTGGTGATGACATCGAAGAGGCCCCACTGTATAACCCTAACTGAATCCCTACCGATCAACACAAAACCCCAAGCCTTAAGCCCTTGAATAAATTAGTTAAGCCTCCCAAGAGGGTGGAATTTGAGGCCTACGACCCTGACCTAGATTTTACTTAGGGAAAAGAGGTTGGGCCACATAACCTACTTCTCTTACAACCAAGTTAAGCTTGTTAGGTTCCCCCTTCATGCTTTATTCCATTTCATCTTTTTTATTCTGGGCATATCCCCTCTCCAAGTTAACCCCAATTTTTTTTGCATCATTTCGATGTTGATCATGGCCAATCGTGACCATAAATTACATCTGAGTTTTGATGACCTCCTTCTATGCTACCAGATATTGAACCTGTCTGGTTGTGTGGGGAGGTACATATTCTACCCTTTCAAAGATAGAGGCATTTGTTCAAGCACCGAGAAGTTTAAGAAGGAATGGAATGAGGGAATGGTCCTAATAAAAGGCCCCTGGTTTTATCCTCAATCTTCCTCTTTTCCTATCCCTAGTACCTTTGGCCCTATTAAACTCAAACCTTATAAGTTTCTGCATGGTCATACAACCTCATGCCTCTGCCGCGAATGTGACCTTCGTAGGGCCGAGTATATTTATGAATCTTATGGCAAAGGCGGTAAGGGGGTTTACTCCAATAAAAGCCATAAAAGGATTAAGCTATTAAAAAATAAGCATTGGTCTAAGCGTCCGTTGTGTTCTGACCTTCTGAATCCTGCCAATTTGCAGGATATATCAAAGCTAGAATCCTCAGCAGATATGTTTCGCCTAAACTACCCCAAGCTCATGGATGATGATTTGGAGATCATCCCAGACCTTGTCATACATGCAACTTCTTTTTCTATTCTTTTGGTAGCCCCGGGGTCTGGGTCTTCCCGTACTCACATTTCTGCAGAGGAGAAGGCAGCGAAAAAATAGAAGCTGAAGGGAAAGGCTGGTGAAGAAGACGGGAGCGCCCCCATCCCCACTACCATGAAAGTAATGACTGATAGTGCCAAGTCCCTCTGGAGCCAAGAGGACCTGATTGCTTTTATGGCCCTTAACGGTCCGGAACTGCCAGACAGAGTCATGGGCATGATGATGAGGGTATTTTTTTCTTCCTTATTGTTTCCTATGTCCTACCTTTTACTTGAGCATTATTTCATGACCTCTGACAATTTTCGGCTTGTACTTATTACAAACATTTTACACTGTGGGTGCTTTGTGTTATACACGTGGGACCCATACTGATGAAATGACTCATCTCAATGCTGCCCTGAATCTGGTTGATGGAAGGGAGACCCTGCTGACCAAAGAAGTTGCAGCTCAGAAGGAAGAGAATGCGGCTCTGAAGGAAGGTAGAGCTAAGGCAAACACTAATATTTAGGACCTCAATTATCGGCTGACCTTTGCCCATTCCCAATTGGAGGTATGCAAGAAGGGTGGGTTGGATATGCACCACCGCTATGAAGACATCAACAATAATGTTGCTGGTGAATTCTGGCGTAGTGGTTTCCTTAACTCCCTAAAAGAGCCTGATCATCAGATAAAATCAAAGGACCCTGAAGTTATGGATGCCCATCTGAAGGTGGCGCCTCCTTACAAGAGTCCTGAGGCTGGTCCCTCTGAAACCCTATTTCTGTAGTTCCTTGAGGGGACCCTTCCTGCAGACCCTCAGAACCTAGATGTTCCACACTTTGCTCCAACAGAAGTGGTGGATTCCTTTGGTCCTGAGTTCAGGGCCAGGTCCAAGACATAGGGCCCCTCTTTTTCTCTGTTTTTTCTTTTTTTCCTTTTGTCTTGCTTATGGGCATTTTATAGCCCCTGGGCAATTTAGGTAAACACTTTTTTTATTTTAATGAAAATTTTATTTTGTGTCATGCTTAATACTTTGAATCTACTAAAGTTAATAAAATTTCGAATCTACCAAAGTTATATGCCTTTTACTAATATTGACTTTACCAGTGTATGCCTTAGGTATATAACTTTTTGGTTTGATGTCAAATTTGATTAGGCATATGCCTCTATCATTTTTTAACTTAGGAATAAATTTCTCTTTTAATGGCTTAGGCATATGCCTCTGCCATTTTTAGACTTGGGAATTATATTCCTCTTTTAATGGCTCAGGCATTGATAAGTGCTCAATATTGGTCATTTTTTGCCCATATCTTGCGTTTGTTATGTCTTTACATTCTGTTACTTGGTATTTTTATCCCGTTTGTATGTGTAAACATGTTTCAGGAGCTTAATGAAGAAACATAGCTAATCTCAGTGAATTAACTGAGTTCGTGTTCATTTCTATCTCGAGAAAGGAATCAAGAGGTGTGCTAGAGCAAAGAAGAGCTACCGTTCTAGCTCGAATATGAAAAAATGAGTTTACAACAAAAAATGCATAATACCTTACGTCGTTAGAGAGAAAAAGAGGCAGATTGGACCTGAGCTACGCTTTGGTTTGGACCCTACGCCCCAGACCTATGCCCAAGTGTAGGTCCCACCTTGTGGCCACGTGATCCCTTTACGTGCTGAAGTTGTTTCAGAGTTGTTTTAGAATTTTCTATGTTTGTCCCTACTTCGATATTTTAAGTGATCGGTGATTCCAGACCTCTACATATAGACTTATACACATATTTACATCATATTTTAGAGAGATTATTCATGTATTATGAAATTACAGAAAAGGGCAACCATTAGGGTTTCCCTCACTTGTCTATAAATATGAGAGGGTTAGGTTTAGAGAGGTGTGATGTTTTGGGGTTCTGATTTTCACATACGTTCATTCATAAAGTTCTCACGTTCAAAGTTCAGACTTGCTTCCATTGAAGAGAACCACCATTGAAGACCTAGAGATCCGGGAAAGAAGATTATGAAGAGTGTTTCTACACCAACAATGCAGACTCTCTCCACCATGATCAACTATCTTGGTATCTAGGATTTTATTGCAAAACCCTAGCCAAGTAATGTAGTTCTAATTTTATATTCAATTGTAGAGGGGAGAAACTGTGATGATTATGTTAGATGAGAGACCGTTTTTATTCGTGATACAAGTTTATATATTTGAATTGATTCTTGTCTTAGACTTTTCGAATATATTTATCTTACACAATCACAATTATTCATTATGGGCTGAAACTCGGATGCTTAATCTATGATTTTTTACCCAATGGTAGTCATAAAACTCGAAACCCTAGGTTGACACAGGCCATGCGCTGACAAACTGATATAGACATGCTTTAGTTTATTTTCATGCTTTAATTTACTTTTCTGCATTTACTTTCTGTTAGTAGTTGGCATGCACTAATCAGTTTAGTCTTGAGATGGGTTGTTGCGGCGATCCGGTTGAGAGTAATCCTTTTTGGGGTCAAACTGCTGGCGCGATGCGACCTGATTCACAGTCAATGGATCGCCCTCATGAAATTGAAATAGAATTTGAACTATATTATGTGGTTAGTGGTGGAGTGAGGAAACCCTAGTTTTCTCTCTCTCTAAATCACAACCATAATTCATTATTGTTTCTGTTTTATTTTCACTAGTATTAGATAATTCACAAAACCAAATTCTCTTTAGAAAAATATAATTTAGTGTTTTTAGACTATTGAAGTGAACAATTCTCGTCTCTGTGGGATCGATATTCCCTTACTCAAGCAAAACTGTCTACAAATGATCTGTGTGCTTGCAGAAGGGTAAAACCTAAAGTGTCGTTAAAGTGTCGTTTTTAACTACATATTAATATGTGCCCTTTTTTTTACTTGGGAATAAATTCCTCTTTTAATGGCTCAGGCATATGCTTCTGTCATTTTTTGACTTAGGAATTATATTCCTTTTTTAATGGCTCAGGCATATGCTTGATAGGTGTCACATGTTTGACATTTTGACCCCTTAATTCGTTATAGTTACGTCCTTTCATTCCAATATTTGACTTTTTTTTATGTCGTTTTTGTGTTTAATCATGTTTCATGAGCTTAATGAAGAAATAGAGCTAACTTTGGTGAATTAACCAAGTACACGTTTATTTCTATCCAAGAGGAGACTCAAATAGGTGTTTTCAAGACAAAAATGTCTCCCAGAGGGCAAAAACAGTATTTTCCAAAGCCGTCACCTAAAACAAAAAGTCTCGTGGAATCAAGACAATCATTTTGGCACAGTTGCGAGAAAAGTGGTTTTCATGAAGAATCTATACTCAAGCCTACGCCTACAGAAGCAAAAAGTGGCTTGAAAGCTCAAATCTACGCTCAAACAAACGCTCAAGCCTTATGCCTAAGGCGTAGTTGCGGCATGAAAAGTTAATTCCTACTGCAATGTCTATTATGGCCTTATTTTAATTCCATGATGCGTCTACAACTCCTACATCCCGAAGTACGTGCAAAACACGTATTATTCATCAGAGAGTAGGGTTTGGATTGATTGATGGTGAAATTACCAAAAATAGCGAACTTAGGGTTTACCACCACATTTTTCTATAAATACCAAGCTTCACATCAATTGAAGGGGACTTCTCTCCACATAATTTTGGGACTTCTCTGCACATAATTTTGGGACTTCTTTCCACTCAATTTTCAGATTTATATCATAAAAAGGGAGAAGCTATTCAAGACCTAGAGATCCGGAGAAGACAATCATAAAGGGCATTTCTACATCAACAATGCAGTCTTCTTCTAGAATGAACAACTAATTCGGTATCTAGGGTTTTCTAGCAAAACCCTAGCCAAGTAATGTATGTCTTATTTGTTTTCAATTGTAACGAGGGGAAGCTATGACCATACTGTGATGATTGTAATAGATAAGATATCATTTTTGTTCTGGATACAAGTTTATATATTTATTCTGATTCTTGTCTTAGACTGAATGAATGTATTTATCTTACACAATCATGATTATTCACTATGTGCTTGAACTCGGATGTTTAATTCATGATTTTCTACACAATAGTGGTAATAAAACTCGAAACCCTAGGTTGACACATGCCATGCCTTGTTGAGTTGATATAGACATGTTTTAGTTTATTTTCATGCATTAGGAGTAGATTAGAGTAATTTAATTGGCATGTACTAGTCAGTTCAGTTATGAGATAGATTGTCGCAATCCGGTCTACGATATTCCTTTTTGGGGTCATATTTAGCTATTTGCAGCACGACCTGATTCATAGTTATGGATCGTCCTTTTGCAATTGAGCAATTAGAGAATTATTATATAATGCGGTTAGAGGTGGAGTATGGAAACTCTAGATTTTGTTTATATTGTTCTTGTCTTAATCTATCTTTACCTGCTTTCTTAGTCAATTAATCTTAAAACAACAAATCATATTTTCATAGCAATTTAAGAGTGTTATTTTACGAGAGTTCAGAATACGACTTAGTCACTGTGGGAATGATAACCTTTCACAAGCCGTTTCTATACTACAATTGACTCGTGCGCTTGCGATAGGTAAAACCTAGGCCGTCATAAGGGTGTATTCTTAACACATATTTTTAGCACACCCCACGGACATCAATGCCTCTGTCATTTTTTGACCTAGGAATTATATTCCTTTTTTAATGGCTCAGGCATATGACTTTACCATTTTTAGACTTAGGAATAAATTCATTTTTTAATGGCTCAGACATATATCTCTATCATTATAATTTCATCGCTTAATGGCTCAGGCATATGCCTCTGCCATTTTTAGGCTTAGGAATAAATTATTCTATTAATGCCTCAGGCATATGCCTCTGTCATTTTTTGACTTAGGAATTATATTCCTCTTTTAATGGCTCAAGCATATGTCTCTACCATTTTTAGGCTTAGGAATTATATTCCTCTTTTAATGGCTTTAGGCATATGCCTCTGCCATTTTTTGACTTAGGAATTATATTCCTCTTTTAATAGCTCAGGCATATGCCTCTGCCATTTTTAGGCTTAGGAATAAATTCCTCTTTTAATGGCTCAGGCATATGCATCTGTCATTTTTTGACTTACGAATTATATTCCTTTTTTAATGGTACAGGTATATGGCTCTTTCCATTTTTAGACTTACGAATAAATTCCTCTTTTAATGGCTCAGACATGTGCCTCTACCATTTTTTTACACTTAGAAATAAATTCCTCTTTTAAATTACTACAAGAATAATAAATGCTAACATTGGATTGCTTGAATCTGGAATTAGGCTTCAGCCTCTTTTATTGACCGTATGTTAATTGATAACAAAAAGTAAGTTGAATTTTCCTCTGTTGTATATACGAAATATAAATTTTCCTAAGGATAATACCTTTTTAGTCTAGAGGCATTCTGAGAATTGGGTTCCATGCGGCCGTTGGATTTTCTCAATCGTAAGCCCTTTTTCCAATGACTTCAGTCACGGTATATGGGCCCTCCCAGTTTTCCTGAAGCTTGCCAATAATCCTAATCTTTTTCCTTAGGACCATGTCTCCAACTTGAAACTCATGTCTTTTCACATTCTGGTTATAGCTTTTTCTGATCCTCTGATGATACTCAGTCCGTCTGGTAGCTATTTTATCATGCTTTTCCTTTAGATTATCAAGAGGATGTACCAGGTTCTAATTGTTCTGATCCTCCTAATAGGTTTCAATTCTTATGGTTGGGACTACATTCTCCATTGGGATTACGGTTTCCGCTCCATATGTCAGGGAGAATGGAGTTTCACCAATTGGAACCCTTGGAGTTGTTCTGTATGCCCATAAGACCTCAGGTAGTTTATATGTCCATAGGACCTCAGGCATCTTCCAATTTCTTCTTGAGAGTGTTCAGAATTGTTCTGTTTGATCTTTCTGCCTGGCCATTACCCTGTGAGTACCCAACTGAAGATGTTTTAAGTTGTATACCATGCTGCTCACAAAAGGATATAGTCTATTTGTTGTCTAGATTTAGCCTATTTTCTATCATTATAATCCTGGGGGCCCCAAAACGACATACAATATTCATCCAGATGAATTTGATTACGTGTCTATGTGTGATTACCGAGTATGATTCTGCCTCTACCCACTTGGTGAAGTAATCAATCACGATAAGTGCTAGCTTGACCTCCCTAAGAGCCTGTAGAAGTGGTCCTACAATGTCAATCCCCTACTGGGCAAAAGGATGTGGATTAAGTATGGGGTTGAGAAACTCTTGTGGAGGGTGGATACTGTCTCCATGGATCTGGCATTTATGACATCTTCTAACAAAAGCCTCAGTATCTTAAGAGAGATAGGACCAAAAATAGCCCTCACTTAGCACCTTATGAGCAAGGGACCTCCCTCCTAAAGGGTTTCCACATGTTCTTGATAGGTGTCAAATATTAGTCATTTTAACCCTTAACTCACTATTGTTACGTTCTTTTATTCCATTATTTGGTATTTTTATGTTGTCTACGTGTTAAGGCATGTTTCAGGAGCTTAATGAAGAAATAAAGCTAACTTCAGTGAATTAACTAAAGAGTGTGTTCTTTCTATCCAAGAGGAGAGTGAAAGAGGCGATCCGAGACAAAAATGGCTCCTGGAGGGCAAAAATGGCATTTTCAGAAGCCGTCATCTTCTACAAAAAGTATCTTGAGTTCGAGACTGACATTTTTGTGCATTCACAAAGAAAAGTGGTTTTCCATAAAAACCCTACGCTTGTGCCTACGCTTCCAATACCAAAAAGTTGCTAGAATTGCAAAATCTACGCTTGGACCTACGGTTGAAGCATAGCCTCCAAGCATAAGTGCGACAACTTTGAGGATTTTTGCGTGATTTTTCCTATTTCACCCCGGGCTTAATTGGAAGACGTTCCCATGACTCCAGACCTCTGTATACATGTATATACACTTATATTTAAGGTTTTGATGTGTTTTGAGAGTGAAAAGACTAAAAAAGGCCTCTTTATTCCATTGCCTATATATACAAGACCATACATCAAACGTGAGATATGATATTCTGGTACCGATATACTGTTGAGTTGGAGAGTTCTGTGAGACGTTCATTCAAGAGATTCATTCATTCAGACTTGCTGCTGTTGAGAGCCATATTCAAATCTAGAGATCCGAAGAAGAAGACTATGGAGAACGATTCTACATCAACGATACAGTCACCTTCTACCATGGCCAACTAATTCGGTATCTAGGGTTTCTAGCAAAAACCTAGCCAAGTAATGTAGTTTTTTTATTGTTTTTAACTATAAACAAGGGGAAATTGTGATCATACTATGATGATTGTAGTAGTTAAGAGACCGTACTGATTTGCAATATAAAATTTTATATTTGTTCTAAATTCTTGTCTTAGATGGAATAAATATATTATTTTGCACAATTATGATTATTCAATATGGGCTGGAACTCAGATGCTTAATCATGGTTTTCTACACAATAGTGGCAATGAAACTTGAAACCCTAGGTTGACATAGGTCGTGCCTTGGTGATTTAATATAGACATGCTTTAGTTTATTTTCATGCATTAGGAGTAGATTAGAGTAGCATAATTGACATGTACTAGTTAGGTCAGTCATGAGATGGGTTGTCACGATTCGGTTGATGGTACTCCTTTTTGGGGTCGTATTTAGTTATTTACGATATGACCTGATTCACAGTTATGGATCACCCTCTTACAGTTGGAACATTAATGAACTATATTATGCGGTTAGTAGTGGAGTGATGAAAACCCTAGTTTTCTCTCTCATTTGAATCACAACCAATTTACTTGGTTTTTAGATAATTTAGTTAAGATTATATAATTTGGTCTTTCAACCACCCAAAGCAAACAATTTTCATAAATATAATTCAGTGTGTTTAAATTATTAAAGTGAATAATCTCAGTTTCTGTGGGATCAATATCTTTTACTCAAGCCGCTTTACTATTCTACAATTGATATGTAGAATTTTCATAAATATAATTCAGTGTTTTTAAATTTATTAAAGTGAATAATTGTAGGGTAAAACCTAGAGTCGTTAAGGTGTTGTTTTTAATCACATATTTTTATACTCTTGATGTCACATTAAGTTTTTGGCGCTGCTGCCGGGGACTAAGCATTGTTCAATAGCTTCAGTAATTTATTTGCATTGTGTTACTATAACTGTAGCTAAAGTGAGATTTTTTTGTGATTGACACGTACTCTGAAAAGCGTGAAAGGGAGGATTGAAACTTCTAAAGTTGCGTCTAGAACTTTTATGAGTTTTAGTTACCTAGATTTTTGCATATTAATTCTTGCTTTAATTTATGTAATTTAGAAGTAGTTAAGTTAGATTAGATTTTATTCCAAAAAATTTCAAAAAAAAAAAAGGTTGTTTTAGTCGAGTACGATCCTGAGATTGAAAAGACTCTCCATCGTTTATGTCGATCTATTGAAAAACATCATCGTCAGTAAGAAGAAGCAATGGGTGACCACAGACTCGGCCGACCGAGGGCACTAAAGACATCATTGAAGGGATATTACGCACCTAATGCGTATGACTCATGTGATGTCCCACATCGCCCGGGTAGAGGTCTGGGGATGTGCTTATATGTGCAGTGTTGTCTCCAATTGGTATGAGGCCTTTTGGGAGGAGCCCAAGAGCAAAACCGTGCGGGCTGGGCCCAAAGCAGACAATATTATACCAAGTGTTGGAGCGGGTTGTTACAATTTGATGTCCCACATCGCCCGGGTAGAGGTCTGGGGATGTGCTTATATGTGCAGTGTTGTCTCCAATTGGTATGAGGCCTTTTGGGAGGAGCCCAAGAACAAAACCGTGCGGGCTGGGCCCAGAGCGGACAATATTATACCAAGTGTTGGAGCGGGGTGTTACAATTGGTATCAGAGCCAGAGCCCGGCCGGAATTAAGTGTGGGTGCATGCACAAGCCCGTGGGTAACACCAGCGAGGACACTGGGTCCCAAGAGGGGGTGATTGTGATGTCCCACATCGCCCGAGTAGAGGTCTGGGGATGTGCTTATATGTGCAGTGTTGTCTCCAATTGGTATGAGGCCTTTTGGGAGGAGCCCAAGAACAAAACCGTGCGGGCTGGGCCTAGAGCGGACAATATTATACCAAGTGTTGGAGCGGGGTGTTACAATTCATATGCATATTTTTCAGAAGAAGAAGGAGCAAAACACTTCGAGATCAAGACAAGCATGATCAATATGCTTCCAAAATTTTCAGGCCTTACGATAGAGGACCCATACCAACACATAAATGATTTTATGGAGGTAGCCTCTACTGTTAGGTTTGACAATTTGCCCAAAAATGACTTGCGAGTGAGATTATTCCCTTGGTCATTGAAAGAGAGAGCTCAGATATGGTACATCAAATTAGCTAGAGAAATAAAAATTGATTGGGAAGCCCTTAAGAGAGAATTCATAGAAAAACATTATCCAATAGGAAAAACCTCAGAAGCACAAGATGCAATCAAAAGCTTTAGGCAACTGCCTAGCGAACATTTTCATGATGCATGGGAAATATATAATGAAATTCTATATAAATGCCCCCATAATAGGTTTTTCGACCAAGATATTGCTAAAAATTTCTACATAGGACTTGGTGAAACTCATAAGACCTTGGTAGATGCTGCCACGTAGGGTTAGTTTACTTTAAAGCCAGCTAAAGAACTTTTGAATATATTTCATAATATCAGTGAAAACACAATCCAATACAAATCTGAGTTGAGGTCTAGAGGTGGACAACAGGATAGGAGATCCAAAAATCTTATGTTGTGGATCATGATGATGTAAGAGATACCATGGCATTGTTTGGAGAGATATTGGAAAGAATTGATAAATACCTTAAGCGAAATCATTCCCCTCCTAGAGAGACATATGAAGTCGAAGCTGAGTATTCCCAAATCGAGTGTCAGGAGATAATGGTTGTTGATGCCAACGCATTGTGGAACTATTCCAATAATGTTCCTTTCACCAATTCATACACCTCTAATGCTAGAAATGACCCACTCATGTCTTACAAATCTACCAATGTGGAAAATCCACCACCAAAATTCCAACAAGGGCAATCGTACAATCAACATCCAAGGTTCACAGAAAGACAACAGTCATACAGCCAACAACTAAGGTATACTGAAAGACAATAATCATATGGCCAACAATTGAGGTTTCAACAGAGTCAACAATCATTTAACTCCCAGCCGACAATCATGGCTAGAAATTCTCAATCCAACTACCAACCAAGAACATCTAATAATTCTCAAGCCCTTCAGCCATTCAATAACAACCAAGCCTTGCAGCCTTCCAATCATTCACAAGCTCTATAACCATTCAATAATTCACAAAAGCTTTAGCCATTCAATAACAATTAGGTTGTTTAACCCTATAACTACTAACCCTAGCCACCAAGAAGACAAACTCCTCCACCCAATTTCTAGACTAGTCGGCTAGAGTAGGTCATAATGGACATTCATAACAAGTTAGGCATTCATACTCAATATTTAGCACAACTGCACATGCAGATGGGCCAAATGGCTAATAAGAGGAATGTGAGATAACCAGGAAAACTGCCAAGTCAGCCAATAGTCAACCCTAAGCCACAACAAACATTGGAGCTTGGATCTTTTGTTAATAGTCCTCATGAGTTGGTTCAAGCAATCACAACTCTGAGAAGTGGGAAGGAAGTGGAGAATCAAGTTGAGGTAGAGCATGAAGAAAGGTTGCAGAGAAAAAGGGAAACAGAACAAGAGAAGAGGAAGGAAGCTGAAGAAGAGCAGATGAAGAAAGCTACAAGGAAAGAGGCTGAAAGAACGCAGAAAGACTAACCATCGGTGGAGGACAATGTTGATGAGACAGTACTTGAAGAGACAGAAAGAACGCATTATGAGGAGGCAATGCCATTTCCTCAACGTCTTAGAGAGCCGGTAAAGTACAAAAAAAATGAAAGAATCTGATATGTTAGATACATTCTGACAAATCAAGATTAATTTACCTCTTTTAGATGTAATCTCCCAAAGACCACCTTATGCTAAGTTTTTCAAGGATCTTTGCACTCAGAAGCGAAAAAGCAGAGAAAATAATCCAACGAAAATACTCTTGACTGAACAAGTGAGTTCATTGCTTTTAAGCGATACTTTACCTAAGAGGAAAGATCCCGGTGCTCCCACTATTCCATGTGTCATTGGTGACCAGGAAATTTGTAAAGCTCTTCTTGATATGGGTGTAAGTATTAACTTACTTCCTTATTCAGTCTACCAACAACTAGGCTTGGGTAAGCTCAGTCCCACATCAGTTGTACTGTAATTTGCTGATCGATTAGTCAAATAGGCAAGATGAGTGCTTGAAGATGT
Source organism: Cornus suecica (assembly GCA_963922005.1). Taxonomy (NCBI): domain Eukaryota; kingdom Viridiplantae; phylum Streptophyta; class Magnoliopsida; order Cornales; family Cornaceae; genus Cornus; species Cornus suecica. The sequence goes on from OY998248.1 coordinate 42,179,856, forward strand.
CATTGTGCAAGTGGGTAAGTTTTATTTTTCGGTTGACTTTGTAGTCCTGGATACAAAACCTGTCCCTGATATGAAGAAGCACATTCTAGTAATATTGGGAAAACCATTCTTAGCTACGACAAATGCATGCATCAATTGCAGAACCGGAGCCATGGATTTGATATTTGGCAATATGAAGGTCAGGATGAATGTGTTCGAAGGAAGTCACCACTTGCCTGAATCTGGGGAATGTTTTCATATTAATGAGTGCGATGAACTAGATGATATTATATCAGATTTTGTAACTCAAATCTTGGAAGGAGACAAGCTGGAGTCATTTATGACTGGAGAAAGTTCAAATGAGGAAGTTGCTGATTGGGAGACATATTTAAAGCTGCAGAATGAAGAGCTAGATGCAATGGAGACTGCACTATACACTCAACCATGGTGGGAGCCAGTTGAACCACTTACAATAGTTTCAAATATTCCACTAATTCCATCTCTAACTACTCCTCCTGCCTTGGAACTCAAGGAATTGCCTGAAAAGCTGAAGTATGTTTTCTTAGGATCCGATGAGACTCTTCCTGTAATTATATCTTCGAAATTGACAGAGAAAGAGAAATTGAGTCTAGTCAAGGTTTTAAGTGAGAACAAAGAGGCAATATGATAGAGTTTTACTGATTTGAAAGGCATAGACCCTTCGATTTGCATGCATCGCATACACCTTGAGGAGGATGCAAAGCCATCAAGAGAGATGCAGCGAAGGTTGAATCCCAATATGAAAGATGTGGTAATGAAAGAAGTGGTAAAATTACTAGATGCGGTATTATTTATCCCATTTCTGATAGCACATGGGTAAGTCCAACTCAGGTGGTGCCGAAGAAGTCGAGCATCACAGTAGTGCCAAACTCAACAGGTGAGCTAATTCCACAATGCACGACCATGGGATGGCGTGTGTGTATTGATTATAGAAAGCTCAATCTGAATACCAGGAAAGATCATTTTCCACTACCATTCATTGATCAAATCTTGGAGAGATTAGCCGGGCAGAGCTATTATTATTTTGTGGATGGGTATTCCGGCTATAATCAGGTGGCAATTGACTATGTTGATCAGGAAAAAACCACATTTACTTGTCCGTATGACACGTTTGCTTATAGACGAATGTCGTTTGGTTTATGTAATGCGCCAGCAACATTCCAACGGTGTATGATGTCTATATGCTCTGATATGGTAAGAGAAATTTCTTGAAGTGTTCACGGATGATTTTTCAATTTTTGGGGAAACATTTGAAGACTGTTTTAGACATCTAGAAATGGTACTTAAGAGATGCAAGGAAACGAATCTGATCCTAAGTTGGGAAAAAAGTCATTTCATGGTTCAAGAGGGGATAATACTGGGCCATACTGTATCAAAGTGAGGGATTGAGGTCGATAAAGCAAAAGTGGAATTAATTTCAAAACTGCCTCATCCCACAACTGTTAAGCAAATACGCTCTTTTCTGGGCCATGCCGAGTTTTATCGAAGGTTTATCAAAGATTTTAGCAAAATTGCCCGGCCGCTATGCAACTTGTTGGCTAGGGATGCTACTTTTATTTCTGACGAAGAGTGTCTTCAAGGCTTTGAGGAGCTGTGTGCTCAACTATCATCAGCCCCGATTATTCATCTGCCAGACTGGTCTCTACCATTTGAGCTCATATGTGATGCATCTGACTACGCCATAGGAGCTGTGTTGGGTCAGAGAAAAGAAAAGTTGTCATATGCTATTTACTATGCCAGTAGGACTCTAAATGAAGCTTAAATGAACTACACAACTATCGAGAAGGAGTTGCTGGCAGTTGTCTTCGCCTTGGATAAATTCTGATCATATTTATTAGGCACCAAGGTTGTCGTTTACTCGTATCATGCCGCTTTGAGGCATTTGCTGACAAAGAAAGATTTTAAGCCCCGACTTATTAGTGGATTCTGTTGTTACAAGAATTCGACCTGGAAATCAAAAGATAAGAAGGGTTCAGAAAATATTATTGCGGATCATTTGTCAAGGATTATTGTCGAGAACACAAAGGAAATTACTCCTCTTAAGGATTCTTTCCCGAATGAACATCTGTTCAGTGTGGCTATGGTGGAACAAATACCGTTGTATGCTGACATTGTCAATTATAAAGCCACAGGTCGAATCCCAAAATGATGGTCTAAGAATGAGAAAGACCGATTCTTCAGCCAAGTCAAATTCTATATCTGGGATAATCCACATTTATACAAGTATTGCTCTGATAAGATTATCAGGAAATGTGTCCCCGAGAGTGAGGTACAAAACATACTTACATTTTGTCACACGCTGGAGTGTGGAGGGCATTTCGGAGCTCAAAAGACAACCCATAAGGTGCTGCAGAGTGGATTTTACTGGTCATCCATATTCAAGGATGCAGTCAAATTTTGCAAAGCGTGTTGGCGGTGTCAAAATCTTGGCTCCATATCTCGAAGAGACATGATGCCTTTAACCCTGATTCTTTTGTAGAATTGTTTGATGTATGGGGTATTGATTTCATGGGACCATTTCCAAAAGCAGATAAGAATGAGTATATACCTGTGGGGATTGATTATGTATCGAAATGGGTAGAAGCGATAACCACCAAACGTGCTGATCAAGACGTGGTGGAAGAATTTTTAAAATCGAACATTTTCTCACGATTTGGTATGCCGAGAATTCTTATCAGTGATGGTGGAAGTCATTTTGACAACCAGTTTCTTTTCATTCTATGTGAAAAGTATGGTGTCACTCATAGAATTGGTACGCCATATCACCCCCAATCACAAGGTCAAGTGGAGATTTCTAATAGGGAGATTAAAAATATTTTGGAGAAAATGGTGCGTCCGGATTTGAAGGATTGGTCGCGAAGGCTAAATGATGCACTTTGGGCGTGCAAAACTGTGTTTAAGACACCAATTGGTATGTCATCATATCGTCTTGTGTATGGTAAAACGTGTCATCTCCCTGTAGAGCTGGAACACCGAGCATATTAGGTTGTTCGAAGATTGAATTTTGATATAAATAAAGCCGGTACGCATCGGAAATTCCAACTGCAAGAGCTTGAGGAGTTGAGAAATGATTCATATGAAAATTCTCAGATTTATAAGGCTCGAACAAAAGCATTCTAGATAAGCACATCAGAAATAAAGTTTTTCAGCCCGGCCAAAAGGTTTGGTTGTTTAATTTGAGACTCAAGTTATTTCATGGTAAGCTTCAGTCAAGATGGGATGGGCCATACAAGATTATGAAGGTTTTCCCCCATAGAGTAGTGGAGCTCAATGATCCTGACACTGAAAAGACATTTATCGTGAATGGGCATGGATTGAAGCATTATATAAAGGTTCGATCAGTTGAGTTTGTGGTAGAAACGATCAATTTGACTGAACCACCACCCGAGCTGGATAAACTTGATCCGGAGTATTGAGAAGCGACAACGTTGTACCAACGATGTTAAACATTGGTACTAGGTAGAAAAGAGTAGCTTTGACACCTAGTTTGTATCTGTAGACGGTAATTTACTTATTTCGGCATTTAAGATCGAGTTCGTAAAATCGAGTTGCGAGGCCATCATTATTTAAGTATGGAGTGTACATGGGGCCTAGGAATCATTTAAGAAGTATGGAGTTGAATACGGAACGAGACGACAAAGAAGAAAACAAAATTCAAAATTTGGGTCAGGGACCTATGCTTCAAGCGTAGGCCAAACTACGCTTGAAGCGTAGCTGCGCAAGCCTGTTATAAACAGACCGCGATAGGTTCCCTCTTTCATTCCATTCAAACTCTACTTTCTGTCTCAATTCTCCACCATTCTTTGAGGGGTTTGATCCTAATATTTACCCATTCAAATCCTCATCATTCATTGCCAATGGATTGTCAGAATAGTTGGTGATTCAACCGAATTCGCGTGAAGAACTCGAAAAGTCATTGAAATTCAATTTTTGGAAATCCACCGTTTCTCTTGATTCGGTGAGTTTTGTTCCATTATTTTGATTTCATATGACTTATTTAACTATTCTAAACTAGTATTGACAAACGAGCCCGATTAAAATCATGTTTTGATCCATTTTCTAAAAGTTGAGTTTTTCAACTTCAGAATCGGCTTAAATATTGAATTTTTGGGATGACGGCTTGTTTAATCATTGTATTAGATATATTTAGATGTAGTTTGAGTTTGATTCAGTGTTCGGTTCGTTATTGCTTACTTTTCAAAAAATCCCTATTGAAGGCATGGCACGGACCAAGACATCGGCGAGACGAGTGGCTCAGGCTGCCGTTGCGGCTGATCCATCAGTATGACAGAGGTCGAGGTCATCGTCACCTACACTATCACTTATCCGCCGCCGTAGCACGTGCACCAAAAGGCCACAGTATATCGATTCGTCATCATCATCTTCCTCATCTTTTGAGGTAGAGGAGTCGGAGAGCTCGACACAGGGGCGCGACATCTTATTACCACATGGTTGCTTGGTGGTTGAGCTAGTTGTTCTGCAAGCACCATCACCACCACCTATGTCGGAGCAACAAGCCAAGCAGATGGATGAGGATATAGAGGATGATCATGTTCAGTAGGGGGATGACGCTGATGAGGGCGTTGAAGATGATAGGGCTGATGAAAGGGTGTCAAAGACACCGGTAGAGGGTGATCCCGGAGTGTTAACCACATTTTTGTCGGTACCCCGGACAACATCAGTTGAGCGTTTACTAGACTGGGCTCTCCGGAAAGGCTATCAGCAGGAGAGGACATACCTGTTGAGGATATTCGAGGATTTACAGCCAGTGCCAACCTGGATGATTGGCCGATTGAGGGCTCGACGTTTTTTGCCTATTCTAGCCCCGGTACCCCGCACATATGCAAGGATATGATTTAGGAGTTTTGGTTGTACATACGCCACTTCAGCAGGGGGAAGGACTAGTGACTGTGGTCCATGGTATAGAGATAGAGATTACCCCCAAGACTATTGCTGAGGCATGGGGTATTCCGAGCAAGTGTCCGCCCGATTTGGCTACTGAGTTTCCCCCTATGCCTGAGGCACTACCGTCTATTTCTGATTTGGTTGTACTACAGATTGCCGGGTAGTGGGCCGATGAGCATCGAAACTATACAAAGAATATGGATTATCATCCTATGTTATGGTTCTGGGATGTGATAGTTCGATCTCAAATTCTGCCACACAGCCACATTACTATGTGTTATGCGTCATTCCCGGCTCTCCACTACGCATTTGAGTTCGAGAGGTGGATTTTTATTCCACATATTTTGTGGGGAGGCCTATACGCGCACTAAGTTTATTTGCGCAAGGTGTCCAAGGTTAAGCTGCGTAGATTTTAGATTCAATTCCCATGCCTAGTGATGAAGATTTTGATGGATGTCGGGATCGAGATAGATACGGCTGAGCGCAATAGATATAGGGATGGTACTCCGTATGCTAGAGGGATGTTGTGATGTCCCACATCGCCCGGGTAGAGGTCTGTGAATGTACTTATATGTGCAGTGTTGTCTCCAATTGGTATGAGGCCTTTTGGGAGGAGCCCAAGAACAAAACCGTGCGGGCTGGGCCCAGAGCGGACAATATTATACCAAGTGTTGGAGCGGGGTGTTACAGATGTGGACTAATGTCTGGACATGGGTGCATGCAGATGTTATCATGCGACGCCGACCAATGTTTGGTGTAGTACAAACACTAGATGCGCAGGCTCAGGCTGATGCCGGCATAGCAGAGGATGATGTAAGTATGGCTCACGAGGCTGAGATACCATAGATGCCAGCTACTGCTGAGGAGGTCGTGATGCCGGAGGCACCTGCGGGTGGTACTATTACTCTGTCACAGGCTCAGTTTGACATTATTATAGCACGAATGTAGGGGATAGAACAAAGTTTGGCAGATGAGAGATAGGCATGACAACAGAAGACAGTACACCAACAGAGGGATCAGAGGCGGTTATTTTATAGATTTGACTGTATGTGTCAGCATGTGGGTGTGCTGATTCCACCTATACCACCGCCCTCTGATGATGAATCTTATTTTAGTTTTAGTTAGGTTTTTGTTATTTTTATATTTTTATTTCACATTAGAGATAAATTGTCGAGCAGATAGTTTCATATAGGGATGATATGACTGCTTAAACGATTATTTTCTAAATATTTTTGATATTTTTGTAGTTTATAAAATTGCAGTTTTGATGATTTAATCGAATTATTTGATATATCCCCAAAATTTCACGATTATTTTACGTATGCGGATAACTTGAATTTTTTTAAAAAATTTATCTTGCATTATGAGGACATTTGTGCGTTAAAGTTTGGGGGTGTATGTGCGGTGGTTTAATAGGAGAACTGTGATTTGAAATTTTTATTTTATTTTTTCAGGCCTAAGAAGCGTAGGCTACAACGAAGGAATTTTGAAAATAGGATTTTATTTTATTTTTTGGCCTGGTTTGTACTTATACTTGTATTAGGATTTGTTTAAGTTATTTTTAGGATTTTGTGTAGAATTTTTAGAGTAATCCAATCTGACAAGGAGACGAGCTGCAAATATAAGTTAGAGTTGGATTAGTTATTGCTTCCCTTTTCCTAATTAGTTAAGGATTTTAAATCATTTTTCTCTTCTAATTCTACTACATCCATCTATAAATTCATCCATAGGGTAGACACAATTCACAATTCTCAAGGAGTGAGCATTAGATTAGGTATTCTTCTTCTATTATTCTTTCTATTTTGAGGAGGGTTAGTATGGATAATGTTAATGAAGATTATTATGACCCGGAGGAATTCATAGAAGGGACGGAACCATATGTGGTCATGAAGAGCACGAATTAAGGAGCTACGATGCTTAGAACTTTATATGCCCTAACTCATGGGTATGAAGTGTGTGTTCCAACATTGATCATGACTGAGATGTCATTTGCCCGAGCAATTGTGAGTAGAGAATGGGCGGGGGGCGATAAATTTGAATATTATCTTCCATACCCGTTTTTACTATCAAAAATTATTGCTGAGCAGTTGGGTGATAGAATGAATGAATTGGATGAGATGCGGTGGACAATTATGAAAATATACCTGAAAGAAGATTTAGAGAAGTTGAAAAAGAATGCAGATTGCCGGATATGGTTGAAGAGTGTTGTGTCAAGTGATGAAGAAGAAGAAGCGGATTATGATTTAGGTTTAGGATTTTTAAGTTATTTATTTGTAGGGACGGTAGACCATTAAGGCCACGTCTTTGGTTTCTTTTATTTTTATTTTAGGATTGTAGGCCCTTAAGGCCGAATCAAATTTTCTTTTCTTTTATTATTTTAGAAAAAATAAAAATAAAAAATCTTTGATTCCTTGACAACATGTGTCGATTTATGGATATTTATGATGAAATTTCTTTTCTTTTGCTATGATTGGGTATTTGTGCTTTGTTGATAATATCTACAGGTGATCTAATTCAAGTTTGGGGGAGAGGATTCATGTTTTTCTTTGGAATCTAGAATTGAGCTTCAAAGGTAACTATATTTGTTCTCCTATATTATTTTTGACCATGGGGACATGGTCTGATTTAAGTTTGGCGGTAAGGGTATAGAATTACAAGGAATGAAAATTTTCGGGAAAAAAAATTGAAAATTGAAAATTTCAGAAAAATTATTTGTTTTCACGCATGAATGTTTTGCATTACAATTTGATTGAGTTTGTGTTTATGATGCATGAGTAGTATGTAATGTGGTATTCCCATTCATGAGAGTAATGATTAGATCAAGTTAGTGAAGTGATGGTTTTACATGGGTGAGTGAACAAGTGAAATTGAAATTAAGAAAGACGACATTGACCTATAAGCACAAACACACATTCACTATGAGAAATAGGTTGATTTTTTTACTATGTAGTTGAAAAATAATTTTGCCATAATAAAATGGGAGATGGGGAGATGTTTTGGTTGAAATGGAGAAAATTGATAAAAATTATTTTGAGAAAATAAAATACAAAAGGTAGTTCTTCGATCTGAGTAACCGGACCTTGATATCACCAATATTACTGTTTGGGTCAAAATGGGAGAAAACTAATGAGCATAAATCCCATGGAAGAAGCTCGGGCCCAGTTGGTTGGGACTAAAAATCCTTGTTGGAAAGTTCGGAGACTTAGAAAGACAAAAAGGGATGAAAAGTGGAAAGTCGAAAAGTTACGTTTTGATGAAAAATGGCAAAGTTTGATAAATGAAGTAGGAGAAGAGAAACTGAAATATCATAAGTTGAATGCTCACAAAATCACGGAAGGTTTTCTGGATTTAAAGTAGAAAGTAGCGAAGTCATTTACTTTAGTGGGGACCATTCATGACGCGAAGCTTGATATAATTGTTGTTTTGTAGTGAGTGGGAGTATTTGCATCCATATTGTCTTTTGCATTGTATCGTGACTTAATTAATTTGTGTGTGAACTCATGAATTCGTGATTAATAGAGAACTGAGATGTTTGTAGGTACAATCACTGGAAACCTTCACGAGACTTCACTCGTCCACTAGGGGTAACCTAGGGGTTTAAAAGGCTTGTTACACGTGCTAAGTGTAATCGTCGACCCTCACGAAAGTAAGGGATTAGGTTAGAGTAGTTAGATTAGATAGAATAAAAAGATCATCACAAGAAAAGTTTCCTGAGTTTATTGCTAATGGACTAGCAATATGTAAGTTTGGGGGTGTGATATGTGTCAAATATTAGTCATTTTAACCCTTTAACTCATTATTGTTATGTTCTTTCATTCCATTATTTGGTATTTTTATGTTGTTTACGTGTTAAGGCATGTTTCAGGAGCTTAATGAAAAAATGGAGCTAACTTTGGTGAATTAACTGAAGAGTGTGTTCTTTCTATCAAAGAGGAGAGTCAAAGAGGCGGTCTGAGATAAAAATGGCTCCCAGAGGGCAAAAACGGCATTTTCAGAAGTCGTCATCTTAAACAAAAATTATCGTGGATTCGAGACAGACATTTTAGCGCATTCACGAAGAAAAATGGTTTTCCATAAAACCCCTACACTTGTGCCTACGCTTCCAGTACCAAAAAGTGGCTAGAATTATAAAATCTACGCTTGGGACCTACGCATGAAGCGTAGCCTCCAAGCGTAAGTGCGGTAACTTTGAGGATTTCTGCGTGATTTTCCTATTTCACCTCGGGCTTAATTGGAAGACGTCCCCACAACTCCAGACGTCTGTAAACATGTATATACACTTATATTTAAGGTTTTGATGTGTTTTGAGAGTGAAAATACTAAAAAGGGTCTCTTTATTACAATGCCTATATATACAAGACCATACATCAGACGTGAGATATAATATTTTGGTGCTGGTATACTGTTGAGTTAGAGAGTTCTGTGAGACGTTCATTCAAGTGGTTCATTCATTCAGACTTGATATTGTTGAGAGCCATATTCAAATCTAGAGATCCGAAGAAGAAGACTATGGAGAGCGGTTCTACATCAACGATGCAGTCACCTTCTACCATGGCCAACTAATTCGGTATCTAGAATTTTCTAGCAAAACCCTAGCCAAGTAATATAGTTTTTTTATTGTTTTTAACTGTAAACGAGGGGAAACTATGACCATACTATGATGATTGTAGTAGTTGAGAGACCGTACTGATTTGCAATATAAAATTCTACGTGAGTTCTAAATTCTTGTCTTAGATATAATAAATTTATTATTTTTCACAATTATGATTATTCAATATGGGCTGGAATTCGGATGCTTAATCATGGTTTTCTACACAATGGTGGTAATGAAACTTGAAACCATAGGTTGACACAGGCCGTGCCTTGGCGATTAAATATTGACATGCTTTAGTTTATCTTCATGCATTAGGAGTATATTAGAGTAACATAATTGACATGTACTAGTTAGGTCAGTCATGAGACTGGTTGTTGCGATCCGGTTGATGGTACTCCTTTTTGGGGTCGTATTTAGCTATTTGCGATACGACTTGATTCATAGTTATGGATCTCCCTCTTACAATTGGAACAATAATGAACTATATTATGCGGTTAGTGGTGGAGTGATGAAAATCCTAATTTTCTCTCTTATTTGAATCACAACCAATTTACTTGTTTTTTAGATAATTTAGCTAAGATTAGATAATTTGGTCTTTCGACCACCCTAAGCAAACAATTTTTAGATATAATTCAGTGTTTTTAAATTATTAAAGTGAACAATCTCAGTCTCTGTGTGATCAATATCTCTTACTCAAGCCGTTTTACTATTCTACAATTGATACGTGCGCTTGCGTAGGGTAAAATCTAGAGTCGTTAAGGTGTTGTTTTTAACCACATATTTTTATACACCTGACGTCACATCAGTGTCCCGTGTATTTCTTTCATGATCGCTCTAGCCTCTGAGGGGGTGAGGCGCCTAAGATAAGGTCCTCCGAAGGACTTTCGATACAGCCTCCCATTGATTAGGGAATATTTGGCAGATTTCATGCGGATCTTTCGAGCCTCAGACTTATTTTCAGGCAGTATTCCATCTCGTAAGTAGGATACGATCGAGTCCATTTTACTGGGTTCCCATTATATTTTACAGACGTTTACTGGCTGCCGAATACTGGGGGTATCTAGGTAATCTATTGGAGCCATCCTTGTTACGTCCTTAGTATTGGACGATGCCATGTTGGCCAATCGATTTGCATCCTCATTTTGCCTCCTGGGCACCTGCTCAAGGGAGAACTAATCAAAGTGATTCAGCTCTGACATGGCTAAGGCTTTGTATGGTTCCATCTTTTCTCTTGCCTCGTATTCCCCATTAACTTATTTGACTACTAGTTGAGAGTAGGACTGGCAATTCGTGTTAACAGGTCGACCCATGGGTTAACAGTGAAATCTGATACTAGTTGACACGAAAATCAAACATTTTAAATATGATACAATCCAACACGAAAAATAAAAAATAAAAAATAAAAATGAAATTGAAATTTAATTTGACACAATTCAGTAATAGTTTATTAATGTATTTCAATCCATGACCAATTAGAGAATAGAAAAAATCAGCAAATAAATATAACAATAAATATAATCGTGTCAAACGGGTCAATTCGTGTCAGAAATTGCCAGCTCTAGTTGAGAGTCGATAAATATCTTCAATCGTTTAATCTTGAGACTCTGGCATAATCTGATGCCCTCCAAAAATGCTTCATACTCTGCTTTATTATTGGAGGCTGGGAATTCCAGACGGATTGACTACTGGATTTTAGTACCGTCAGGGGTTATGATCTCCAGTCCTGCTTCTAAAAGGAAATATGTAAGTGACTGCCCTTTGATGGTCGTCCTTGGCACATATGTAATATCAAAGGTACCTAACTCAATTACCTATCTGGTAATTCTTCCTGTTAGGTCTGGTTTGGACATGATTTCCCTGATGGGGAACGATGTTGGGATAATGATTGGGTGTGTCTCAAAATAATTTTTGAGCCTCCTCTTGGCATTGACTAGCGATAGGACGACTCGTTCAGCAATGGTGTACCTGGTTTCAGGGTCTGATAAGGACTTGCTAGTGTAGAAGACTAAAGTTTGGCACATCTTCTCCTCTTTTACTAATGCCGCACTTGTGGAGGAGATTGATACTGCTTGGTGATAGGTGTCAAATATTAGATATTTTGACCATTTAACTCACTATTATTACATCATTTCATTTCATTATTTGGTATTTTTATGCTGTTTGTGTGTTAAAGCATGTTTCAGGAGCTTAACGAAGAAATGGAGCTAACTTCAGTGAATTAACTGAAGTGCATGTTCTTTCTATTCAAAGAGAAGAGTTTAAGAGGTAGTTTGAGACAAAAATGGCTCCCAGAGGGCTAAAACGACATTTTCAGAAGTCGTCATCTTCAGTAAAAAGTATCATGGGTTCAAGGCTGTCGTTTCGGTGCATTCACGGAGAAAAGTGGTTTTGAAGAAAACACCTACGCTTGTGTATACGCTTTCAGTTTCAATAAGTGACTGGAAATCACATTTTTACGCTTGGACCTACGTTTGGGATGTACGCTTGGACCTACACTTGAAGCGTAGGCCAGTTACACTTGAAGCATATCGTTTTGATGGTTTTTGCCTGTTCTACCCCCGTTCGATTCGAAGACGTGCCTGTGACTCCAAACTTCTATATACATATATATACACTTATATATATATATCAAATTTTAGGGTTTTTATAAGATTTAGAGTGAAAAGACTGAAAAAGGCCTCTCTATACCATTGCCTATATACACACGATCATATATTAGTGTAAGGGGGTTCAGTCGTGGGTTGTTCAGTTGTTAAGGGTTGTTCACGTTTATTCAGAGAGTTCTCTCACGTTCAGACTTGCTGCTATTGATAGCCATATTCCGACCTAGAGATTCGGAGAAGAAGACCATGGAGATCGTTTCTACATCACTGATGTAGTCACCTTCCACCATTGCCAACTAACTCGGTATCTAGGGTTTTCTAGCAAATCCTAGCCAAGTAATGTAGTTCTTTCATTGTTTTCAATTGTAACGAGGGGAAACTATTGACCATACTATGATGATTGTAGTAGTTAAGAGATCGTACTGATTTGCAATATAAAATTCTATGTGTATTCTAAATTCTTGTCTTAGATAGAATAAATATATTATTTTTCATAATTATGATTATTCAATATGGGCTGGAACTCGGATGCTTAATCATGGTTTTCTACACAATGGTGGTAATGAAACTTGAAACCATAGGTTGACACTGGTCGTGCCTTGACGATTTAATATAGACATGCTTTAGTTTATTTTCATGCATTAGGAGTAGATTAGAGTAACATAATTGGCATGTACTAGTTAGGTCAGTCATGAGACGGGTTGTACCAATCCGGTTGATGGTACTCCTTTTTGGGGTTGTATTTAGCTATTTTTGGTACGACCTGATTCACAGTTATGGATCGCCCTCTTACAGTTGATATAACAAAGAACTATATTATGCGGTTAGTGGTGGAGCGATGAAAAACCTAGTTTTCTCTCTCATATGAATCACAACCAATTTACTTTGCTTTCTATATAATTTTAGTTAAAATAGATAATTTGGTCTTTGACCATCCAAACAAACCAATTTTCAGAAAATATAACTCATTGTTTATGAATTACTAAAGTGAACAATCTCAGTCTCTGTGGGATCGATATCCCTTACTCAAGCCATTGTTATTTTACAATCGATACGTGCGCTTGCGTAGGATAAAATCTAGCATCGTAAATGTGTCATTTTTAACCACATATTTTTACACACCTGATGTCACATCACTAGGTAGAGGTGCAGTGTTTCTCCTGGTTTTGGAGATATTAGTACTGGAGAACTTATCAGATACTCCTTCAATTTCTGTAGTGCTTAGGTCTATTCTGGCCCCCAAACACTGTCTTTCCTTGCTCTGATGGCTTGAAAGAATGATCTGCACTTGTCTATGAGTCTAGAGACAAACCTACTTAGTGTCGTTACCCATCATGTTAGAGTCTGGATTTCTTTCTGGGTTTCGAGCTGGGCTGGCTTCAATCCCTGTCCGATTTACTATGTGACCCAGGAACTGCCCAGATGAGACCCCGAATGAACATTTTCAAGGGTTGAGCCTTATCCCATAACCTCTAACTGCTTAGAACACTTCTTTCATATGTTAAAGGTGGTCCTCCTCCTTCTTGCTTTTGACTACTATGTCATCAATGTATGCTTCGACCGTGAGGCCCATCTGGTTCCTAAAGACCATTTTCACCAGCCTATGGTAGGTGGCACCTATATTTTTTAGTCCAAAAGATATTACTTTATAACAAAATGTACCTTCCTCAGTGATGCAATACATTTTCTCCTCGTCGGCAGGGTTCATGGGAATCTGGTTGTATCTAGAATAGGCATCTAGGAACGATAATCGCTCATACTCTACTGTTACATCCACCATCTGGTCTATTTTTGGCAGGGGAAAACAATCATTTGGGTAAGCTTTATTCAGATTGGTGAAATCAATGCACACCCTCCATTTGTCCTTCTTCTTCTTAACGAATACTACATTGGAGAGCCAGGTTGGGTACCTGACCTCCCTGATGAATCCTACTTCCAACAATTTCTTGACTTCCTCGGCTATGATCTGGTTCATTTCTATCCTAAATCACCCCCGTATTTGATTTACTGGTCTGGCATTAGGAATGACGTTAAGATTGTACTAAATAACCAATGGAGCTATGCCTGGCATGTCTAAGTGTGACCATGTAAATATGTCTATATTATCCTATAGCAGTCTGATTAAATCCACCTTCTATGTTGTTGAGAGGGTAGAGCCAATGAATGTGGTTCTACCATCTCTAAAGGGGCTGATGTCTACTTCTTGGAGTGACTCTGTTGTCTGACCCTCTTCAAATGGGTCAGTTTATAATTATTATTTCTCATTGTACATAGGACTTTCCTGTCCTTCTTCTTCTGGCTTGGTCCACCTATTCAGGTTCTTCATGGTTACTGTGCAACATTCATTTATAGCCACCTGATCCCCCGGAATATCTGTCACGTCTATCCCATTTGGGTCAAGGCATCTCATGACCTGATAAAGGGTCGAGGGGACCCCCAGCATTCTGTGAATCCATCATCTTCCCATTAGTAGATTATATGATGGCTTAACATCTACTACCACAAAACTTTCCTTCAGGGTCCTTTTGGCGGCTAAGTCAGATAATTGGATAACCCTAACCAGTTCCACCCGTCACCCACCAAATCCCACGAGGGGGACTCTAGCAGGATGTCTCTGATTCGTGTCCACCCAAGCTTGTCAAAGTCCCATTTGGTCATGATCTTTGTGCTACTGCCAGGATCTACCATGACCATCTTGACTAGACAATTAGCCACCAACAGTGAAATGACCAGAGGATCTTCGTAGGTCACCTGCACATTTCTGAGGTCAGACTCTGTGAAACTTAACTTGGGTTCCTCTTTTTTATTCGATGTTTGGCAGACCTCACCAATTCTTCTGAGTTTATGCGCCTAACACATTTGGGACCTCCTGATCCCCTACGTCTCCTCTGCATCTTGTCCATCCTGAACCATATGAATAACCCTCACTGGTTGTCTTACCGGGGAATTGTTCTAAGGTGTACTCCCCTAACATTCTGCCCGGGTTTGATCTTTAGATACATAATCAGCTAGCTCACCATTTGCAATAATTGTCTCCATCTATCTACGAAGGTTTCTGCAATCAATGGTGTGGTGACCATATTCACTATGGAAGGCACATTGTTTGGTCATATCCCCCTGCTCCATAGGCTGCCGCATGGGCAGAAGGGGTCTGAAGTTTCCTTTGTTTTTCTTATCCTGGTACAACTTGCCCAGGGTGGTCCTGAGAGGGGTTACCTTCTCCTCCACCCTCTGTTTCTTCTCTATTGGCTTGCCTGAATAGGGGGGTGCTAAGCAGGATGGCTTCTGATCCTTGAGGCATTCCTTTATACAGGCTTCCACTGTAACTAAAGTCGCTCTCTTCCGTCGGACTGCCTCTTCTTCTTCTATCCTGAGCTACCCCTGAGCTCTAGAATTGAGTTCCCCAATATTGTTGGGAGGCCGATTTACCAGAGATGCGTGGAACTTGGTACCTGGGATCAAGGCCATCCTACATGCTTCGACTGCCGATAGCTGGTCACGTTGATCAATAGAGGACATCTCCCTTGTGAATTTGGATAAAAAACTCTAAAGAGTTTCCTTCTTTTCCTGTGTCACTGTGAATAGGCTGGAGATGGTCTTCTTGTGCCTCTAATTACCATAATATTGGGCTATGAAAAGTTTGCATAGTTTATTCCAGCAACCGATTAAACTAGGCAACTATTTTCTGAACCATAGTAGGGGTGCCTCTGTAAGGCTGGTAGGAAAGACGTTGCAAAGAAAAGCCTTGTTCTTATTCCATGCAGTCATCTTCGATTGGAATTGGTAGATATGGTCTAATGGGTCTTTAGTCCTATCATATAAAGTGAATGCTGGTAGTCTAAACTTTTTAGGGTACTCTACTTGATCAATCTCGTCCATAAAGGGTGATCTGATCATATTGATAATGGCGTGGGCCGCTAGGTCTTTCATGGTGGGCTTCTAAGCCTTTATGCTTTCAAGCACTTGCCTCTGGATCTTCTTAGCCATGTCCTCCAAATCTTTCATGGTTGGAGGCTGCTAGAGTGGTGGGTTCCTAACCAATGAAACAAAGACTTTCTCCTGGTCATCAGCCGCTCTGCTTCCAGTCCCTTCTTGTCCATTGCTCTCGTCCTCCATATTCCTGAGTGGATCAGGAATTCTGCCTCCGTTGTTGGTGAGGTTGGTCGGGTCTGCTGCTACGGCTGGGTTGGGCATCTGACCATATCTCTGGCAAAATTCTTTGTTCTGCCGTTCAAGTTCTTCATTCTTCTTTTCTACTACCATCAGTTGCTGCATGATAGCCTCGATCTGAGCATTCTTAGTGTTGCTAGCCTCGACTGCTGTAGCTGCGGAGGATCTAGTGTCTACCATGGTTGTTCTCAAAAGGTTTTTTGCAAAAACAAAAAATCAAAAGTGAGAAAGAAGATCAAGAAAAATCCTCAATTCCCACAGACAGCGCCAAAATGTAGATGCTCTTTTTTGCTCTACTCTCAAATCCCTTTATTGAGGTTCTAAGGCCATATTTATATAAGTGTATCGAGGGTTCCTTTGGCCCATAATGGTTAGGATCAAATCCCTTTATTCTAGGGATTTTATTTCCTTTACAAATCAATCGCATTTATGTTACCTTATCAGGCTTTCGGATTAATCCCCAAGTAATTCTAGAATACTCTCTTTAATGGCTGGGTCATAACAACTGTATCTTTGTAGATCGGTGATGGGCCTTTAACTTATTGGGCCTTAATTTTAGGCCTTTACAATATGTCATTTAGGAGGGTCCCAAAATTTTGTTTTTTCCTTAGGGTATGTTTGGTTGCACGGATTTGGAATTGTATTAGAATTGAAATTTTATGGTATTTCAATTTCACAAATGCAATTCCAAATACATTGTTTGGATGTGTCTTGGAATTCAAGTGTTGTTGGATTTCAATCACAAACCCAATTTGAATGTAAAAGATCATAACTTAAAAAATTAAATTAGATAATATAAATAAATATATATGTGTATAAGTATACAAATATAGGTATGAATATATATATATATGTATATATGTATGTATGTGTATATACATGTGTATGTATATGGTTGTGTATATATATGTGAATTTAGATGTATGTATTTATGTGTTATTGGGTGTATTTTTTGGATTTCATCTTAGAATGCATGCTTGGACATGCTCAACTTTTAGGAGATCCCACAGCGGCTACATGGAGGTTCCCCTATCCATTCTTAATAGCCAAGCTTATTAAGAATGCAATGGGAGATCTTATTTATAAATGTGAAAAGGTGTACGTGTTTATCGCCTCTTATTTTTATGCTAAAGAATTTGATGAAGACTATAAAGAGGAAGAACAAGGGATGGCGAAAGAATGGGAAGATATGGATGTACTTCAATAATGGATTAATGAGCTTGAAAGTGATCTCATAATTAAAAGTGGCTAGGAGATGAATAAAGGGAATCTGTAGGATAGGGAATGGAATAAGAAGAAGGATCGATTAGAAATTTTCTCGAATTCTCTCTACAATTTTCTTTTCTTTTCTTTTCTTTAATTTTTAAACCAAATCTGTTTAAGATTGGTTCTATCCTTATATTTTACATTAAAGTGTGTTATTTTTATATAATTTTCGTTTATTTTTAGGATTGTAAGCCCTTAAGGCCAAATCAAGTTTCTTTTATTAATAAAATTTCCATTCCCTTAAATTTTGCTTCATATATAAAATTTTGGATTATTAAATTTATCTCTCCACTTGATATTATCTTGGGTATGCATAGTTTTTATTTTTATTTTTGAGTAGATCATACAAAGCAAGTTTAGGGGAGATACCAAGCACTACAAATTAAACATCCGGAATTACGCTTCAAATGCGGTAACAATTTCTTCTCTTATTTTTATTTTAGACATTAAGGACATTGTTTTAAGTTTGGGGGGAGGAAATGGTTATTATTTATATCTTACAATGGAATGAGAAAATTAAAAATATTGAAAATTTTGAAAAAATTATTAAATTCTACATTTGAAATATGTGATTGAAGTCGAGTACGAGTTAATTTATGTACATCTTATGACTAGTAAGGTAGTTTGTTATACAATTACCCCACTCATGAGTAAGTAATAGTTTGATTGGATTGATTTAAAGATGTGGTCCACATAGGTAAATAAATGGCTGAAATTGAAATCGAGAAAGATAGTCTTGACCTATGAGTACTCGTACACACTCTCTTTTCCTATGTAGTTAAAAAAATAGCTTTGTAACCATGAAAAGGGGAGAAGGGGAGTAGTATGGCGAAAAATAAAAAACATTATATGATTTTTTAATGCAAAAAGTAGTTCTTCAACCCGAGTAACCGGACATCTTACCACAAAGTAATGAGTGCTCGTGTGAAAAGGGGAGAAAACTATGAGTATATCCCAAGGAAGAAGCTCGAGCCTAGTTGGTTGGGACTAAAAATCCCCGCTAGAAAGTTCGGAGCTTAAAAAGAAAAAAAAAGGGATAAAGTGAAAAAGTTTTAAAAGAAATTTTATCATGACAAAGTTTGATCAATGAAGTAGAAAAAGAAAGATTGATCTACCATAGAGAAGGTTCATAAAAACACGGAAGATTACGTGGATTGACTGTAGAAATTAGCAAGTTTATTTCACCATTGTGGGGACCACTCTTTAAATTTAGTTCAAGAAAATTATTATTCATGAGTGAGTATGGATAACTTGTATGCATTCTATTTTTACAAAATTATAGCATTGCATGATTAATGAGTATGCGATTCCATGAACATACAAGAATAAAGAATGAAAGAATTTGTGGGAAGTATATTTAACCCCCACGAGACTTCACTTGTCCACTAGGGAAACCTAGGGGTTTAAAAATCTTGTTACACGTGCTAAGTGTAATTGTACACCTTCACGAAAGAAAATTTTTAGTTAGTTTACTTATTTTATTTAGTTTATTTAAGTTTTTAATTTTTCTTTGTGTATAAAAAACACGATCATCACAAATTTTGACTATTCTCCAATTGAATTGATTGCTAAGGGACTAACAATATTTAAGTTTGGGGGCTTGATAGAATCCTAATGTCGTACATTCTAGGTCCCTAATTATATATTGCTAAGTCTACATACATCACTATCTTGGTGCTTTTATCCGGTTTGCATGTTTTGAGACGTTTCAGGTTCATGCTATGTAAAGCGAGTTAATTTTGGTGAAATAACTGAAATAATGATTCAAGATCGTTCGAGAGACGAAACCGAGGATAAATGACTCATAATTGACCTAAATCAAGTTAAAGGAACAATACATGTGAATTGGAATGAAGCCAAGTGGATAAACGAAGCAAAGAAGTCAAGACAGAAAAATTAGCATGAAGAACTACAGAGTACTCGGTAAAGCAGAGTTCGAGTACTCGATAGATCCATGACTTAGCGCGGATGATAGTGCAAAAATAGAACCCTTCTCACGCCATAGTCGCGCCATGGTGTGCTATCAAACTATCACCGAGTACTCGAGGTTTTGACCTTTGAGTGCTCAAGATTGCAACTTCGAGAACTCAAAGTTAGCTGACTTCAACTTATCAAATGGGACTCGTTTCGGCCAGAATTGACTTGATATGCACTATAGACTATTTTAGCACATATTATTGACCATAATTGACTAGATTTGACATTCCTCTTCAAAGAATACATGCATGGAAAACCCTTATTTGGTGGTGAAGCAATCAACATACCAAATAAAGATGCATTTTCTTCTATATAAGAGAAGGGTCTCCCCCATAGAAGAGGGGGATTGGAGAGAGAGAGAAAGAGCTTTGTGGGAGAACTCTTCGAAGATCTCTTGAAGACCAATTCAGTTCAGAATTGTGCACCAATCCATAGAAGAACCATCAACCATGGAAGGAGTATTTATATCAACAATGCAGACAACCACAACCATGAACGGCTAAACCGGTATCTAGGATTTTTAACAAAACCCTAGCCAAGTAATATAGACATTTTATTTATTTCAATTGTAAAAGGGAAAACTGAAGGACACATATGTACATGATGATTGTGTAGATGAGTGAACATGTTTGATTCAATATAAGATTATCTATTTATTCTATGTAGTCTTAGCTTGAATGAATATTTAATCTTACTCAATCATGATTATTCAATATGAGCTAGAACTCGGATGCTTAATTCATGATTCTCTACACAATGGTGGTCATTAACATGCAATCTAGGTTTGAACAGGTCATGCTAAGGGGAGGTGAAATTGACATGCTTTAGTTTATTTTATTGCACCGTATGAGTAGTTTAGAGTAATATAAGTAACATGCACAAGTCACGCTCTTTCGAAGATGGGTTGTAGTCGAGTCAGATGAATTGTTCCTTTTTTGGGATTAGGGTTCGCCAATGTTGCAACCCTATATCTGATTCACATATGATGGACTGCCCTTTACAGTTGAATGAATATAAGACTATATTATGCGACTAGTGGTGTCGTTAGAAATACCCTAAAACTTATCTCTACTGTTCTTCTCAAACCCAAAATTCTATCTTTATTTTTTGTTATTTCAATTACATGTCAAAGTAGTTACAGAAACCAATCCCACAAAATACTACTTCATAATATATTTAGAATAATTATATACAGAGTTGTGATATATTTAATCTCGTGGATTCGATAACCCTATCATAAGCATATTTTACTACAATACGATTTGTACGCTTGCGATAGGTAAAACTAGGTCAATTTTAAGGGCTTATTTTCACTACTATTCTTAATCATTATTCAAGCCTAATCCTAGAACCGATCATTATCCTCTATTTCTTATTAATAAAATTCCATTCCTCAATATTCATTGTCTTATTACAAATAGTATTAATAAATCTCTGTGCTATAATCTTGGTCTTGGTCTTTTAGCTAGACTACAAATTATAGAATACACCAAGTTTGGGGAAGTTTCTATCACATTCAGAAATCTTGCTCTATAAAGTGGTAACATTGTTCTATCTCCATGATTCAATTATTATTATAACCATGAGGACATGGTTTACTTCAAAAAAATATTTCAGGGGGGATATAAATATTTGGGAATGTATAAAAAAAAAATTGTAATTTTGCTACTATTTTCAAAAAAATGGTATCACCAAATGATCAGAAGACTAAATATATATAATAAAAAAATAACATATATAATATAATATAAAAAGTATTTATTTATACAATATTAACATAACTACATATGTATATATGTAATATAATTTATATACATAAATATATACATGTATAAATAAATATCTATTATTATTAAATAAATTATTTTTACAATCTTTATTTAAGCATATTTATGATTAAACTTCTATTTTCACACCACCTGCACCAATAACACGCACACAATAATATAACAACTTCTTTTAAATTAAACAATAACAAAAATACAACACTCAAAGAAGAAAAATATTTCACTCCAATTACATCAATTTCCCTTTCTCTCTCACTTTCCTATTTTTCTCTACACCTATCTGCCTCAGTTTCTTTTCTCTCTTGCACACTCTTTTGAGGAAATACTACATATATTTATAGTGGAGATGCTCACATAAATCCAAATTGATGGCTGCAAATCTGAGAACAAAACTGCATAAGTCTTGTTTGGCTGCCCACCTACCATTCTTTTCTTTCTTCTCCAGCAGCAATCAATGACTCAACCAAACTTTCCTTCACATTCTTCTGTAAGAGAGATGTTTATAAGAAGAGACGCTAATTGGCCTTCCATAGAAGGCTGAAGTATAAGGAAAGACCCCAACCAGTCTATCTTGATTCTGAAGTAATCAAATTGTAGGTTGAATTCCGATCGCCGGAGATTGAAGAAACCCCCCAAAGCTATCGAAGCCATAGAAAGAGCACTTTGGTTTTTCCGCCTCCCTTACTGATGAATTACTTTTCAATTATCAGTCACCAGTATGAAGTAATTTGCAGATAACATGGCCGTTGCAAAATGAGAAGTAAAAGGTTAAGCAACAAAAGTCGGTGAAAGACACTGCATGTGTGTGTGTGTGTGTTTTCTTTTTCCTTTGATTCTCTTTTGAATGCATTCAAGACCTTTCGAAAACATTATCTTTCAGAAAAAATGTAAGTATAATGCAATTAATTGTTCAAGTCCAATCATCCAAGTAATATTACTTTCCTCTCTTCCTATACCAGGAATGAAATTTCTCCCATTAATAATTCTTTTGTCGCATTACTTCTCTCCATGCTTTAACATTATGAACAAGCACAAGGACTTGTGTGCGCTGAAGATTAACATTATATTGATTAATTACTTGAAACACACATACATACATATATTCATGTGGGGTCGCCTTACACAGATCCCGTGAGGTATTATATTGTATTTTCTTTTTAACTACGGAGTTTGGTGAATGTACATTGCTGTTGAATCAAAAATTGAAATCCTTAAGCATGCCCTCCAAAAACTTGGATGCCTATGCAGGATTTGGGGATGAAAATCTCTGCGAAGATCAAATTATTGCGAAACAATATTTAGTAGAGATGATCTTGTTTTGATCAACCTCTTAAACAAGCCCTCCAAACCATTCTCCAAAACATCAACTCTACCTCCCAATGCCTCCAAGCTTCTTTGTGCAATTTGAATGCCATCCCCTTCACATGACTTGGCTCTGCAAAGGGTATGCAGCGCAACGTCTACGCTTTTCAACTCATTAATGACAATGTCGTGTTGGCTCTCGCATGATACAGCCCCTTTGTGCAACATTTTCGATACCAATGACCACCTTGTTGCCTTTGGCTTCGAAATAGGCATAGATAAGAACAAGAGAAGGGATTGAAAGACATTACTAGTCAATACACTAACTTCCCTTAGCGCTTTGATCACAGACGACCCGTGATGGTCTAGATCAAAGAGGATCGATGCTTCAATTTTGTTGTCTATTTGCTTCATCGCTGCGATCAACTTTCTAGCATCCTTCTCAACCTTCTTTCGAAAGCATGTGTACTTGACTATGCTGTTTTCGGTGCTCAAATCTCCCTTTCTCCTTCGAAGAGACGATTGGAGCTCTCTAACATGTTCCTTCATTTGTGACATGACATCTCTTGTAATACCACAAGTGTCTAGGAGCCCCAAAGAGCCATCCAATAGCTCATTGATCCATTTCTCGTGTTGGCGTTGAGAGAGCGCTCGTTGAGTCGTCTGCGAATTGTAGAGATCATCGACACAATTGTATAGCTCTTCAAGTCTGAATAGAACATTGCAAACTGTCTCTGAAGTCTGCGTAGATGATACCTCCAAGGCTTTGAGCTTGCTCAACTCCTCTTCGACTCTAAGAGCGCTAGTATGCGATGTGCAAGGCAAAGTAATCGATCGAATGTGGTAGCATTTGTTAGCTTTTGAGGAACAACCCATATTTGTTTAGCTTTTTTTCTTGCTCAAATTTGTGGTGATAACTAAGAGCTGTATGCTTCTCTATTTATACATAGACGTATAGATATTAGACTATTCATAAAAATGTGATGATCATGTGGTGACAGTGTGGGCTAGCCTTTGAATTTGATTATTCTGTCACACATTTGGGCAACAAATATCAAATAATGTGTGATTTCTTTAGTGTCATTGGAAATGAAATAGGTATAAAGTATGTATATATTATGTGATTGTTGTACAGATTGCCAATGACTCACCTCCTTTTTGCCTCCCCTTTTTTCTCCATTAGTGCCACATTACCAAAAGTATGTGTATATATATATTGAATCTGCTTCATTTCCAAACGTGGACCGTCTGAGGTGTCCCATTTTGAACAACTCAATTCATCATCTACAATAACAAAATATATTTACGTAATAAAAAATATGTATATATATCTTGATCAAGATTTGTACAGATTATCAAAAGCTTAGACAAATGAAGAAGATGGTTAATATTATATGCATGGACCATTGGTTTGTTATCCGCGTGTCACCATCGTGTACATTGATGCCGCATTTTGTTCGCATTACTCTGAAAATTTTAGCTCCCAACATTAAAAAACAACTTTGTGTAACAAGATTCAAAATTTCAAAACATGCTTATAGACTATACGTTTTAAACATTTTCCGAGGATACTAAAACTGCGTTATGGATGTGGGATCAAGTTCTAATATTTCTTTCTCGGGGTGTACCCGAGTTGCATTTTTTATGCATCGGCATTTTTAAAGTTGATTAATTGTTTCAATATGAAATTATCTAGATGATCAATGAAAATAACTTAAAGGGGGTGAATAGGTTTTTTGTGGATTTATTGACAAATTAAAATAATTGTGGAAAAGTCAACTTTAATCCAATTTTCTAACAAGATGAATCATACAAAAATTAATCTTACTGCAGAAAATAAAGCAATAGAGACACACAATATTTTTAAGTGAAAAACCTTGTAAAGTATCCAAGTAAAAACCATGGATACGCTCGGGTATCGATGCACTATGAATCAAGAGATATACAGACTCTATGAAGCTTTAGACTTACAAATCCCTTTAGATCTGTCTTTCTCCACTCGACGTCTGACAACCTTGAATCACTCACGCTCCATGAAACTCTTGCTCTACTCCGTACTTTGACGAGTCCGCTTCTCAATGGATCAATGAACCACGAAGCCTCCTGCTTCGATCTCCGCACTCAGACGACTCTATTTCTCAAACGGATCTAAGCAACCTCGTTGCACAAGGTGTGTATATTTTTTAGCAACTCGGTCATTCAATTGTACATAGAAATTGTCAATGTAGAAGCACAATTGAATAAACCATAATCAAGAAAGAATTAGAAGATATAGAATCACTCAATGATTTTCTCTCTCTATCTCTATCTCTGTAGAAGAATAAGGATTTGCAGAAAACTTGCAGAGATCTCTCAAAGGCTCTATGGCTCCAAAGTTACCTCAAATCTGTAGAAGACCTTGGTATTTATAGACAATGATGAGGAGAAACCCTAATCTTCCCTTTTTCGTAATTTAACACCAAACCAAGTAAAACGCTATTTTCTGATATATAATATGTGTATGGCACCTATCTCACGGTGTAAAGTCGCAGCTATCTCAATGGAAAACAAATTGGGGGCAAATCGGGAATTTTCAGCATCATAACACGCCAGAACCCTATGCCTAGGGCGTAGGGTTACTGCACTTGGGGCGTAGCTTGCCTACGTCTGGGGCGTAGGGCCGAAATGGTCGCGTCTGCTTCAGGCGTAGAAAACTTACTTTCTAGCCACTTTTTGTTGCTGTGGGCGTAGGTCAGATGCATCAAAATACTTGGAACCAACTTTGTTTGATAGTTATGTCATTTGAACCTCCTCGACTCATTTGTTAAGATTCTTGAAGTTACGGCTCGTAAAAATAATGTTTCTGCGGGAGACATTTTTTACTTAAACATATTTCCTCTTGTATTCTTCACCTCTTTAGGCTTGATTTGAATTTGACGAAGCTTGTTAATGCCTATTAAAACCTTCCCGACTCTGCAAGTCACTCAATCATGACATTTCACTCAATATGGTTATTGTCTAGAACAAGCCAAACACAAATAATACTATAAATATTCTTACAATCTCCCCCTTGGCATTTATGAAACAAAACTATATTTTACAAAGGTATCCTCACAAATAACAAAATAATATCTATACCTATGAACACACACCAACAAACATAGACATAGAATATCAGATTGTCCTCATGACGATCTTCCAATCCTACAACCACTACACTAAACAACATACTAACGATCATAATAAAACTTTCTCCCCCTGAGAATATACTCCCCGTCAATTAAAAACTTTTTCCCCCTTAACCAAACATTTTTTTCCCATTACTAAATACTTCTCCCCCTTTTTGTCACTGAAATGACAAGTAAAGATATAACTATCAAAACATATGAGACATATAAAAGAACAACCTCAAAATGCAAACATAGGAAAAGATCACAGAGGAGACTCTAGAGAATCTAAGTCAATCACTAAATACTAAGATAAAGGACTCTATAAGATTATATCCAGATTCTCGAGTAACATAAATCTTTACAATGAATGAACTTAAGACTAATGCATGAATGCAAAATGCTCAACTAAAAAATATACATATATTTTTAGAAACATCTGAGCAAGGTAGTAGAGACAATGAGTTAATCATTAACATATCATATTCGCATATTTGACTTAGCTATTATAAACATGATAGTGAAGAAAATCAGCACAGTACCTTGTAGTTACAAGCAGTCACAAGACAAGTTTTACATAGCATTTGCATATATAAAAAATATTCAGCTACGAGCAAACAACTAAGATGAAAGTAATACGTGATAATTCTAATAATCTCATCACTAACCGTGATGATACTTCAGTCTTAAACCTAAACTATAAGTCAAATCTTTAGCTCAGACCTTATTGCTAAATAAAGGAAACACAATTTCATTTTTTACACCTTTTCACCATATCATTTTTTATCTTTCTAAGCTCCGGACTTTCTAGCGAGAATTTTGAGTCCCAACCAACTGAGCCCGAGCTTCTTCCTTGGAATTTATGCTCATTAGTCTTCTCCCATTTTTGCGCGAACACTCTGCTACTTTGTGGTATGAGGCCCGGTTACTCAGATCGAAGAAATATTTTTTGCATTTCTATATTTTAAATATCTCATTCTTTCCTCTTTTCAACATTATCACAACATTCATAAACATGCAAAATGTATTCCAACGCATAGATCAATCTAGTATAGCTCATGAACTTATATATCACTTCAGATTAGATGAGAAAGACTAAAAGTTTCAACAAGTATTACACTTATCTCTGAAGTAAAATAAGCACCCAAAATTAATGAGTTTTAAAAAATAGTACTTAAACATGACAAATGAACAACTCATATACTTGGGTCAGACTAATACATTCAATTCTCATAAGCATAATAAGATAAATAAATATGAGAATAGAGTGAAATATGACAACCATTTGTACCCTTAGTCAAGCTCAACATGCTAAGATTTTTTTATATATATATATAATTTTTATGAAATTTTTGTTATAATGATGCATGCATGAATAATCCTAATAGTAGCAAAACATGATTCATGCATAATAAAAATAAAAACATTAAAAAAAATGCATGATAATGTATCAATTCTAGGATAAAAGATAATACACGATATTCCTAGAATGATACATATGAAAACATCTATCCTAATGATAACATGCCACTAGATTTTCTAAGATGCACGTGTTTTTGAAAATCTAATGGTTTTATAGAGATGTCTGTCAACTGAGAATTTATGAATATATGCTCAAGATCTTTCTCAGAATTAGAGTCACGCGCTCTACATGTAGTATGAGCAACCAAACAATGTAAATCATCTTTCCTAACCCACACTTGTTTAATTTTCGGTGCTCTATTTGTCAGCCTAGACAACCTCTTCACCTCTTCACTCAACACCCGAATTTGATTTTCAACATTGGGTCATTTTCGAGTTTTCTACTTTCACTTTGATTTCAAAGTTTCACCTCTTAACTTTGAACACATGGGTCGAATGTGACCTTTCACTCCACAGTGATGACAAACTGGGATAAACATTTGAAATCCATTGTTCGAACCCTTATTGAATCTAGAGGTAAAGGAAGACTTACTCTCAACAGATTTTCTGACATAAGATTGAACATTAAGATTCCTATCAGACTTACCTTGAGAAGAACTAGATATTACTTGGGAAGCCCAAACAAAAGTAATTTTGGGAATGATGTTAGAATTACTTGTTGTTCCTTTGAACCCTAACCCCTTTGTATTTCCTACAGATTTTCCCATACTCAACATATGATTAAGCTTAAGAGTTCCACTAGACCATTTATGAATAGTTGAGTTAGCATCCTTTAATTCCTTTTCTAAACCCTCAATCCTTGTAGATTTCTCACTCAATTCCAATTTTAAAGTGTTTAATTCCTCATTTAGACCATCTACCATCTTCAAAGCCTGAGTCCTTTCTTGTTCAGACTTGGTCAACTCTTCTCTTAAGGACTGTCTCTCTTTATCAACATTTTTAAATTGAACCATAAAATTTTGAATACACTTTGTTAACATGAATGGACTTATCATACAATTTATTGTATGCATCTTCATACGAGTCCCCACGATCTTCATTATCCTCGGAATCATCATCCTCAGACATTGCCCAACTTGCAGTAATTTCACCGACCTCCTTACTTTGTGCAACAAATACGATGAAATTCTCAGACTCATTAGCTATGTCAGACTCAGCAGAGTCACTAGTTGTTCCATCATTTAATCCATCACTCCAAGTAACATCTAAACCTTTTGTCCTTTTTTTATTAGCACACTCAGCAGCTATGTGACCAAACCCTTGACACTCAAAACATTGAGGTTTCTTCTTTTTAGGGTTAATCTTGTCATTCTGATTTTGGACTTTTCTATTTTTAGAATCATATGATTTCTCTCTAAATTTTTTTCCTTTAATCAATTCTTGACCATGAGAAGATTTTAAAAACTTATGAAACTGCTCCATGATCATATCAAACTATCTTGATCTACTCTCACCCTCCTCATCAGACTCACTAGGATCCTCTTTAGTGATTTTAAAAACTATGTTTTTCTCTTTTGTTCCGCTCGACTTCTTAAAGGATTGAGCACACATCTCCATCTTATATGATTTTAAATTCCCAGTCAACTCTTCAAGTTTAATTTCCTTAAAACTCATGATTTCAGATATGACTGTAACCTTAGATTGAAAACGTCCGGGTAGAGACCTAAGAATTTTCTTCACTATAGTAGTCTCGGGAATGGACTCTCTTAGATTGTGACAACTTATTACTATGTCAGTTAATCTAGCCTCAAAGTCACCAAAAACCTCATCCTCCTCCATCCTAAGTTGTTCAAATTATGAATTTAGAATTTGGAGTTTCGATTGCTTAACTTTTGAAGTTTCTTCATGAGTTACTTGGAGAATATCTCAAACTTCTTTAGCAATTTCACACATGGCAATTCTCTTAAACTCACTTGCAGTCACAGCATTGTACAATGCATTCAAAGCTTTTGAATTCCAACTAGCACTGTTTGTCTCAGCGATAGTCCACTCACTTTACGGTTTTACCCTAGATTCATTAGTAACAACATCTTTCACAGTGGGAGGTAAATATCCTATCTCTATGGCAAGCCAAGCTCTCTCATCTAGCGATTTAAAAAATGCTTTCATTCTCGCTTTCCAATACATGTAATTAGAGCCATCAAACAAAGGGGACCTAGATACAGAACCTCCTTCACGAGGTAAATCCATCGTCTAAGTTCAGAATCTAATCCTAGGTAGTTAACCTAAAATGGGGCAACCACGCTCTGATACCAATTGAAATTACCTAGACGATCAATGAAAATAGCCCAGGGGGGTGAATAGGCTTTTTGTGGATTTATTGACAAATTAAAATTAATTGTGGAAAAGTCAATTTTAATCCAATTTTCTAATAAGATAAATCATGCAAAGATTAATCTTAGTGCAAAAAATAAAGAAATAGAGGCGCACAATATTTTTACATGAAAAACCTTGGAAAGATTCCAAGTAAAAACCACGGATATGCTCGGGTATCGATACACTATGAATCAAGAGATATACAACCTCTATGAAGCTTTAGATATACAAATCCCTCCAGATCTATCTTTCTCCACTCGACGTCTGACAATCTTGAATTATTCGCGCTCCACGAAGCTCTTGATCCTCTCTGTACTCTGATGGCTCCACTTCTTAACGGATCAATGAACTACGAAGTCTCCTGCTCCGATCTCCGCACTTAGACGGCTCCATTTCTTAAACGGATCTAAGCAACAACATTGCACAAGGTGTGTATATTTTTCACTAGGTCATTTAATTATGCATATAAATTGTTAATGTAGAAGCACAATTGAATAAACCCTAATCAAGAGAGAACGAAAAGATATAGAATCACTCAATGATTTTCTCTCTCTATCTCTATCTCTGTAAAAGAATAAGGATCTATAGAAAACTTGTAGAGATCTCTCAAAGGCTCTATGGCTCCAAAGTTACCTCACATTGGTAGAAGACCTTGGTATTTATAGATAATGCTGAGCAGAAACCCTAATCTTCCCATTTTTCATAATTTCACACCAAACCAAGTAAAACTCTATTCTTTGATGTATAATATGTGTATGGCACCTATCTCAGGGTGTAAATTTGCAGCCGCCTCAAGGGAAAACAAATCGGGGGCAAAACGGGAATTTCCAGCATCATAACTCGTCAGAACCTTACGCCTGGAGCGTAGCTTACCTACGTCTGGGGCGTAGGGCCAAAATGGTCGCGTCTGCTTCAGGCGTAGAAAACTCATTTTCTAGCCACTTTTTGTTGTTGTGGGCGTAGGTCAAATGCATTAAAATACTTGGAACCAACTTTTCTTGATAGTTGTGTCATTTGAACCTCCTTGACTCACTTGTTAAGATTCTTGAAGTTACGGCTCGTAAAAATGATGTTTCTGCCATTTGGGAGACACTTTTTACTCAAACATACTTCCTCTTGTATTATTCACTTCTTTAGACTTGATTTGAATTTGACGAAGCTTGTCGATGCCTATTAAACCTTCCCGACTCCACAAGTCACTCAATCATGACACTTCACTCAACATGGTTATTGTCTAGAACATATCAAACACAAATAATACTATAAATGTTCTTACAATCACTATAAATGTTCTTACACAATTAGTGACAAAAATTGGCTTATTAGCCAAGTTACTCGATGAGGATTTTGAGAAAAAGTAGAAACATTAATTCTTCAATGTTCATATAAATGCATTATTAAATGTCGATTTTTCAATAAATTTCCCTCATGTTCATCCACATTATCTATCATTTGGAATATTATGATACTCCCTTTGTCCCAATTTAAGTGTCCACATTCAATATTCAACCCATTCCAAAATAAGAAAAGTCAACATCACTTTATTTGGTCAATTTACTAATTTACCCTTCATTCATTCAAATTATAAAATATCTAAACTACAACCATCACATCGTTTGGTGGGACCAAGGGTAAAATTGGTTTTTCATTCACTATCACACCAATAAAAGTTATCATCTCAAAAAATTAGATTCCCTAAAATGGACCTATAATATGGAACGGAGGGAATACATTTTTAACTTTCCTCATTTATTTGTGAGTTCCCTACAAAACTTTTCATCCCCAAAGCTTAATTGGCAACTTTCTTCATTGTCATGAAGCCATAAAGAAAATTAAATTGTAGAATTCTAATTTGTAACACAACTTCAATTCAAAGAGTAAATACATATATAACCTTATAGTGGACATTCATTTGATGCAATCTCCCATTGATGCATATTTAATTGTAGGGTAATTTGCACTAATACCCCTGAGGTTTTAGTTAATTTTACTTTTGTGTTAATTTTTGAAATTTTTGCATTGACACCCCCTGAGGTTTGGTTTCTCTTGCAATGACACCCCCTGAGCTAATAAAATGACCAGAATACCCTTGAAAGAAATATATGAAATGTGAAATGATCTTTATGCCCCAACCCCAAATATATACAATTTCGAAAAACATATATTTAAATTTTGAAAAAAATATATAAAATTAGAAAAAATATATATAAATTTCGAAAAACATATATAAATTTCAATATATATATATATATATATAATTCAAAAAAAATATATAATTTGAAATATATATATAATTCAAAAATATATATAAATTTTTAAAAATATTTTAATTCGAATATATATATATATTTCAAAAAATATATATATAATTCAAAAAATATATATTTTCAAAAACAAAATTCAAAAAATTATATAATTTCGAAAAACATATATAAATTTCAAAAAATATATATAATTCAAAAAAATAGATTTTTTTTTAAATATATATATATAATTTGAAAAACTATATATAATTCTAATATATATATATATATATAATTCAAAAAATATATATATATTCAAAAACAAAATTCAAAAAATTATATAATTTCGAAAAACATATATAAATTTCAATATATATATATAAAATAAAAATAAAAATAAAAATATAAAATTTGAAATATATATATAATTCAAAAATATATATATAAAATTCAAATATATATATAAATTTTGAAATATATATAAATTCAAAAAATATATATTTTCTAAAACAAAATTCAAAATATTATATAATTTAGAAAAATATATATATATTGTTAAAATGACATATCTTTTCTAATGAAGTGAATCAAACTACTTACCACCAACATCAATTAGTGGTCTTCTTTTATATATATTTTTCCAAAATATATATATTTTTTCCGAAATTTATATGATGGTTTTGAAATTTATATAATTTATCCGAATTTTATAAAAATAATTCGAAATTTATATATATTTGTTTCAAAATTTATATATATATTTTAATTATATATATATATTTCGAATTTTATATATTTTGTTTTGAAATTTTTTTATAATTTTATATATATTTCAAAGTTATATATATAAAATGGGTAATCTCAAAAAAATCGTGAACAATTCATCTATGACAAGCTGAGTTGTTGGGTAAAAATTCAAAAAATATATATAAAATTTTAAAAAATAATTCAAAAACAATATATAAAATTCAAAAAATATATATAAAATTCAAAAATATATATAAATTGTGAAACAAATATATATAAATTTCGAATTGTTTTTATAAAATTCGGATATATTATATAAATTTCAAAAACATCATATAAATTTTGGAAAATATATATATAAAATAAGGCCACTAATTTATGTTGGTGGTAAGTAGTTTTATTCACTTCATTAGAAAAGATATGACATTTTACCAATATATATATATTTTTCTAAAATTATATAATTTTTTGAATTTTGTTTTTGAAAATATATATATTTTGAATTTTAGATATATTTTTTGAAATATATATATATTTTCGAATTTATATATTTTTCAAATTATATATATATATTCGAATTATATATATATATATATATATATATATATATATTTGAATTATATATATATTTCAAATTTTTTATATTTTTTTAAATTTTATATATATTTTTTGAAATTTATATATGTTTTTCAAAATTTATATTTTTTTTCTAATTTTATATATTTTTCTCAAAATTTAAATATTTGTTTTCGAATTTAATATATTTTTTCGAATTTATATACATGTTTTTCGAAATTGTATATATTTGGGATTGGGGCATGAAGGTCATTTCACATTTCATATATTTCTCTCAAGGGTATTCTGGTCATTTTATTGGCTCAGGGGGTGTCATTGCAAGAGAAACCAAACCTCAGGTGGTGTTAGTGCAAAATTTTCGAAAGTCAACACAAATGTGGAATTGACTGAAACCTCAGGAGGTGTTAGTGCAAATTACCCTTAATTGTATTATCCCAGAGCTGCAAAATGTTTCCTTGTCTCAAATTGCACCATGTGACTGAAAGAGAGTAGGAGAAAGAGGGAGACACCCTCATAATACAAGATTTTATTATATATATATATATATATATAATATGTATGTATGAATAATTTCTTCCAAGAAAAAAAAAAAAAAAAGTTGCACCAGACACATCTATTGTGCTAGATTCTTTGGTACCATGTGATCGTACAGGCCGGTAGTCCTTAGTCCTTAAAAGATTAATTTTCTTCCACGAGTAGAATGTGGAGGGAGATGAACTTATTATTGTAAATTTTTAAACATGAATGAAATTGAAAAAATAGTGTATGATTAGAAGAATGTACTATATTTTATGAGCAGTGTCTGTCTGTATCACTACAAGGGCTAGGACTTTGTCAGACAAATTCATTTTCTTGCTAAAAATGCCAATCTTCTAAAATATTCATTTTTGAAAGAAAATTTAATGGAGATCATAGGAAAAGGTATCTAGAGATTGAGATCTAAAGAGATATTCAACAATCAAATTATTGATTGATTGCTAGACGCAGATTGCTATGTATAGCTGAAACAAAATAATGGATATACAATTTATGTAAGTATGCACAAGTGGTGTGTTGTCTCAATGTCTCCCTTGAGCCTTTATAATGGAACTATTATATGTTTTGCCTTGATTATATTATCATCAAGTACAGCTAATATGTTCTATTTATAGTTGCATTGCCATTCATTGTTGGATGTTTAACAGAGAAGGACTAGAACAATCACTATGTGGCATTCCCGTATGAGGATCATAGATTAGTTGGTTTTTAAATATTCCATGGTTGATATATACCTACTACAAATTAATTTAATTTCTTAGATTTAGTTTTCTTTTTAGTTACTAAATTTACTGTATTTGATAAGTAATTTTTGTTACATATAGAATTTCTGAAGATTAGCATTTATAAGTCTGCACATTTCGTTTATTATTATTAAATTTTTAATCCCTCTTCTAATTAAGTCCATTCAAAGACCTTTGTCATCCAATTTATGATGGCCTTGAATGAAATTTTTTCTTGTGAACAGCTACACTAGATGAGTTAGCTAGTCCTCTGATCAATGCATGACTAAGATCAAAGATGCAATTTTTGTGCGTCGTGAAAATATTCCGGTATCATTATTTCGCTATTAAACTTACTTCAGCTCCATATTTCAACAATGTGCACAAGCACGCACAAAGGTTTTTTTATTTTATTTATTTCTTAATCAAAACATATATAATTGAAGTAATATACATTAAGAGAGAGAGGGGACCATGTATTGAGTTCAACACTAAAATTTGTATTGTACTTTGTGTGTAACTACTTGGTTAATGTACATAGTTGTTAATGTACGAAAAAGCTCTATCGCGTCGAATTATTGGGAGACAACATTTAGGATGCTAACTAGCCATATTTGCTTTCTTTCTTCTACTTTTTTCTCACAAAATGCTCAAATTTGGGATGCTAACTAAGAGTTCTATTCTTCTCTATATACATAGAAATATATAAGTATATATATATATATACTAACTATAACAAAATGATTATCAGCATGTGGTGCAATTGTGGGCTTTCATTTAAATTTGATTCTGTTGTCACACATTTGCCTAACAAAGATATAAAAATGTATATATATATATATATATATATATATATACTAACTATAACAAAATGATTATCAGCATGTGGTGCAATTGTGGGCTTTCATTTAAATTTGATTCTGTTGTCACACATTTGCCTAACAAAGATATAAAAATGTGTTGTTTAGTCCCCTTGGTAATGAAATAGCTATGATGTTTTTTTTTTATACAAGTGCCAATGAGTCACCTCCTTTTTTGCCTCCATTACTGCCACATGACCCTCTTATACTAAAAAAATTGAAGCTGTTTCATCTCCATACACGTGGCTTGTCTAGGTTGTCTCATTTTGAACAACCTTAGGTCATCACCAACAATAGCAGAAATTATTTATGTAATAAAAGAAAGATGATCAAAGAGATCAAATTATTTAATTAAGCTCTGGTCCTATGAATCAAAGGCACTCAAAGAAAAAAGGAAGTTGGTAATATTCCAAATTACTGATACATAATTGATGAAACAAGTAATTAACCAAGAGGGGCAAGTTGTTTCCTTGTCTCTAATAGCACCATGTGACTGCATGAGCCCACTTAGTAGCCACCAATTCTTTGCAGCAAGAGTAGGAAAAACAAAGAGACACTCTCACAACAGAAGAGGTTATTGCATGTACAGAAACATGTATCAATATTAATCACCTTGGTCAGGAAATTAATATTTTGAAAACTGAGGTTCAACAGTTGAAAGCTAATCATTCAAAGACTGAGTTAATTATAACCCAATTACAATTAGCTCAAGCTTCCCTTTGTTCTTCTTTTAGACTTGAGTCTGAGGAGAATGTTTCACCACCTAATAATGAGAAGGAAACTGTTAAAGATGATTATTTATGTCTTCTTGACCAGGTGACTTTTCAAAAATGGTACATTAATGTCAAAATTGTTATTAATGAAGAGTATGTTTTACCTGAATTAATGGCACTTGTTGACAGTGGTGCTGATTTGAATTGCATCCAGGAAGGATTAATTCCTACACAGTATTTTGAAAAAACTACCCAAGGACTTTTAAGTGCTAATGGTAGTAAAATGCAAATCAATTATAAGCTTAATAAAGTTTATATTTGTAATGAAGGGTTTTGTTTACCAACTACTTTCTTGCTTATTAAAAATATGAGTTTACCAGTTATTCTGGGTACTCCTTTTCTTACATCGTTAATGCCTATTGACAAAATTGATACTACAGGTATTTTCACTACTTTGCAGGGGACTTCAATTGTGTTTAAATTTATAACACAACCCCTTAATAAGAATATTAACTCTCTTAGAGATAATATCTTTTTCAAAGAAAAGCAAATAAATTATTTGCAAAAGGAAATTATGTCATTGAATATCAATCAAAAGTTGTCAAATTACGACATTCAAAATGGCATACAAACGATTCAGAATCAATTCCTTTCTGAAGTTTGTAGTGATATCCCTAATGCTTTATGGGATAGACAGAAACATATCGGTTCTCTTCCTTATGAAGAAAGTTTTGATGAAAGATTTATTCCTACAAAAGCCCGTGCAGGTCAAATAAAAAAAGACTACATGGACTTATGTAAGAAGGAAATACAAAACCTTCTTGATAAGAAGTTAATTGTTCCAAGTAATTCTCCTTGGAGTTGTACTGCATTTTATGTTAATAAACATTCTGAAAAGGAAAGAGGTGTTCCCAGATTGGTTATTAACTATAAACCATTAAATGATGTTTTAAAATGGATTAGGTATCCAATTCCAAATAAAAAGGATTTATTGGATAGACTCAATACAGCTGTTTTATTTTCAAAATTTGATTTAAAATCTGGCTTTTGGCAAATTCAGGTTAATCCTCAAGACAGATATAAAACTGCTTTTGTTGTACCTTTTGGTCATTATGAATGGAACGTTATGCCTTTTGGGTTAAAAAATGCTCATTCAGAATTTCAACATGTCATGAATGATATATTCAATCCTTATTCAGATTTTGTGATTGTTTATATTGATGATATTCTTGTCTTTTCTAAATCCATTGATCAACATTTCAAACATTTAAGAATTCTTAAGGATGTTTTGAAACGTAGTGGTTTAGTTATTTCTACTCCTAAAATGAAACATTTTCAAGAAAAGGTTCGATTTTTAGGTCACAATATTAATCAAGGAAAAATTATTCCAATTGATAGAAGTATTGAATTTGCTTCTAAATTTCCTGATGAAATCACAGATAAAACTCAGCTCCAAAGATTTCTTGGTAGTCTGAATTATATCTCTGATTATTATCAGAATTTTGCTCAGGATAGTGCTATTTTGTACCAAAGATTAGGTAAAAATCCTCCTCCTTGGTCCAACCTGCATACTGAGGCTGTTAAAAAGATTAAGATTAAAGCTAAACAATTACCTTGTTTATCTTTAGCTCATCCTTTATGGTCTAAAATTGTTGAAACTGATGCGTCCAATAAAGGATATGAGGGTATTTTAAAACAATTAAATCCTTCCAATCGTAAAGAAGAGCTTGTTCGATTTACTTCTGGTACATGGAAGAATGCTCAGCTTAATTATGCTACAATTAAACAGGAAGTTTTAGCCATTGTAAAATGTGTTTATAAATTTCATGATGATTTGCTTAACCAACATTTTTTGGTTCGAGTTGATTGTAGTGCAGCAAAACAAGTTTTGAAAAAAGATATTAAAAATCTTGCTTCTAAACAGATTTTTGCAGGATGGCAAGCAGATCTTTCTGCCTTTGATTTTGATATCGAATATATTAAGGGAAAGTCTAACTCTTTACCTGATTTCTTAACTCGTGAATTTTTGCAGGGAATTCAATGAGTGGCCCTTCTAAAGGCAACCCAGCCAATAAAGGCAAGGGTAAGAAAAAGAAAGATTCAAATAAAGTGAATCTGTCCAATGAGGATATCTTTCCTCACCTTCAAACTCAAAAGGGAAATAAAGTCCCTACCACTGCTAAGGAAGCTCTCCTTATGGAGGTTCCTTTCATTCCTAATACAAGGATAACCCAATATGTCTTGACCTTAGAACCTCAGGATGTCCAATGGATGCCTGATCCTAGGGAGATCAAACGCCGTTATCTAGGCGATGTGCAGAATTATGGTGCACCTCTCAATAAAGAGAGATATGTTTATGAAATGATTTTACAGGAGACAAATTCTGTCATTATTACTCACACTTATGAGAAATCTGATGATAAAGTCAAAAACCCAATTTCTTATTCTAAAGCTGTTATTAAAAGGGTAATGAAACCCACAGATTGGGGGCTTGACCCTGCAAGACCCAGAACCTTTTCTCGTTCTGGAAAAATGTTTTCTTTTAATTACTGGGATTACAAAGAGGCATGGAAACATGCATTTTTATACCAGAATGTCAAATATAAACATACTTGGTTTTTTAAATTCTGTCCTGAATCATTAAAAACCTCCTATCCAAATTGGATTTTTTATTGGTGGCGTCTTTATGGCCCTGACCTTGATGTTCTACCTAAGATAATTAGGGATCAGTTTAGTTCTTGGACTGATCATCATCCTCAATTAAGAGGACAGGATAATCTTCCTGAAGGATTTTCAAAATTACTTTTCTTTGCTGAATTTGGCATTCCTTGGATTTCTAAATGGGAGTTACAATGTAACTTTGATCATTTGAAAGTTCATACTCTTTACAGAGAGTTTTCTTATCGTTGGTGGTCTCCAATTAATCTTGAAGAGTTGGCTACCCAAATTATTGAGAAAACTGATGTCTATTTTGCTAAGGTAAAACAATCTCAGCAACTGGTAATTAGACCAGTATCCAATCCTTTTGAGGAAATTAAGTCCTCTTTTAGAATCCAGTTCCCAACTCTTGGGGAGTCCGAGTTAATGGTAAAATGTATGGAATTTATGAAGAATCAGTTCATGAGCTCTTTTGCTCCTTCCTCCTCTACTATTCCAGATTCTGTTCCTGATGATCAATCGATGGCCAGTCATGATGATAATGCTTATACATGTCTTGCTGGTGAAGCTCAGAACCCAGAGGATGAGCTCAATGATGAAGGTGAAGCCACTATGGGTGATTATTGGGATGCAATGATCACAGCTGTCTCCACCTCTGCCCCCAAGGGTCCTTGTCACAAGCCATGACGTCAAAGATGACGTATGCCATGATGTCACATTTCATATGACGTTTGCCATTACGTCAGACTCAATTATCAGACTTTGAGTTTTTGTCTTTTATGATTATTATATCAGCTGTGCAGATAATTATGATCTGTCTTTTCCTTTTGTTTTCTTTTGTCGGTCCGTGATTCCCGGATCTGGTCTGCTAAAGTGTTGTCTGTAGTCTCTGTCGATGGGGTCCCTTGCACACCCGAGAGATGCTCTTCCTTTAGCTTTTCCTTTTCTTTTCTATTTAAGGTTGAAGGCCTTCAGTGTTGAGGGTTCGCATTTTGTTTCTTCTTTTCCCTTTCAGAGTGTTCTCTCTAGTTTGCTTTGTATTTGGTAGTTCTGGTTTGTAATCTTTAATAATAGTTTGTAATATATAATAAAGAGTTGCAGCAGTTGCCGTTCTGCAATTTGTAAGTATTCATTTCTTGAACTGTCTTTCAATTTAATTATCCGCAATTTGGTATCAGAGCCACAACCACAAAAAAAATTTCCGAAAATCTGCAACATATGAAAAAAAAAATTTCAAATTTTTTTTTGCAAAAAATCATTTTTTTTCCGAAAATCTGCAACATATGAAAAAAAAAAAATTCAAATTGTTTTTTGCAAAAAATCATTTTTTTTCCAAAAATCTGCAACATATGAAAAAAAAAAATTTCAAAATTTTTTTTGCAAAAAATCAATTTTTTCCGAAAATCTGCAACATATGAAAAAAAAAAATTCAAAATTTTTTTTGCAAAAAATCAATTTTTTCCGAAAATCTGCAACATATGAAAAAAAAAATTCAAAATTTTTTTTGCAAAAAATCATTTTTTTCCGAAAATCTGCAACATATGAAAAAAAAATTTTCAAAATTTTATTTGCAAAAAATCATTTTTTTCCGAAAATCTGCAACATATGAAAAAAAAAAATTCAAAATTTTTTTTGCAAAAAATCATTTTTTTCCGAAAATCTGCAACATATGAAAAAAAAAATTTCAAAATTTTTTGCGAAAACAAAAATTTCTGAAAAAAAAATATATATTTCCGAAAATCTGCAACATATGAAAAAAAAAAATTTCAAATTTTTTTTTGCAAAAAATCATTTTTTTCCGAAAATCTGCAACATATAAAAAAAAAAATTCAAAATTTTTTTTGCAAAAAATTATTTTTTTCCGAAAATCTGCAACGTATGAAAAAAAAAATTCAAATTTTTTTTTGCAATAAATCATTTTTTTAAAATCCTGCAACATATGGAAAAAAAAATTTTAAAATTTTTTTTTTTTTGCGAAAAAGTATTTATTATGTTCCAAAATATGAATTTTTTTCCGAAAAATATTTTTTTGCCAAAAATATATATTATGTTCCAAAAATATTTTTTTTGCCAAAAATATTTTTTTTTCCAAGAAATATATATATATTTCTGAATTTATAATTTTTCTGAAAAATATAATTGATTTTTGAAAAATAGTTTTTTTAAATGGTTGAATCAACAAACCCCCTTATACTATTGATTGAGGGTAGTTTAGTCATTTTGAGTCAAAATGTGAGTTGAGGGGGGCAATTTGATGAAATTAAATAGTATGGGGGCAAAGTGGACAGAGAAGGAGTTAGTTGATTAATCTGGATAGTATAGGGGGGTTTACTGAAATTAACCCTTTTGAAATTGATTGCTAAAACTCACATATCAAATAAACTATTTCATATTTTTCCATTTTAATTATTAAAATTATTTTTTTAATCATAAAAAATGAATAAAACGATATGGGCAATTATGTAATTTATTATTCTCGGTAACGCCGATGGATTTAAAGGGGTGTAAGTGTAATTATTTAATTTAGAAAAATTAAGTTATAATATATCCTATCTAGAGGGGTGAAACTGTAATTTATATATATATATATATTACTGCAGAATTTAAAGATCAAGAAGAATGATTGGCTCAGACTTTATCAGACAAGAAACATACCTATACATGAACAATTCATTTCATCTAAAGCTCGATTTTCATTCATTACTATTCTGGACTATTAGGATTCCAATTATTGAGGCTGCATAAATAAACATAAAGTAATATTTGTGTCACCCTCTTAAAAAAAAAAAAAATTACCTTCAATTGAACGATTAGGGCTAGGGTTTGATTGTAATTGCTTATGACCTAGTTTGAGGGTTTTATTGTGTGGAGGGGTTTTTTTACTGTTACACCCTCCATTATCTCTTTTATGGTAATACTTTCTTTTCTTTAAAAATTCATTTATTTATCAGGAAAAAAAAAATGATTGAAGCAGCACCATAGACATTATGTCACCATGTTCATTGGAATTTTTAATTATTTTTCGCCAGTATTATCTATTTTGCTAGGTATAACATGGCCACTTTCACTATAAATACAAAGACTCTACTGGGAAAAAAATACCCTAGTGTCACCTCAATATTTTTTATACCCAATACTTAAGAAACCAATATTTCAAAAGAAAACTTAAGAAACTATACTTGTGACATGTTTAGATTGGTTTGTAAATCGAAAATCAGTTCTCACAAACTAATAAAAAAATATTATTCAAATAATTACGAAAAACAATTATAAAAAAATAGAGTATTTTATAATTGTGTTTCCTTTAAATATATTTCAATTTTTACGGGTGGATGATTCGCGATTCTACTCGAAAGCTTAAGCTGATAGGTGAAGCTAACATCCGTCTATTATAAACACATTTACTTTTTTCATCCGTATCTGAACCCGCATAACACCCTCGTTGCGGTCAGATCCGTGCCTGTCCAGGTTGAGATCCAAAGCCATCAATTCAATCAGATCTTCTTGTTTGCCCTCTTTAATTAGGCTTCCTTTAACAACCCAAGTTTTTAATTCGCGGTTGGGGAATTCACACGAAAGGGAACTGGATCAACGACAAGTCACTGTTGGGGTTCTAACTATAAATAAGGCTCTATTTTATCTGCCAATCGAAAAAAAATACCATACTTTTTTTTCGGTAAATCAATATTTATTTCAAAGAACCCAAAAAAGGGCAACCAACAACAAGCAAACAAAGCATAAATAGATGCAGAAAGATCATCTCTGGTAGTTCCAACAAAGGAACCCCAAAGCACAACAAGCCTAAAGGTTGGCCAAGCAACTACCAAGCCCAAGATAGAACATAAAAAACCTACTCATCACCATCCTTTGCAAGCACAGCCTCTGAAATTCTCCACACTCTAATGATAGTCCTAGAGTTCTGATTATCTTTAAACTTGAAAGAAGAGAGCCTAAGTCTGATGCACCTTTCAATCTCCTTAACTAGTCTAGTAGCGGGCGTTCTCTTAGCATAAAACACTCTTAAGTTCCTTTCCCTCCAAATGAAGTAGACATAACATGTAAAACGTAATCTAAAAACACTAGCATAGATAGAAGTAGTTCCAGGTTTCCATAAGTTAGACATACATTCAATAATAACTGTAACAGAAGCATTCCCATTGTAGATACTACATTGGTTTTGGATCCATTGCCAGATACTTGAAGAATACGTGCGGTTGAAGAACAAATGATCATGAGATTCATCTTCCACATCACAGAGAAGACAAGTAGTTGGAGTCCCAACAGGAATCCCATGAGAGTCCTTTGTGTTCAATGTCCTCCCACAAATAAGCCATGCAATGAAGGCAT
Organism: Cornus suecica; assembly: GCA_963922005.1. NCBI lineage: Eukaryota > Viridiplantae > Streptophyta > Magnoliopsida > Cornales > Cornaceae > Cornus > Cornus suecica. The sequence continues at coordinate 42,222,765 of OY998248.1, forward strand.
GTATTGGGATGTGGTTGGGGAACCAAAAGGAATGATACCAAGCAGAACCACAAATGGGAGCCATTAGAGCAGCATAAGTAGCCTGGTGCTGAATTTACCAGTATGGGATAAGGTCCAAACTGCCCAATCCTTAGGGCTATCATGGATGCAAGGAAGTTGAGAAAAAGTATTACAAGGAAGCATGCTCACAAGAGAAGGAGGAAACCTCCATTGATTCCTTCTAATAAATGTACTAACGTTAGTAAAAGCAGGCCACCTAGTGGAATTGATAATAATGGTGCTAAAAAACCTATCAAGAGGACCTTCATGCAACCACAAATCATGCTAGAAGGATATACCTTTTCCATCAACCACCTGAAGCTTAATGAAGTTCCTAGCTAATCCCCTCAACTTAAGAATCCTTCTCCAATTCCAAGAGCTCAAAGGAGAGGGGTTAATAGTCCAAAAGTTGTAGTCTTTAATCAAGTAAGAGTGCACCCCATCAATCCAGGCCATCATCAAAGAAAATGTGCCAAATATCACTACAAGAAAATGGGTTTTTTTAGGACAGTCTTTAATCCCTAATAATCTTGTTATTAGTGACACTCTGCAAAACCGTCCCTAATAATATTATTATCAGTCACATTCGGAAAAACCGTCCCTAATAACCCTATTATTAGTCACTCATTTTCAAACGTTCCAAAAGACCAAAAAAAATTTAAAAATAAAACCCACAACAGATTTTATATTTATCTTTTAACTTTTCATTTCTCACTCCTCACTCTCTTTCTCTTTCTCCAGTCGCACTCCTTCCTCCCAAATCAAAGGGAACCCTAAATGAAGCCTATATATCTATGTATATATCAATATGTGTATATATATATATATGTATAAGATGACTAGAGATCTGTCCATGGAGATGAGGTCGCTAATCAACCTATTCTTTTATTTTGGAGATCGACATCGGATCGGGTAAAAGAAGCCACAATTGGAGTTTTCTGCCATTTTTGTCCACTAATTGTAAGTTCGATCCGCATTGCTCTGATTTGGTTAGATTTCAGATTTCAAATTGTATTAGATGCTAGTTTTGTCCAAAAACCCTAGTTTTTTAAGAGATTGAAGCTTGTAGTGTATGTGTATGTGTATGTATATAACTTCTGATATTAACAGTTATATATATATATATATATATATATATATATATATATATATATATATATATATATGTATGAATAGTATTTGATGAAGGACTTCGTCTTTATTCGATAATCAAATAATTTATGAAAGCAATAGATTCTATTCAGAGTTGAAATCTTCTATGAAAATCAGTAAATATGTGTTTATTCTACACAACGAAACAAACACAAATACATATAGATATATATGTCTATGTATATATGTATGTTTCTACTATAGTGTTCATCCTATTACTTATTTAAATATCTTAAATAAGCACTTGCAACAAATCTACTATAGTGTTCTCCAATCAGATTTGTCAATTCTTTGTTTACTACCCTGTTACATGAATTTCGTGTCAACTCTAAGTACTAGTTTATATGAATGAGTCTGATGAGGGCTACAAAGAATTTGTGATTGAATATATTGTTTGTATAGGATGTGTTTTTTGGGGTTCTTGGTCCACAAAAGCTACTGTAAATTAGTAATTGTAGCTCTGGAAATGTTAGGAAGTATCATTATTTATCACCAAGACGCTAAGGTGTTCATTTTTAATTCTGATTTTAATATTGAAAACTTCAATTTATCTTTTTATTCAGTATCTTCATGTTTATATTAGGCTGCACGTAGAAATTGATAATAAAACTAAGGGAAACTTTGCTTGCTTCATGAGCCAACAACCCAGCACTCTTGACTCCCTTCCAAATGAAGCTTCAAGTCAAAGTACCCTTATATTTCTCTCCCAAACACATTTTTTATGTGCTTTCAGCTATTTTGTCAGAAACTTAATGCAAAGGGTTAAAATTTTGCAGAGATGTCCACCCCTAGACATGACTCATGAGCAGGGGAAAGCATAATATGGTCAGTGATATTTATTTTCAGGTTTAAATAGGAATATTAGAACTTGTCCTTCAGTTCTATCACTCATTAATTCTTTTTGCAGCTGTTGCCCCTCTAGTTCCTGATATCTCCTCTGAGGTAATCTCACCGATGAAGGGATCGATGAGCTGCGTTATTTGCATCACAGGTACAACTTGTGGTTGGTTTCCCATTTTAGAAGTTATAATTCTTCTTAGTTAAATTGTAGAAGTACAGTTTTATATAATAGTGATTGATATACTGAAGTGTCTATTCAAAAATTTAGTATATCCTTGTGCCATGACAATCTTTCATTTGATGCTTGCATTCCTAATGATTTGCTTTGGCATTTTAATCCATTATTTTCTAATTCATCTATGCATGTTGCTTGGGTATGCATCTTCTCTGACAATTTATTTCTTATTGTCTTCCGTTGGTACTGTTGTTTATTGGAAATTGATAGGGGACTATGTTCATATGAAATTGTAGAGAATTATAGAAATTAACATTTTGTGCCTTGTTTTAGATTGCTATTAAGAGTCTTAATTGGCAGCCTTACCCCATATGTCAGACCTTCCTAACTTTACCAAACTATTACCTTAGGAAATGATGTTTATTGGAAATTGATAGGGGACTACATTGTGCATCTTATATTACACTACTGCTGTAACTACTAGAAGGGTACTGGGAAGACTTGCTGTCCACTATGACTCCCAGCGTATGGCATGGAAACTTCTTAAAGGTACTAAAAAATGAACTAGAAATGTGGCTAATAGATATAAAATCTAATTTTACATTGTTTTAGTTTCAATGCTTATGGTAAATGTTCAAGAAACTGAGTGTTTTGAGGAACATCTGCAGACATTCCAAAATCTGTGGTGCGAAAGGCTGGAAAAGGCATGCCAACTTTAGTTTACTTTTGCTCTGTTAACAGAACAACTTTTTAGGTCAGATCATCCAAGTTTAATTCTCTTTATTATGGATTAGGGGTTGGTATTTCTTCAACTTAATTGTTTTTCTCCCATATTTTGCTGTCTAAGTAGGACATTTTCTAGGAGTTGCAGCATCATGGCTTGTCCAAGTTGGCATTGACATTTACACAGTCGTTTTTGCTATTTTTAACTCTAATGAAGAGGCTGATAAGGTTGATAAAGCAGAATTAGTTTGGCTTCTTGGCAAGAAGGTTAGATAGAAGAAAATCATTTCTTGTTCTGCGAATTTCACCATTGTTCTCTGTTTTCTATGCAGCTTACTCGAGGATTTGAACAAAAACAGCTGCAATCAAATGATTTATTACATTCACCAATTCAACAGCTGCAAGCAAGACATTCGCCTTTGCAAATGCAGCAACATCAGTCGTCCTCAAGGTAGTCAAACTTAGGGGACTGCATTTTTTTTTTTTGTAATTTTTTTTTTGTTATATTTTAGATGTTGGTACAAATACTTTATTATTTTTATATATAAAGCAATTCATTTTATTTCAAGAGAAATGTCATTGAATTGTTTTCATGATTACTGGTGATATGTATTTATGTGGTTATTGAACAATCAAAATGACCAATTACTGAAAAAATACTAATTAAACAACAAAATACATGAAAAGTCAAAATAAAATAAAATAAAATAAAGGGTTTTAGTGACAGTTTTTGTGGTTTTTAGGGACGGTATGTACCGTCGCTAATAACTTAGTTTTAGGGACGGTACAGACCGTCCCTAAAAACTTAGTTTTAGGGACGGTATAGACCGTCCCTAAAACCCTGGTTTTTAGTGACGGTAGAACCGTCGCTAATACCCTGTTTTTAATTACCGTCGCGAATAAGCATTTGCGACGCTAGTTTTTGCGACGGTTCAAAAAGTGTATTAGCGACGGTTTAATGGCTTTTAGCGACAGATTGGACTGTCCCAAAAAGCCAGATTTCTTGTAGTGTATGTTTCAAAGTGGCAACCATATTCAAGTCAGAGATGTTTAGAAGGCCAAGGCCCCCAAACTCCTTAGGCTGACAAACATTGCTCCATCTCATCTTGGCACTAGTGTGTTTCATCTCTTTCCCTGTCCACAAGAAGTTCCTCAAAGCAGCATTGATATTCTTCACAATCTGAAGTGGTAAAACCAGATGAGAGCTCCAATAAAAATGCATACTTAAGAGGATTGATTTGATGAGCTGTAGTCTCCTAGCATTAGATAAAAACTTGGAGGTCCAACTGCCAATTCTAGCAATGATTCTTTCCACAAGAGACACGTAGTCTGAGGCATGCAGCTTAGAAGAAGATAGAGGTAATCCCAAGTATCTAAAGGGAAAGGACCCCACAGAGAAGCCACAAGCCTCCTTCATAGCAATCTGATCAGAATGGGACATGTTAGCAAGAAATAAATGGCTCTTAGAAAGGTTAGGCTTGAGGCCAAAAAGTTGAGCAAACAAGTTGCTTCCTTGAAGTAGAACCTTGAGTGAATGAAAGTCCCCATTACATAACATAATGAGCAAATGCGAGAGATTCTATTCCTTTGGCACCTCCAATAAAACTTGAAGAGGGGATCATTGTCAATAAAGTGGGTAACAATAGAAGAAAAGGCATCCCTGATAATAACAAAAAGAAGTGGAGACATAGGATCACCCTGTCTTAACCCCTAAGCACCCTTAAAGAAACCAACAAATTCACCATTAAGAGAAATAGTGAAGGCAGTAGAGCACGTACAAGCCTTAACCCATCCAATAAACTTGGGAGGAAAACCTAAGAGAGAAAGGAGGTCAAGAATAAAAGACCAATTCACAGTATTATGAGCTTTGTGAATATCAATTTTTAAAGTACACTTTGTTATTAAAACTCCTCTTGAATCCTTGAAACAACTTTCAAACGACGTGTAAGCTACTAAATACGTTTAGATGAATGTTTATTTGTTGATACTGGATTCTTACCGAAAGAGGATAATTGCAAATTAATAATAATTGAAACCCATTACTTAAAAAATAAAAAACAATTAACCTATAATATAGAAAAATTAAAGGAGAGTTGGTTATTTTGTCACAAAGGGCATAATAGGGAGTAACATGGCTGCATGGGACCTCCAAAAAAAAAATTTGTTGAAGTTAAGGGATTGTTTGATAAAACTAAAAATTAAGTACTGAAATTTTAAATGACACTTAATATATTAAGTGATGTTCAAATTTCTTAATATATCAAGTATATTAATACACTTAATTGAATAAGTGCTGAATTTTTTCAGATTTAAGTGATAAATAAGTGTTATCAAACGTACTCTTCGTCTTTATAATTCAATACTAGTAAAAAACACGTGTTCACTTTATATATACTAGTTAAAGAGTCCATGCTACGCACGTGGAATCCTATTAAAAAAATTTATATAGTTACAACACATAAAAACCAACGAAATAAATTGCACAACATAAAAAGACTAAACAAAAATTCAAAACCACCCAAATACCTTCCATTCCCTCTTTCCTCAAACTCATTCGATGTGAAGATAGATATATAAACCTTCAAAATAGCGATATAATAATAAATATAAGATCACAATAGCAAAAACAAAAGAAAAAGTATAAAAAAAGTCATGAATTAGTAAATACACATAAGCCATAATAAATTATAATAATAAAATTTTTGTAACACGTTAAAATATAATAAAAGAATTGAAATTGAGGGTGAGAGAGAGGGGTGACAATTGTAGGATTTAAAGAGAGATGTCACGTTATATATAGGGTTACCATTTGGAATAACGATCAAATTCCCTTTCCAGATTCCAAACAGCTTAATAAATCGTCAATCGGGCATGATATTTGTTATCCTTTATACAATTAGGATTAGGAATTCAGTATTATTGTCTATTTGGGATTAATAAGTACAATTGTACATATAATTCTTTATTTCTTTTATCCAATTAGGATTAAGATAATTAATTACCATTAAATTGTGGTAAAAGAATGAAATAAAATATAATATAAAATTTATTTTTTTATTATTCTATCACAATCTAATTTTTAACTCAATATAATTTAATACAATTAAAACTTAATTAAATATTAGTGATAGAATTTAAATACATAATTCATATGTAAGTAAGTGTTGGTTCTTACAAATAGGATTCTTCTTGAATTAGAGTTATAGAATTCAATTAAATTCTTATAGTTATAACTCAAGTATAAATTGGATAGGAGTTTTTGAATTCAACTAAATTTTGAAATTATAATTTAAGTAGAATTGGATTGAAAAATCATATATGAAAATTTGACTATAAATACTGAAACACAAAACTTTCTTCACACTTTTAATAGTATATATATATATATATATATATATATATATATTCTTTTTATTTTTATTAAGTGATTACTAATTTTCATGTCACGTACATTTAAAAGCCGATCTTTTGAATGAGGCTAATGATATTAGCATAAATTAGGTTATCATATTCAATTATTCTAGCTAGGAAGTTCCACAAACTCTCCGTAATCAGGTAAATAAAGGTTCCTCACACTCCAACCAATAGCATGTAATGTAGTAACTAGGTGGTACGGATCGGTTTGGACTGAATTAAAGATATTTTGAATCCAATCCATTATTACCGGATTCACAATTTCCGGAATCAATCTAATCAATTTGTCCAACAAAATCAAACCGAACCGCGGTGAGTTGGATTGGTTCGGATCGATTTCGTGGATTGAAACATAAAATTACATTAGCCAAAAAAAAAATCCAAGCAGAAACTTCAACGGTACCGGAGTACATCACTAGTGAGATTTCCTGTAACCCAAATTGCAAAGTTCACTGAAGATAAAATTATATATATATACTCTAAATTATTACATAGATATTTAAGCATGAAATTAAAATATTTTAAATTTGATCGTACATCCATTTCATTTATCTCTTTTTGTAATGGTTGAAAATACTTTAATTATAATTACTTTCTTGAAAAAGATGCATGTATTGAAACAATAGATTGTAATAATGCACTTTAATAATGCTTATTTGAATATAAATGTTGGAATCTTATATTTTAATTATTTTTATTTTTATTTTTATTTTTATTTTTTAGTACATAAATGTATAAAAATAATAAAAATGCCTTATACTTTTATAATATTATATTATAGATATAAATAAATAAATAATTATTTAGTGTAAAATAAGATATTAAAATAATATATTATTGATATAAGATATTTTAATTTAGTTTAAAATAATATATTATTTGATTTATATTAATATAAATATATATTAAAATATATATAAACAGTAACGAATTGAACCGGATTATTAAAAATCAAATTCATAACCAATCTGTAAAATATCGGATTCGATATTTTTTTATCCATGTTCAATCCAATTCATAATAAAATTGATTCAATACGTCCTGACCGAATTAATCGAATAAGATTTTCGTTTTCGCCCCCATTTTTGTCCACCCCCTAGTAGTAACGTAGCAATGTAAAGATTCATATAGGTAATGTAAGCTAAGGTGAAATCATGTATCATTGGCCGACTTGGAATGCAATAATTTGGTGGATTGCCTAGTTTTTGTTGTTTCCCCATGCATAAGGACCATCTGTTGCACTTGCTCACCCACTAACATACACACACGAAAGTCAAAATATTTAGGGTAAATTACACTAACCTCCCCTGAAATTTAGATAAATTTCACACAGTGAAGCGTTTCAAGTTTATTACCTCTCCTAATAGGTTATAAATATTTGAATTTAATGGGAAAAATTATTTTACGAAATTATTTATTTACCAAAAAAAAAAATCAACTCTAACCCTAATATTTTATATATACATATATTAGCCATTTTAATATATATCTATACTACTATTAAAGTGTAAAGAAATTTTGGTGTTTCAGTATTTATAGTCAAAAATTTATATACAAACTTTAATTGCATTCTATAACTCCAATCCAATTTTTACTTGAATATAACAACAATATTTAATTGAATTATATAGCTCCAATTCAAGTAGAATCTTATTTCAAAGCACCGACACTTATTTATGTTTGAATTATGTATTTAAATTTTATAACTAAGATATAATTGAATTTTAATTGTATTAAATTATATTGAATATATATATATATATATATATATATATATATATATATATATATATATTGCAAATCTGATTGTGATATAATACTACTATTTTAAATTATTTTTTATATCTGTTCCATTCTCTTACTATAATTTAATTGTAATTAATAATCATAATCATAATCATAATCATCATAATCCCAATTGGAAAAAAACAAATCCCAAAATACAATTCTAATCCTATATGGACAATAATATTATTGAATCCAATAAAAATAATAATGAGTCACAGCTACAATTATAATTAACAATCCTAATCCTAAATGAACTATAATACCGATCTACAATTATATTTAACAATCTTAATATTAAATGAATTATAATATTGAATCTCATATACAATTGTAATAAATAATCATAATCCTAATGAATATTAAATGAAGTATAATACTAAATCTCATCTTCAATTGTAATTAATAATCCTAATGATATAAGGGAGGGTTTTTTTACTTAAGTCCTACAGTTTTGGACTAATTTGACATTGGTCCCTTTTTGAAAACTTAATGTTCGATAAATTACATTTTTACACTTACTTATTTTGCTAATTACACTTTCACCCCCTAAACCAAATTTTAAAATATAAAATGACTAAATTACCCCTAAATGTGTGTGAGGACCTATTTGCCCATCCATAAAGATGTGAAAAGACCAACCTACCCTCATTTTATATGTATTTCAAAAAAAATATTATTTCAAAAATTATATATATTTCCAGAAAAAATATATATTTCCAAAAATATGTATATTTCGAAAAAATATATCTATTTTTTTTAGATATATATTTTTGAAATAAATACATATTGCAAATATATATATATATATATATATATATATTGAAAAAAATACATATTGCAAAAATATATATATAATAGTATATATATTTCCAATAATATATATATTTTTCAAAAAAATAGATATATATTTTCAAAAAATATATTCAATAATATATATATATTAAAAAAATAGATATATTTGGAAAAATATATTTCAAAATGACTGTGAGCTACATTTTTTTCGAAAGATATATATTTTTCATTTTTTTGAAATACATATAGAAAGAGGGTAGGTTGATATTTTCACATATTTATGGATGGGCAAATAAGTCCTTACACACATTTAAGGGTAATTTAGTCATTTTATATTTTAAAATTTAGTTGAGGGGGTGAAAGTGCAATTAGCAAAATAAGTGAGTGTGAAAATGTAATTTACCAAACATTGAGTTTTCAAAAGGAACCAATGTCAAATAAGTTTTAAAAAATGGACCAATGTCAAATTACCCCCAAAACTGTAGGATTTAAGTCAAGAAAACCTTATAAGGGATAATTTTGGATACGTAAACATGTAATTAGAATTAGAATTTTTTTAATACTAATACTCAAGTAATTTATAAGAAATTTATTACAAAATTGTGTTGACAATTTGCATGTTTGAAAATGTTCTTTCTATAGGTGTTGATACTTCATTTACCTAAAAGAGTAAATCATGCATTTTGGGAATGTTAGCCAAAATTCAATCATATTAGCAAAATTGCTTATTATTTACTTGTTTTTTAACCATATTTAAAGTGATGTTAAAATTGGAATTTAATTAATGAACAAACTTAGAATAAAAATAAATTAGTATCAAAATGAGATTAGAATGGAAATAAATTAATACCAAAACTTAACTATTTCTTAATTTGTAATGTAATCTTACCATTATTTTTTTATCAAAAGGTTACAAAGGGGCTTTTTCTTCTTTTTTTTTGGTAAATTGTTGAGGCTTGTGAGTTTTGTTTTTCCGGAGGGGCCAATATACCTATATTTTTATGTTACTAATTAAATTCCTATATGATAATTAAAAAAATTAACATTTTGGGGGGGGGGGGGGGGGGGGGGGGCGGGTAAGTAATATATCAGGTATACGCACACTATCAATCAAGTTTACCTAAAATTGGAGATGGAAAAACTTATTTTGTCCTTACATCATATACAATTATAATTGATAGACAAATTAATCACATAATCTTACAAATATATAACCATGGAACAGGCTTAATTACAAAAAATATCAGACGATCGATAGAAGCAATTGTGGAGGAGTAAGAGACACCACTTACATGTGAGGCCAAGGTAGGTGTAACCCTTTTCACTAGTCTAGATGGGATGTGACCCTCTTGAACTCTAGCCTCTCTTCCGTTATAGCATTGCGCCAATCCTCCGCACGGTCAGTCAAATTCCTAATGGTTTCGAGGAACACACTGACCACCTTCTTCATCTCATCCATAGTGAGCATCAATGCAGCCTCGTCTTCAATACCAAATTCTTCACCATTTTTCAACCTCGACTCGATCTCAAATTCCCATTTATCCACAAGTACCCAAATGTTGTCCAAGTCGCAGTTGCCAATGCAAGTCCAAAAATCCGATGTACTCATTCTATTTCGGTGTCCTTTCAGCTCATTCCGCAAAACATTAATCCAATCACCCAAATTCCCCGTCGACGACGTCTGCATGGTGGCGGCCACCGCTGTCATAAGAGGAGGGGGTGCCGCAATTGCGGTGGCCAAGACAGAACAAACCAGAAGAGAAGCAAAAGCGGCCACAAACGTAACATTCGATAGACTCTTCCAAGACTTGATCTTTTTTCCATATTTTTTATCAAGCTTAATCTTCTTAGCTAGAAGAATCTTCGAGTGTGAATTTAGGCTCTCGTAGAAATTCTTCAACGATACAGAGAAATGGGTAGTAAATTGTTTGCCATGATCAGTCTTGAATTTCTTCAGATGCTGCAGTATCGTCCCATAACTTTTTCTCCTCTCTCCCAAGGACCATTCAAACTTGAGAAACTCTTGTTCAATCTCAACTAAATGCTTACGGGCAATATCGAAGCAACCGGTGAGATCATGACAGAAACGCAGAGCGTGAATACAGTGGGCATAATAGTCCATGGCAAGCTCGTACAAGTCAGATTGGTTCCATATCTCCTCCACTCCCAATTGGGGAAGAACTTTCAGAAGCTCTTGCTCGGGTTGGACTAAACAGTCTATGAGATCTAAGAGTGAGGGCAGAGAGAGAGAGTTATTATTACCCACATGGAGGATACCCAGGACTCCGCTCATGCTTTTTAGAAATTTTGAATCCAACGATTGAGCTTTAGGATCCACCCGGCACGCTTTCCGGTAGATTTGGATGCCGGAATATAGATCAGAGTTGTAGTACAGAGGACACGGATGTTGGTTCCTTGTTTTACTTAAAGCACACCCCATAGTCTCGTCGAAGAATACAAACCCTAAAGAGCTTTTCAGTTGAGGGAGGAATTTCTATTTCTATTTGCAAAGTGGGTGGTATATATATAGTTTTTAAAAAGTAATTATTATTCAGGAATTCAAATTGGAATTGGAATTGGAATTGGAATTGAATTGAAGTGGAATGAAATACAACTCTTTGTAATAAACAGTGAAATAGATGTTAATAAAATTGGAAAGATTTATAAATGTATTAACTAGTTTGTTTTTATTTATATGTTTTCTCGTTTATAACTATATACTTCATCCGTCCCAAAATAAGTGTCCACTTTTAAAAAGTCAAAGCAATTTATTTAGTCAATTTTTAATTTAACCTTCAAGTATTAAAATTATAAAACATATGCAGGTGTGACCATGGATAAAGTTGGTATTTCATTCACTAACACTACAATAAAAGACATCATTTTAAAAAATTGGATTCCCCGAAAAGGACTTATAATTTGGGACTTTAGTTTGGAGGAACTGCAGTTAAACATAATTTACATTCTTTTAGTACTTTTGGCTATATTATTTTTTAATTCTTTTTTTGATTTAGATGTCTTACTCTTTTTATTACATAATCTTCTCTTTCTTTAACTTTAGTTTTATTTTGTTTAATTTTCTCTCCTCTGAACCCCTATGTAATTATCTATTTTACTTTTGTAAGTATTTATTAGTTTAAATTGAGAAATTGAATTCACATTGGAACTGATATTGGTATTGGATTATGGGTTTTGATTATATTTTTTAAACTTTTATGAACATATATTCCGTGTTCTGTTTTTGGTTCTATTATATATTTTTCTTGATTTTATTTTTCTGTTTTAACTTTATTAATTTTAATTCAAGCACTTTTTATTTTTTGGATTTTTTGTTACTTTAATCTTGATATTATTTATTTACATTTTTGGCAGAAATTACAAGACCTTCCAACATGACACATATCCATGCATACATATCTATATAGTTGATTTATTTAGTTTATATAATAACTTTGTTATTTTAATTTTATAAAAGTAGATATTTAACAATTGTATAATTTAAATCCTTTCGTATCTTCTTATTCATTTAATTGCTTAGCAATATAAGATTAACTATATTTAAGCATTTCTTGTAAAATAAGTAAATTTATAAGCAATGAAATATGATACTTTAAAATTTGAACCAACATAAAAGAAAAAGAAAAAGAACTAAGATACGAGGTAGAGAGTAGAGAAAATTAAAGAAAAAATAGAGGAGAGTTATTATTATGAAATTTGGATGGAACCGCGACCAAAATACTTTTCACCGGGAGGCGCCGGGCCATTGTTGACTTGGAGCCTATGAAGCACATATACTTCATTTAGGGATGATGTACCCGTATCGGACACGTATACATATAAAAAATACGTGTTTGATATACTAAATGGTGTGTCCTAAAATTGGACACGCAGTGGACATAGGAAAGATACGCGGTGGGTCGGTTGATTCCATGAAAGATAGAGGACTTATGGAGCCGCTAATTTAGTATATCACTTATAAAACTTGAACATCCCTAATTCAATATTTGGCTTTAAAGATACTTGAATATCTTTGTTCTTCCTCATCTTGTGAGAGAAATTGGAGCACCTATTCATTTATTCACTATATAGAGAGGAACAAGATATCACCACAAAGAGCTGAAAATTTGATATTTGTACATTTCAATATTTGTCTTCGATCAAGATTTTTTTTACAATATAAACGAAGGAGAGACTAAGATGTCAGATGTTGTGGGAGATGCATTTAATTCCTTGGATGGTAGTAAAATGAAAGAATTTTGAACATGTCAAACATTTCATTTAACTTATTTGTTTATTTTTGTTTATATGTTTATTAGTTCTCATTGTTTAAGTGATAAATGAAATATTTATGCAATATAATATGTATTTATAAAAAAATAAATTATATCTTTTTATAAACATGTCGTATCGTGTCGGTGTCAGTATTTCATAGCTTGGAACGCAATAATTTGGTGGATTGCCTAGTTTCCCGAAGGAACCAATAATTTTCCATGCACTTGCCCACCCACTTCTCTCTCTCTCTCTCTCTCTCTCTCTCTCTCTATATATATATATATATATATATATATATATATGTGGTAATGAAAATCATATATATTTAAGGTGAACCTCCTACTCCTAGTCTAATGTATAGACATATATGTTTCCAGCCATAAAATTGGTTTAACATGCAAAAACAGGCGCAGACGGGACCATATGTAATTTTAACTAAATTTATTTATAAAGTTTATATTTTCATGGACTTTTGAAGCATTTTTTGAAATTTTAAGGGAACCATATGCGATTTTGTATGAATTTATATATAAAGAATATATTTATAGATTTTTTAAGAAATTTTTGAAAACTGCAGGAGGGGCCATATGTAATTTTTAAGGATCTTATAAATAAAATAAATATTATTATGGACTACTAAAAAAAAATTTATAAAATATTGGGAGGGGCCATGGCCCCTATGTCTTCTACATGGCTCCGCCCCAGTGCCCACACACAGAAGGACCGACGCACTTGTCACCTAATGGTAGTAGAATTTTTAAAATGTTCCCCGTGTAGAAATATGTCACTTCAATTTTTTGCACCCCTAGTTTTTGTAAATTCAAATAATACAACTTTTTTTTCCTTTTTGTTTTTTTTTTTTTTGTTCTTTACGACTTTCATATACACTGTATCCGATTCTCTCTCACACACTAATATAATTCATCATATTTCAAAAATACTAACTAATATATATTCAGAACCACTCTCTTTGTAGGTCCAAATAAAATGGAGCAATCGTCCAATTGAATGATCTGAATACTGAAAAATTATCACATTACCTAGTGCAACGTGTTTGTATCGATCTATTGAGAAGCAGAGTCGTCCGAATACAAAGATCTAAACGAGAAGTTTCGTGGATCAAGACTTTGGAACGTCGAGTGAAGAACAAGAGTCAGAATTATTGTAAGTCCTCTCTTCATAGAGTTTGTACAAGTTTTTTTAATTCATAGTGCATCTTTATAACTAAGTCCCCGCTGAAAATTTGTTTTAAACCCCACTGAAATAAATATATGTCATTTAAACTCCAAAAATCCAATGTAAAGTTTTTTAGCCCCCACTGAATTGGATTCCTAGATTCGTCAATGTCTGTACCGATTGTACTCGTGATTCTTTACTTGGGATATATTCCAATGTTTCTTCACGCAAAAATTGTTGTGTCGTTTCTTGATTTATATTATGTATTTATATTAATTTTTGCTTGAATTATCTCAGTTGAGAATTAGATTATTCACCCCCTCTGGACTTATTTCCATTGTCTCCTATTTAATTTCATGAATCAATCAAACAAGTGAGAAATATTTCTCGAAGCTAATTACTCTGATAGGGAGAAAATACTTGTTGCTCTGCAATTAAAATAGCTAAGCAAAAGACCTCTGAACCAAAATGCAATCTTGAAACGGCTGATTTGCTTGTTTAGCAGATTGAAATGCAATCTTGAATGCAATCTAGATTGTTTAGCAGATTAGAGTCTATGGCTTTTCCTGCTGGACCATAGTTGTAGTTGCTGGCAAGTCATCGTGATTAGAGTCTATATTTTTGGTATTAAAAAGAAAATTTAAATATTAGACAAAACTTTACTTTTTGGCAGATTTAGGTAAAAATATATATTTTTAGATAATCCGCCTTTTTGTAAGTAATTTGTTTTATCTTACGAGATTTTTTAGAAAACTGTTTTCAATTGACAACCAAATAAGTCTTTATTTTATTCACTGGAAAAAAAAAGTCCTTTTATTTTACCTATTATGTAGGTGATCAAAGGAACTTCAATGGGAAGCGGATAGAATAATATCTTAAGAGTTTAGAACTTTAGATTTGCTAGTGGAATTTTGCAGAAAACTTAATTATATTCAGTTATATGACAAAAATAATAAAACATATTAATAACCATACGTTTTGGTCAAGATTCTTAAAGAAGAATTTTGAATAATAAGGCTGCTACCAAGCGTAATAAATGACAAACATAAGCTATATGTGTAATTTGATCGACCAATTTGCGCAGACCAAGAGGAAATAAATAAATAAATTTTTCACCAAAAAAAAATAAAAGTAAATTATTAATTTGTAGTTCATTATATATATATATATATATATATATATATATATATATATATATATATTAAATTTGATCTGCTTATACTTCAACCTACAACTTCCATTCCTGAATACACTTTCTATATAAAATGGCTAAGCAAAAGGCCTCTGGTTGTAGCAATCTAGGTTGTTCCCATAGCTCACTCCCAATATGTCGCAGTACCTCTTGTAGAACCCAATACGGTTTTGCACCTGGGGACTCGACCCTTTGCCGCATTCGACTCCACCATTGATGATGTTGGTCAGGACTCCATACCCCGGTACCCTACCGGCCGCAATGTCTGCTGAAGTAGGCTTCCATTTTCCGGTGACGACGTCGTGGCACGATGGCTTTGGTGACTGTGGTGTCATCCAAAACCACAGTGCAGTCTTGAAAGATATGGTTGGGTTGGTTGCAACTATGTCTGGATTGTTTAGCAGATTGATGCCTAGGGATTTTCCTGCTGGACCATAGTTGTAGTTGCTGGCAAGTCATTATGAATCTATGATTAGACTATATATTTTGGAAAATATCAGTCTATTAATAAAAAAGAAAAAAAAAAAGGTAGAATTTTAAATTGCATGCGGAAGTGTTTGAAATGTTTGGGACCCCTTTTTAAATAATATTTAACCACGTGTTCAAATATCATTAGACTCCTTTCATTAAACAGTGTTCTGTATCTCGAAATGAAAATTATAAACTGAGATAAGATTTAAGTTTTTTTTTTCTTTTACCGATTTAGCTAACAAATTGTTCTTACTCTAAAATAAATAAGGGATTTACTGCATGTCACAACCAGGGACGGAGCCAGGAATATTATCTAGGGGGGGATGTAATTTTTTTTATAAATTTATAAGTTTTTTTGGTTATCAAAGAAATTTTTTAAAATTTTTGAAGGAGGCAATGCAATTTTTCATAAATTTATTGGTAATATATATATATTTTAGGCTACCTAAGGAATTTTTTAAAAACTTGAAGGGGTCCATGCAATTTTTATAGATATATTTATAATATATATAATTTTTGGGGTTAAAAAAACATTTGAAAAAAATTGGGCAGGGGCCATGGCCCCCTAGCTATAACGTGGCTCTGCCCCTGGTGGCAACCCTCAATAAAAGAGGTGAAAACTTTCGCTATAATCTTTAGTAGCAGACCGTAAATTGTCAATCTCTATATTTATTTTGTTAAGCTATAATAACGGTAAAAACTATTGTTATTATAACTTAGATATGTTGGATAGAAATTACAAACTTTTTGTGTTATAACTCCAGAAAATTTTAGCCATCACTAAATTTTTGTATAATACTTGAAATGTTGAAATGCTTAACCAAAAATGAAAAAAACAAAAAATGTCTAATGTATAAATATAGAAATAAATATAGAAACTATATAAAGATTTAGAGGAGAGTTATTACTAAGAAATTTGGATGGGACCACGACCAAAGTACTTTTTACCGGGAGCGCAGGTCCATTGTTGATTTGGAACGCAATAATCTGGTGGATTGCCTAGCTCCCGAAGGAAGCAGTATCCCCATGCATAAGGACCATCTGGTGCACTTGCCCACCCACCTATATTTATACATAAATGAATGTCTTATATATATAAGCTAAAACTCCTATTCAGTTCTTTTATTTTTCGGAAATTAAATAATTTATTGAGAGAAAAAGAAGGTTACAAGAAATTAAACTGAGGCCCAGAAACAAAGCCCACGACCATGAGGTTCAAGTCAAAATAGTAAAAAAAAACAACCAAAAGCCATTCCTTTGTATTTGGGAGGATCAAACACCAGAACCCTAACATTTTATTGTTGAAACCATATATACTCAGTTCATAGACATATATATATATGGTTTCAACCATAAAATTGGTTTAACATGAGAAAACACAAGCATATATATATATACGAAAATGGTGAGTGAAAATTAATCCTCACTTTTGATAATATACAGATACATTAACACAAGGATCGGACTAGTCACCTAAAGTTAGTAGAATTTTGTAAGAATGTTCCCCGACTATTGTAGAAATATGTCACTTCAAATTTTTCACATGCACTAGCTTTTGTAAATTCAAGTAATCAGTGACAGATCTAGGGATCCATGTTAGTGGGGGCTATAAATTTTATTTTCGGATTTTTGGGATATAAATGACATATATTTATTTCAATGGGGTTTAAAACAAATTTTCAGTGAGGGCTTATTTGTAAATAAATCTAAATTTTGTGGTACTTTAGGTAAAAAAATTCAATAGGGCTAAATACTAAATATCTAAAATTTTAAGGTAAAAAATATTAAAAAAAAAAAGTTTCACTGAGGGCCATGGCCCCCACTTGGCCTGAACTGTATCCGTCCCTGCAAGTAATACCATTCTTTCTCTTTTTGATCTTCGACTTTCATATTCATTGAATCCAATTCTCTCTCTCTAGCAAATTAATATATTTCACTTTATTTTTAAAATAATATTATATACATTTTTTGTAGGTCCAAAAAATATATATAAATATAAAATAAAAAATAAAAAAACAAAATATATATATATATAATGTTCGTGGAAAGCTGTTGTGTTGCTCCTCCATAGATTCAAGACGAATTGCAGTTGATTGAGATCTACCGGCGAGTTTCATTCGCCCTCCACCAATGCCATCTGATTGATTCATAGTTGCCCACATATGTCAGCTTTTGGAGTGAGCTTACCGTGTCTCTATATTAAAGGCCAATATGGTCAGTTAAGTTGTGCTAGCCTTGTAATAGGTCTGTGTTTGGCCCAAATGGATCTGTAAAATCTTTTCTTTTTATAAATTATACTTACCTTTCAAAATATATATATATAAAGTAGTGGACTATTCTATTTCTTACTCTCTTTCATCTTACGAATATATGTTTGGCAATGACACGTATGTAACAGTTTACACACACATATATATATTAACTGTTTTAAAAATATTTACTTTTAATATCGTTTTTATTGTTGAGATGCTCTCATCTCAAAAATATTACTGGTCATAACTAGATCCAGTTGTATCGTGTTTGTATGCAATGTAATAGGTTTGGTTTGATCCAAAAGTTTATTCACCCATCTAGGACCTATAGCTTCTAGACCTGTCAATGGATCGAATTTTGATCCGAATCCGATCTAAATTTGATTCGATTAGCCGGATATGAATTGAAAATAAAATCCGACAATCCGATTAGGATCCGAATCCGATAATTCGATTTCTTAACAAATTGGATTTGGATTTATGTCATCCGATCCGATAATAACCCGATCCGATATAAAATATATAAATATATATATAAATATATATTTGATATTTTTATGTGTATATATTTAATACTGTACATGTATATAAATGTTAGTTGTTAATTATTTTATTATTTATTAATAATGATTGATCATAAATATAATTATTAAAAGTGTGAATAATTTAGTGTTTCAGTATTTATTGATTTTTGTATTTTTGTATTTTTTTAATTAGATATTCGAATCAGATATTCTATAATGAAGAAATTTGAATATGAATTAACTAAGTGAAAATTCGTCGAATTATCGGATTCGGATCGCGGATCGGGAGTTTTTGTCATCCTTATCAATAGACCTGTCAATAATCCGATTATGATCCGAATCCGATATTAACCGGATATGGATTGAAAATAAAATCCGATAACCCGATTAGGATCCGAATCCGATAATTCAATTTTTTAACAAATTAGATTTGGATTTAACTGATCCGATTCGAATCCAATCCATTGACATAAATTTGTCATATAGTGCGACATATCCAACAAGCACCTTCATGCTTACACCACAATGGGACAAAAGCTCGATAGAAACACATCATTATATATTACCCCAATAAGTTATTGGACGTCAATTTTTAATCTACATATTTAATTATTTGTAAACAGACTCTTCGTAAACAACCAGTAAAACAGAACAAACAAAAGAGGCCAATCCTCTCGCAAAAAGGTACAAGCAAAAAAAACCCACCGAATTTAAGAATTCCAATTTAGCAAGTTTACTAGGGCCATTTTTAGGTAGCCTATCATGCGAAATGTGGACAAATAATTATATTATAAAAATAAATTTTGTTTTTCGGTTAATAATTATGTTACCCGAAAATTTAATAAGGCATGAATGACCACATGCACTACAGAGATCCCTCTCTCATGCGCAAATTTAATAAAAATGAATTTTGTTTTGGATTGGATTGGCCACACAAGTTGTAAAAGAACTCCAAAATCTGAATTATCTATATTCCGTAAGAGTTTATTGGTGCAAGTAACATTCTCCCATATAAAATGCAAGGTTTTTAAAATCGGAGTCTAAGTAGGATCGTTGAAGGGTTGATAAAATCGGGATCGTAGAATCGTAGAATCGTAAGAATCGTAAAATTCTTCCCAGTTATTAATAAATAATTCTATTTAATTTTTTAAAAACTAATATATTTATAATATAACAAAAATATACTCAAAGTATAAAATATTAATAAAAACATTAAGATTTTTGACTTTCAATTATTTTCTCATATGTTTAGGTCATATATTAGGATATTGGACCAAATTATTAAGATTTTTGGCCTTTTATATGGAGGACCTAACACTCGAATCATTATTTCAATCCAAAAAATTCTAAAAATGTAGATGTGAGTAAAATCGTAGTATAAGTCGTAAAATTGTACAAAATTGTTAAAATCTTAGTAGAATCTTAAGATTTTTTACTAGCATGATCACAATTTTAATAACCAAAATAAAATATTGGGACTTTAATTTAGTCGAGATGATCTTTTACTCGACTTTGTTCCAATGAGATCCAATGGACCAGATCCCGTGAGAGACCAACTGGACTGAATTTTTTTTTCCATAATGTTGATATTTTATAAATAAAAAAAAAAATCCTTGACCTACCTGATAACATTCATCTTACGGATGAATGTAAGATTCAAATATAGTTATTTTTACTCAACATCGATAATTATTTGGTATCTCTATTCCGCTTAATTACTCGGTGTAAGTGACATTTTTCTTACGGAAAAAGAATATATTAGGACTATATATATAACATATAGAGCAAAGAAAGGTTGCCTGTGGTTTCATGTGACGTTTGGGCCAAGAAGGCTGCAACCTCTCTTTTCCGTTTAGTGGCGTCTCCGGTCGCTCCAAATTCTCTGAAGGACTTGGCAGCAGCTACGAAAGCCTCGTAAGTGTAGAAACCCTTGCTGGGACAGACATCGTCGTTACGGTGCTTCAACATCTGGTTAAAAAGGTTCTTGCTGATTAGAGAACTGATACCTTGCCCCTGAGCCACCAAAGCTAACATGGAGAAAAATGGGAACAAAACTAGTGCAAGAGACCTCATTTTCTTTTTCCTTTTTTTGCTTGTTGTATCACTCTAGTTAGTTAGGTTATGGAGAAGGAGATATGTCATATATATGTACATATATATAGGCAGTGAAAGTCAACTATAGTTGTGGTCTTGTATGAGCTTTTACAGTTCATGTCTACTACGTGTACCAAGGGCCGGCCTCAGGGCCCACAAAAATTTATGTTTTAGTAAGAAAAAAAAAACCATTTTTTATCAACCTTGACAAAAGTTAATTTCGACTCATTAAAATTACAAAAATTCTATAATTTAGCTCTGATTTAATAAATAAATAAATACTAATCTAACTCATTAAAAATTGTACAGATTACGTTGATTTTGTGATCAAAATTGTATTGCATAATTTCTTTCAATTTGTATACATTAAGAGGATCGTGCTCTTTGTAAAGCATTATAGCTGAGATTATTTTCTGTATTTTAGATATTAACAAATTTTATATTTTAATTTTTTATGTTTGATAATTTCTTACTCTTATGTATTCTAAAGCGTGTGAAACCATTTGTATAAAGACTCACAATTAATTAGCCGTTGGTCGAAAGTCTTTCAGTGGTACCCTTTACAATTCATTGTTCATCTAATTCCAAAATTAATTACTCAATTTTTTAATCCCTTAAATAAACTAATACTATTCAAGTTTCAAAATCTAAAAACCCTAGTTGGCAAATGATTCCACTATTGACCAAGAATTCAAATTCCTTCGGAAAGTCACGCTCCAACAATTCAAGTCCATTATTGACCAAGAATTTAGGAAAATAGACTGGTGTTAATCTCCTATGTTATCGTATACATGAATCCTCTTTACCCAAAAATTATTCGATACCATGGGAATAAGTGTGAAGTGGTATTCCGGAGATTTGTACTCGCAAGTGATAGAATTCTTGTATATATTACATATCTTTTTTTTTATTTGCTTGGGGTACCACGTGTATTTATCCCGGGACACCCAATATCTTAGAAAAATAGACTCTTCAATAGTAGGTATCCAATTTTGAAAAAATATTAATACTTAGGTCATGTCCCATGGTCTAATATAGTTTAAATACGTGACCAAAATCTTTTATAAAAGGAATTAGCAATAAACTTTCTTGTTTTGTGCAAAAAAAAAAAAGATTTAATAAAGTTTGCTTGAAATTTGAGAAAACAAAAAACAAAATACCTTGTAATTTCAAAGGATGGGAAAAAGCATTTGAGAAACATCCAACAATATCTGATATAAGTCACCAACTAAACCTCCATTTGAAATAACAAAATTTTATTGATCAAAACATACATATTAGCACCTTATTAATGGATGCAAAACAACTGATTGATTATTCTCCAAGCAACTACATAAATTGAATAATCAACTTATTCTTATAATTAAATGAAATGCCTAAGCAAAAGGCTTCTGGTTGTAGCAATCCAGGTTGCTCCCATAGCTCACTCCTAATATGTCACAGTACCTCTTGTAGAACCCGATGCGGTCCTGAACCTGAGCATTCGAGCCCTTGCCGCATTCGACTCCTCCATTGATGATGTTCGTGATGAGTCCATAGCCCGGTACCCTACCCGCTGCACTGTCTGCGGCAGAAGGCTTCCAGTTTCCGGTGATGACGTTGTGGCACGATGGCTTCGGTGACTGTGGTGTCATCCAGAACCACAATGCAGTCTTGAAAGATATGGTTGGGTTGGTTGCAACTAGGTCAGGGTTGCTAAGCAAATCAGACACTATGGCTTTTCCTGCTGGTCCATAGTTGTAGTTGCTAGCAAAGTGACAAGTCAACAAGTCAATATTAGGTCAAGATAAATAATAATAATTTCGATCTCTTAATAAAATTTTAATTATCACTAATATTTTTTTATTTTTTTATTTTTTTCGGTAATTCAAATTTATTAAAAACGAACCAAGAAATAATACAACCTTGCCATGCAAGGAGAAAACCCAGCAAAAGCTGGAACAAAAAGAACCCCTAACAGCTCACTGGAGCAGAGGGGGCAAAAGAAAAAACGAAATCAACCGAGACATCCCATGGACGCTCAGGTATGGGAGATCACAGAGCTTGGAAGGGACCAAGCAGCAGCTATCTCTCTACTAAGCTTTGTGTTCTTGAAGGTCAAAGCCGTGAGCTTCATTCTAACATGAGCTTTGATTGCCAAAGTTAGGCCCCTAGAGGATGTGAACTTGTGGCTGAAAATCTTGCAATTTATTTCCCTCCAGATAGTGTAGACTGCAGCAGCAATGCATAGCCTAAAGACATTCCCTCTCGAGTCACAATCCTTTGCTTCCCAAAGCTCTGAAGCCCAGATTGTGATATCCTCTAGGGATGTAATACCCAAGTAGACTCCACAAATATTTTGAATCCAGTTCCATATTCGAAGGGAGAAAGTGCATGAGAAAAACAAGTGTTCATGTGACTCATTCATAACACCACACAAACAACATAATGGAGAAAGGTTGGGCGGGAGCCCTGGTTTGTCCTTGGTTATTAATCTTCTATGCATGGTCATCCACAAGATAAATGCATGTTTTGGAATATGGTGTTGGGACCAAACAGAATGCTGCCACTTGCATGACAAGGTGGGAGGAGTGAGGGCCAGGTAAGTTTGCTTGAAGTTGAAGCTGCCATGGTCAGAAAGAGTCCAAGAAAGGTTATCCCCATTTCCTTGGTGGATGGTTGGTAGAGAAAGAAACCAACTAGGGGAGGCAGTAGCATGGAGAGAGGGAGGGATTTTCCATTGGTTATTTCTAATGAGCCTGGTCACTTTTGTATTAGGGGACCACCTATATAAGCCAATATTACTCTCAATGAACTCTTCTTGGTTAGAAAATAGAGGCCCATTAAGTAACCAATAGTCAAACCAAAGGAAAGAATTTTTCCCATCCACAATCTTATGCTTGATGAATCTCTTGGCTAACCCTCTTAGCTTTAGAATTCCTCTCCAATTCTAGGAACTTAAAGGAGAGGCCTTGATATTCCAAAGGCATTTCTTCTTGACCAGATTTGCATGGACCCAATCGTACCAGATTGATTGACCATTATCACTAACAAGCTGCCATATTTGTTTCAAGGCAGCAACTCTGTTAAGATGCAAGAGATTTGGGAGTCCAAGACCTCCATTCTCTTTAGGCTTGCAAATAGCTCTCCAACTGATTTTGGCTCCCCCAAGTCTCATGTCTTTCCCTGTCCAAAGAAACCTACACAGAATAGAGTTGATATTTCTGATGGCATATTGAGGAAGGATCATGTGGGAGCTCCAGAAGGCATGAATGTTCAAAAGAATGGCTTTGATGAGCTGTAATCTACCTGCATAAGTTAGATATTTTGCATGCTAAGAGGATATTCTGCAAGTAATCTTCTCAATCATACATTTAATTTCATTGTGCTTGATTCTTGAAGAGGAAAGTGGTAGCCCAAGATACCTGATGGGGAAGGAACCAAGATCAAATCCAGCCATATTTCTCAAATAGGTAATAGTATCATCATTAACACCTGATAAGAAAATAGAGCTCTTAGACCTGTTAGAAGCTAGGCCAGAGAGAGCATAGAAATCTTGGATAGCTTCCTTGACAATTTGGAGAGAATGACCATCACCATGACAAAACACCATCAAGTCATCAGCAAAGCTTAGATGAGTGAGCCTAGTTTTCTGACATCTCCAATGAAATTCAAAGAGAGGTTTGTTTGCAGCTTCATGGAGAATAGATGATAGAACATCCATCACAATGACAAATAAGAATGGAGATAGAGGATCCCCTTATCTGAGCCCCTTAGCTCCCTTGAAAAATCCTTCCAACTCACCATTAATGGAGACTGAAAATGCAATGGTGCAAACACATGTTTCAATCCAAGATATGAACATTCTAGGAAAATTGAGAACTTTGAAAGTATCAATGAGAAACTGCCAATTAACTGTGTCATAGGCCTTGTGCAAATCTATCTTCATGGTGCATTTAGGAATAGATGAGTTAAGGTGATAACCATAGACTAACTCTTGAGCAGATAAGAAATTATCACTAAGTCTTCTCCCTTTGATAAAAGCTGTTTGAGATTTGTCAATGAATGAAGGCAAGAGGTTTTGGAGTTTCTTGGAAATGAGCTTGGCTATGACTTTATAGATGATATTGCAGCATGCAATAGGCCTGAAATCATTCATTGAAGAAGGATTGGGGCATTTGGGAACCAATGCCAAAGAAGTGGTGTTAATCATTTTGAGAATACGACCATTAAGAAAAAAATTCCTGAATGCTTTTGGTGATATCACTCCCAATAATTGGCCATGCTCTCTTGAAGAAGTGGGCATTAAATCCATCAGGGCCAGGGGATCTAGAGGGGTTGAGGTCCAAGAAGCATTTGTGGATTGTTTCAGAATTAGGAATATCACTAAAAGTAACAAACTCACTCTCAGGGATTGATTTTGAATACACTTTCCTAATAGCTTCGATACCAAGGTAGGAGAATGAGGAAGTACCTAGGATGTTTTTGAAATGATTCACAGCTTCATTCTTGATCTTAAGTAAAGACTCGGTGATAGTTCCATCAGGAAGTTTGAGAGAGCAAATCCTATTCTTGTTGCATTTGGAGTTGAAACTTTTCATGAAGAACTTAGTGTTCTTATCTCCATCATTAAGCCATCTGATCCTTGCCTTTTGCATGAAAAGAGTCTCCTCAACAAGAAGAGCTTTAGTGTAGTTTTGGATGATCTCTTTCTCCTCGTCTTGCACTCTCTCATCAGTAGGATTAAGATCAAGCTTCCTTTGGCAGTTATCCAATGCATTTTTAGCACTAACAACTCTACAGGATACATCATTGAATTCCTTCTTATTGAGATGTTTCAGTTTTCCTTTGAGGATCTTGAGCTTCATGGTGACCTAGAACATTGTGCAACCTGCAATATTACTTTCCCATATGTCTTTCACAGTAGCCATGAAAAGAGGGTGGTCAGCAATATAATTGAAAATTTTGAAAGGGATATTCTTTTTGGGAACAATGTTACCAGTCTTGACAATGAGGGGAGTATGATCAGAAATCCCATATGGAAGGAATGAGCATTCAGATTGGGGTAGGTTAGATATCCATCTATCATTAACCAAAGCCCTATCTAGTTTCCTAGAGATATTAGCACTACCTCTGCTCTTGTTGGTCCATGAGTGATAAATACCATTGTATCTTAGATCTCTTAGATCATTTTGGTACATACAATCACTGAAGTGCTGCATATCAGCATTCCAGTTTCCAGCCCCTCCAAAATTTTCACAAGGTTGGGATATTGTGTTGAAGTCCCCAATAGCAAGTCATGGAACATGAGTGGAAGACGAACCAAATCTACACAGTTCATCCCATAGTTGAGTTCTCTGGCCAGCAGTGTTGTAAGCATAGATAAAATAGATATTGTAAGTGTTAAGAGGATCAACCTCTGTGACACTCATATGTAAACCTTGAGTAGAGGTCATTTGCCCAACAACTTTAAGCTTGTTAGGGTTGAATAAGATTAGAATTCTGCCCAGACAAGAGTTGTTGTAATTGTGAATGATACTCCAATTTGGAGCAATGGAATGAGCAATGGAGTCAACATTTTCAGCTTGAACCTTAGTTTCCAAAATAGCAATGATTTGGAGATTTTGCTCAGCAATGAGCTTCTTTATTGCAATTTGTTTTTCTGGGGAATTGAGGCCCCTTATATTCCATGTTCCTATTATCATTGGGAGATGGTGAGTGGAAGCAAACTCGTAAGACCTAGGACAGGAGCAGTGAGACCAGGCACACCCTTCTTATTCTTCCTCTTCTTCTGCTTCTTAGTGCTGGTAGTAGAGTTAGTTGGGTGATCCATGGGGGAGCCACTAGAAGAGGTTTCAGAGGTAAGAGAGGCTACTTGGTCAGTAACATGTGTTTTTCCAGCAATCACTAATTCCTTGTTGACTCTCTCAGGTTCCATGGTTTGGGTTATAGCAACCTCAGTAACTATCTTGTTGTTACAGGTAGTAACACTATCCCTGCTAATGTTGTTGTTTAGTTCAGGGGTTACTCCAATAGTATTGTCTTTAGCAGGCTCAACTACATTAGATGGCATCAATTCCATCCCACTGGGAGTTGGATTATTTGATGGGGGATGGGATTTGGAACTCCCAGGTTTCCTTTTCCCAACCACAGTCCAACCATTCCCATTACTCAAAGTAGTAGTACTACCATTTGGGTTCTCATGAACAGGTTCAATTGTTTGGGTGTTGATGTCCATTTCTTTCTGGTGCAAATCAGTCAAGATGGAGCAATGAGTGTCAAGGTGCCCAAAGTTCTTGCATGCCACACACACTTGTGGTTTCCATTGATACTCAACAACTATCTCAGTTAATTTACCATTTGGTTTCTTGATCATGAATTTCTCCACAAATGGTTTGGAGGCATCCATTTCAATACAAACACGGATGAAACTCAACCTCTTCTTAGTTACAGTAAGGGTGTCACCATGGAGAGGTTAACCAATACAACTTGCAATGAATCCAATGCCTCTTCCAGTCTAGTATTGGATTGGAATGTTGAACAATTTAACCCAAAGTGGAACACGACTACATGTTTCCTTCGTAAATTCAAATTCATGGGGCCATCTTTGGAGAAGGAGAGGTCGGCCAAGGATTATACAAGGGCCAGAGGAGAGAATGGTTCTACAAGCTTCATCATTGCTAAATCTAAAGATGTAAAAACCCTTATCATCAGTTAGAACCTCTTCCAAACCCTTCGTGCCCCAAAGTTTCATAACAGAGGGATGGACAATGGAGTAGGGTAATTTCTTTTGTAAAAAGTGTCCAACAAGACAATTGACCCAGTGTTTAGCACCCTCAACAGCCATGTCAATAGGTGGTTCAATAATGATGGGCTGGTCATTAATGAGGTTGTGATCGTGATACTCTAAGACCATAGTAGGTGAAGCAGTGCTAGGCGCAGCTGCAATAGCTGCCCAAGAGGATGAGCCATGCTTTACAGTAGGTTTTGCAGGAGTAAGAGTAGGTGGGTTCCCAACATGTGAAGAAAGTTGTTTACCTTTATCCTTGAATTGAGGTTTTGCATGCCCAATGTTTGACCTGTCAGAAGAGCCATCACGTGATTCCTCCAAAAAGTCACCTACCTACTTTCCCTCACTCACGCGTGGAGCAAGTGGCTGAACCTTGACTGGATTGGCTCCCCCAATCGGTGGCCGACGACTGGTGCTTCTTCCCCTTCTCGTTCCACCACTTTGGATAGGTTGGGAAAGAGGTTGTTGGTAATGCATGATGCTTTTCTCAACTGCAGCTATCTTTGCCTTGGCTGCGTTGAGTTCGCACATAGCATTATGGAGCTCCTCTCTTGAGAAATCAAGGGCCTTAGCATTGTCAGGTGCCATGGCTTTAATCCCTAGGGGGTTATTGACAGTGGGTTTAACCATGGAGATGGAAAACGTACAAGGTTGAAGAAAACCAGGATGAATAGGGAGGGTAGTGGTGGGAGGGATAAGAAAGAAAAGAGAGATGGGACGTGGGAGAGGTTGGTGGTGGTGGCTTGAGGGTGTTTAATCAGGTGGTGAAGAGAGCAAAAGGGTGGGTTGGTCAGGTGCCATCATCACTAATATTGTTCCTTTTTTCTTTCATGAAAGTGTTGAGAATTATTTGGTTCAGTTTTTGAAATATATAGTTCTCGAGAATTAAATTTTCAGATGTTTATAAAAGTAATCCGATATCTAGTAAGTGCGTATACTATAAAATAATTCTTTGAAAATTGAACCGAAAAGAACTTTGGTAAGAAATTTTTTTTTTGAACAACGAGCTTCTTATATATTACCAATTAACTAGTTTTTTTTTTCGTTAAATATTACCAATTAACTAGTTAATAAAATCAATTAATTGATTAACTTCCATTTGGAACCAGATTGAATTGTTTTAAACATATTTGCTAAATTAATTTAATTTTCATTGATATGCAAGTACTGAAATCTTTTTGAATCAACATATTGAGAACATTTAGATAAATAATTCAAGCTCTATCTAATGAATAGAAAGTGGAATAAAAAGGAGGATTTATTACTATGAAATTTGGATGGGACCACGGCCGTAGTATTTTCTACCGGGAGCACATAGCCATCGATTGTTTGCGACGCAATAATCTGGTGGATTGCCTTGTTCCTGGACGAAGCAGTATCCCCATGCATAAGGACCATCGACTGCGCTTGCCCACCCACCTATACATATATATAGAGAGAGAGAGATCCATTGTGAATTGTATATATATATATATATATGTACATGCATGTATATATAATGTTTGAAATATGCATGTCTAAGCAAGCAAACAACTTTCATGATAGAGAGGATGAAATGCAACTTTTAAGCTCCTACGAGAGACATTAGACAACAATCTAGTACTTTCTTACTTTTGAAGTTGATTGAAAGTTCAAGTTCCAAATAACATGGGGACGTACATGAGTTTTTTTGGTAATAATTGAGTAATTTTCTTCTAATATTTTTTTTCAATAACGGGGTTGTTTTATATTTTGTTCGGACTAATCAAATGGGCCCATGTAAAGCCAACCTCACACATATCGGGTATCCCGGTAAGTTGATCAGATTATGTTTGACCTACTGAGAATTGCACTTGAAACCTAACACATCTTCAAATACAAGTCTCGAGTATTTTTCAATTAGTCCAATCGATGTTCAAAATTTATATTATACTGATGGATAAGATAGTTGTTGAACAAGAAAGATTACCTGTAGTTTCATGTGAAGTTTGAGCCAAGAAGGCTGCAATCTCTGTTTTACGCGTAGCGGTGTCTCCGGTTGTCCCAAAACCTCCAAAGGACTTGGCTGCAGCTATGAAAGCCTCGTAGGTGTAGAAACCCTTGCCGGGGCAGTTGCCGTCGTTGCGGTGTTTCAACATCTGATCAAACAGTGAGTTGCTAACAAGAGAACCAACATCTTGCCCTTGTCCCAAGGACAATAGCATGAAGAAAATAGAGAACAGAACTAGTACTACTTCGAAAGACCTCAATTTCTTTCCTTTTCTTTTCTATCAGCTTGTTTTCTCACTCAAGTCTCTGTGAGGTTTTAGGGAAGGAGAGATGGGTATTTATAGGCAGTGAAATGAAGATATATAATAATCTCATAATAATTTTCTGAATATGTTCAAGACTTTAGTGACCGACGCGTCACAAAAAAAAAAAGGTAAAAATTGTGGATATAACCTCTTAACAACAGACTGGAAAATTGCCACTTGAGTCCTGACATTAATAGATTTTTTTAGATTGTAATGACTGTAAAATTATTATTCCACCTTAAATCTTCTAAATAAAAAATTAAATTTTGGTGCTATAGTAATAGATAATTTTAGTAGCCATTAAATCTTTATCATCATAACGATATTTTGTTTTTTGGGTAAATTATAATTTCACCTCTCTAGATAAGATATATTACAATTTGACCCCTCTAAATTGGATACTTACACCCGCACCCCCTCTAAGTCATTTCCGATGACCGGTAATTTGAAATTACTTAATTGTCCATCATATTTTATTAAAAAAAATTAAAACATTAATTTACCTATTTGCCCTTCATTAAAACCTAACCTAACCAAAATTAAAATAATATAACCTAAATTAAATTAAATTAATCTAACCTATCTTCTTCTTCATCCCCTTCTTGAAAAAAACCTAACCCTAAATTCTCCCTCTAAACACACAAATACACATACACAACCTCTATCTCTTTCATCAAAGTTCATATGAGATAATTTAACAAACCACATTTCAAAAGATTTCTAATTTTTGTGAGAATGGATTTCTTCACATGAGATAATTTTACAAACTCAAATTTTGTATACAGATCTATCTGTGTATATGTATATCTATATATATAGTTCTTGTTGTCGCTGTCGGACCACCGTCGTCCTCCTCCCCGCCGCCGCCGTCCTTCTCCTACCCCGCCATTTATATATGTAAATGTATAAACATATCTACATATATATTCACGTCTATGTATATATATTCAAATTCGGGTGAGATTATACATAGATCTATCTAGCAATCTATATGTATGAGTTTGGTGTATATGGTGTTCATGTTTCTTAATTTCTAGGTTTTCAAGTATGGAATTTTACTTTTTATACATGGAATTCAATTGTGTGTTCGTGAGAGAGGTCGATGATAATATTTTTGGACTTATTGGAAAGAGAGAGAGGCGATCATTGTTACCATTGTTTTACTTTCATTAATTGTCAAGAAATTTAGTAACGTAGGAGCTAATAAATAACAATGGACATGGTTTTTTAAATTCAGTTTGGCTATTTCGGTATCATGGTTCTTGAAAGATATAATTCTCTGTGAATCACTCGAGGAAACAGAAAAATTATAATATTCAGGGACTCATATATATATATATGTGTGTGTGTGTGTGTGTGTGTGTGTGGTTTTCCATAAGAATTGTGGTTAAACTATGGCACTTAGTGCAGGGACATAGTTATTTGGTTATTGGAGATTTTCTAGGAAATCGCTATGATTGTTAAGGTGGCAAATTAATTTTGTAGGACAAGATCAAATTATTTTACTAAACATGGGTCAGTGTTCTCAAGTGGTGATGATTTTGATGAATCTGTAGGAAAACATAGACATAAGTATATGAATGTGTATTATTATTTAGGGGTAGTTTTGTGGTTTATAACATAAAGGGTAATTGTGTCAATTCATAAACAAACTAGAGGGGCAGAACTGAAATCTCACTAAGTCAAGGCTAACACAGTAATTTCCCATGCAAAAATTAGATTGACCGGCGTTGACCTTGCCGGAATAATGAGGGAGGGGGGGAATTGTTACAAAAAATCAATCTAGAGGGGTGCGGGTGTAATTATTCAATCTAGAGGGATCAAGGATGAAACTGTAATTTACCCTTGTTTTTTAGTCAGAGTATAGAGATATGGTCATGCATGGTGGCTAGCTTTTACTATTCTATGTACGAGTAACCATATGATCATATTGTGTCCAGTTTTCTTACTCAAAGCCCTAGGTGTTCAATGTATTTGCTTGAATCAGAGGAGAGAGAGGATTATACTGATGTATTCATTAGTGGAGATAATTGCGGGAGCAGAATTTTTTTAACTTTTTCCGTATAATGGTGAAACTTCATGTTATTTTATTGACAAGTGTATATGAGGCCAAAATGATAAGGAAATTAACATTTTCTACAAGCAGCGTCTCAAGACTTCCATCAAATCAGATTCATTTGGAATGGTCAATAGGTCTATCCTCGAACTTTGACATTTTGGAATTTTGGTTGGGTCCAAGTCTTGTAATATGATAAATTTCAGAGGAAAATAAATTAATTAATTAACATAAATAATATATATATATATATATATATATATAATGTGGCATGATACTAAAAAAGGTTGCTATGTAGGACTAGTTAAATGATTTCCAATTCTGTGCAAAAAAAAAGGTCGTTAATACTTGCATATGCAAGCCTTTTCTAATTTGTATACATATTTTAAAGAAGAGTGAATACAAATTAAGAGTGTGAAAATTTGATAGTATATAAAAAATATATATAGAACGGGTCATGATATGGACTACAGACACAAAAATGGCACAAAAACGAACATATTTTACAAAGTGAGAAGCCATTTCTATTTCGTAAAAGTAAATACATATATTTAAAGATTATATACTCAAGACAACCATAAGTGTTCGGGTGTTTGTTAGGTGATTTTTGTGGCCTTAATTTTGGGCTTTGTCTATTTTTTGTTGTGCCTTGGAGTCTTTTGGGTGTTAGTTTAAGCTGCAACTTGTATTTTTCTTATTTTATTTCTTTCAATTTTAATGAAATGATTTACCAAAAAAAGTGTTCGGAGGATAAATAAAGCCATTTAAATTTAAAATAAATAAGAAATAATAAATAATAAAAATATTGTAAAATTAATAATGATAGCAAAAAAACAAGATTAAAGGTGTAATAGGGATAATGTTTCCAAACAGATAAAGCAGCAAAAGTTGAGCAATTGCGTGTGGAAAGAGTTGATGTCGAAGAAAGAAGCTAACTAGTGGGGTCATACCTACCCAATTATAGACTAGTGGACGACTAATTTTTTCTGGTCGCCATATTAAGATGACTAGTACTGTAGAAATTTCTCATAGCCATCTATCATTCTATAGCTGAAAAGAAAAAAAAAAAAAAAAAGAAAAAAAAAAACCCCACCTTGCATTTATGGCCTTTTTTTGTGTGTAATTGTTGGGTTATAACTCATAATTCAGGAAGGAATAAGTTTTAGGTCCAAAGTCGATTAACTAGTTGGGGGGTTCGGGGGGTGTAGGTAAAGATTAATTTTGGTATTTTACCAATACATATGAATTATATCTATATATATATCATTTTAACCCTAATTCATTGAGAGTCTAAATACAAAAATTGCTATGATGTATCAGACGTAGATTAAATTGGTTAAATCACGATAAATCATGCGTTATTAATTCTTTACTGATTTATTATTTGCAATTGATCTTTTGTTTCAACGGTAATTTCAGGAGGTCTGGTACCATTCATTGCACTTGAATTGATACTGAAAAGAAAAATTACATAAATGTGTTAAAATTTTAGTTGATTTAATCGTATTGAATTTCTTACATGAATATATTACATGAGAGGTCATTGTTCATATAGTATTTGTAATACAAGTCACAACATCGCCTATTAATATTGTAATATATAAATGGCACTACTGGATGAAAGACATGTAGGACCTTAAGTGCATGTTTGGTACACAGGAATGGAATGAAATGAAATGATCATTTAAGTATGAATGGAATGAGAAAGAGAATGGAATGGAATGATCATTCTATTCTCTTGTTTGGTTTGACATACGTAAAGATGTTGGAATGGAATGCTTATTATCATTCTCTTGTTTGGTTAGACCATTATTAAACTTGGAATGGAATGTTTTTTCTCAGAAATACCCTTTATGATATTTATTTAACATAAGTGTTGAGAACAAAAAAAGAACAATGCCTTTGATTCTTCACTGCATCTGTTAGTACATCTTCGTTGCCCCCAAACATGTATATTTATTGTATATATGATATATATAGTTATTTAAAATATGCAATAATACATATATACAAAGACACGCATGTTTAAGACTTTGGGTTGCGAAAATTAGGACTTTATTTTAGTTTTGGTTGGACTTTATTCTAATTTTATTTTATTTGTCAACAAGCCAACATATACGTGTAATTATGTAAATGTTATTATATGATATATGGATATATAAGTAGTTTATCATCTCATGAACATTTATTAATACATAGAAATCCAAACTCAATATGTTAACATAAAAACAGAGGCTTATAAGGTGGAAATTTCGACTATATATGACTCTTTTTTGTTTTCAGTACAAATCATAATCATAGAGTATATAAAATTTACAGGACTTTTGGAATCTCCTAACAACACTAAACCACTTAAAATCTCATCCGCTCCACCGTCACGTTTACAAATAAAAAATGAGATGTTCATATTATTTGTCACTTTCCATATTAAATAACAGTAAACTATAAAAAAAAAAAATTAATATACTTTGAAAGAACAAATAACTCTATATGAGGTCCAAATATATGTTTTGGACAATAAGATAAGAGACGGTAATATTTATAGATAATCAATAAATATTCATTCAAGAAAGTGGATCCAAATTCAAGAACAAAAAAATACATATACTCAACAAAAAAAATATAGAGATAGAGATGAAATAAAGATAATATATATAAGAGTAAAATGAAAAAAATATCTGCAACTAGATAAGCTTGTGAGAAATTTTGTTAGAAAGAAATTTGTTGTCTGATAGATAAATTTTAGAGATTTGTAAAGAGAATACAAAAGGTTGTGAAATAATGAAAGAAGCGGCAAGCTGTAAAAGAAGTGCAAAGCATAAGGGCAAGGGGTATTTTGGAGTTTTTGAAAAAAAATTAATCTTACATGGGAATGGAATGGGCATTCCATAGGGTCTAGTGGAATGCCTAAGAATGCTTTTTGATGGAATGGTCATTCTCAGAGAATGACTTAAATGATCATTCTCATCTTAAATTTGTGTACCAAACATGAGAATGGATTTAAACTAATGGAATGAGCATTCCATTCCATTCCATTCATGCGTACCAAACATGCACTAAATTTTTTTTGCTATAGTTTAGAGAAAGCATATATGAATAATAACATAGCCAAGATGGGTTAATTCCTTGCCTAGAATATTTTTGGATGAAAAAAATTAAAAATAAACAAGGTAATGTAATGCTCCGAAATATCCGTAACCAGATATTACTGATAAATAGTAATTGTGATCTGGTAATCGAAACTAATTTTGATGCAATTCCCCCAATCACGCTTTATTTGATTGTAGAAATTTTAAGTTGTTAATTTTAGTTAACCAAAGAAAAGAAATTTGTTCCAACGTGTTTGGTGGGATCTGGTGTTCATTTGTCTAACATAAGATAAATGGGGAAAGTGAATGGGGTTTAAATGAGATGAATGTTAGCCTAATTTATTGGTTTAAGTTTTTGAGTCGAACTGAGAAAAATCCACCCGTTATAATTGATATCAGAATCAAACTCAATCTTTCATCCAGTATCGCACCTGCTTGGGTCCCACACATCTGGGCCTAACCATGGGATGATGAAATGAAATATGGACCCTTAGATTGTGAATGCATGGGTAGAATGGAAGAGAGAAAGAATGGACCGGATGAATGTCCCCAAGGCCCAAGCTGTCCCATGATGATTAAATTTAACCTCTCTCATGATGTTGTTCAATATAACTTGAACACGTAACTAAATTTTTATATAAAAGAAATATGAACATAAAATTCATAAAAATAAGAATATTGTCAATGCCTTTTTTAAAAAAATTTGGTTACACGTTAAAATTGTATTAAACCACATCACCGGGCAAGACAAACTTTCTCTTCATGGACAAGACTTCCCGTATGGTTCATTTTTAATTAAAAATAAAATATTAATAACAGACAGACTAAAGATAAAAATGGTTTGGTTTGTTATATAAGAGTGATGCATAGATTTAGATTTGTTCTTAGGTATTGCACTCACATATTCATTAAGCAGTGACATGTTATAACACCAATTTGTATAATAAAATGTCATATATTCATTTGGTTGAAGTTTTATGTAAATTATCTTTTTCACTAGTAGATCGAAAAGAAAAAAGGAATAAAATTTTTTAAAAAAAGGTTTTCTTGAATGTTTTGTTCTTACCTATCAAAATCCAACAATTCATGTCAGCTTGTCAGTCAGTATCTCGTTGGGATAATGAAATTCTATATATATACCTAGAATGAGTGAAGTTTAAATTTCTGATATAATTACAAACAGAAATAATAAAAGTTACTATTTCTTGATCTCTTTATCCCTATTCACTTCTATTTATAACTAACAAAATTGCATGAATTTATCTAGAAAATTTTAGTATTATTCCACAATAAAACCTTCCAAAACCAAGCCTACTACTTTAACAGAAGTGTATGCTCTTGACTTTAGGCCCAAGGTTTAGTACAGAAAATGGGTATATGCTCCAATTTTCTTATTCAAAAGGCCCACTTCAACCAGGTTAGGTGTTGCCTTCCCCCCATTCAAAAACAAGGCTATATGGACTTGACTTTAGGCCCAAGGTTTAGTTACAGAAAATGGGTATATGCTCCAATTTTCTTATTCAAATGGCCCACTTCAACCAGGCTAGGTGTTGCCTTCCCCCATTCTAAAACAAGGCAGGGCCGCCTAACTAAGATGAATTTTTATTTATTTTTCCTGAATGGGTTTTGTATTAAGAAGAATAATAAAGTAATAGAATATGGAAAAACAAAGATAAAAGTGAAGAGAAGCCTTCGTAGGAAAGGAAAAGGAAATAACTTAAGATGGTAGTACAAAAGAAAAGATAAGAACTCAGAAAATGTTACTTAAGTCGTGAAGAAAAATATTAACAGATTGTAAGCTTTCAAAACATGCTCGAAAAGCAATAACATGTGCATCCGATTGAGAAGAATCATGAAATCAACTCTTTCTCTCATTCTAGATTACCCACAACACAGCAATGAAAACCCCCCTACCAAATTTGATTCTCAAATATGAGAATTTTAATGCAATAAACCAATCAGGAATGTCTCCAAATGAGGAGCTAATAGGTAAGGATGACAATTTGTACCGCCCCGTTCTGCCCCTTTATTTAAGAGTTTGGGAACGCATTTTGTTTCATTGGGGCGGGTTTGGTAAAAGAAATTGAACCTGTTACGAGTTATGGGGCGGGTACGAGTGTTGTTAAATACCCATCATGACCCGCCCCACCCCATTTACATTAATTTTATTCTAATTTTTTTATGTATTATATGTATAAGATTTTTATAAATACTAAACACTTTAATAGTTATTACTCATTCTTTTTTTATGGGACTCGACATATAAAATTAAGAAAATACGAGTAGTCAAATAAATACAAAGAAAAAAGATAAAGTTCGATAATATGATGATTTGAAAGAAGTTCATTTGTTAAGTTTTTTTTATTATTATTTTTGACAAATTCTTTTATCCGTGATGAATATGACATTGAAAATTAAGTATTAATGGGGTGGGGCAGACACGGGTATAGTAAATCATTAATGGGGCGGGCATGGTTTATGAAAAGGTGACTAGTGAAAAACCCGTGAAGGGTATGTTATTTTGAAAAATTAAACAAGGCGAGGATGGATATAGGAAAACCCATTTCGTACCCCCCCCCCCCCCCCCCCATTGTCATCCCTACTAATGGGGGAAGATTCAGCCACAAAGTTGTTAGTTAATGACTCATTTCCTCAAGGATCGAGAAATTGGAGAAAAAGGTGTCTTGAAGCAAAGGTGGACTGAAGAACCACATAGTACTTGGTGGGTTTTTCACTAAGTATTCGATAGGCAAAAAATAGTTTTTTCTCTAGAGGATCCTATGCGTTCTCGCGCCATTGTGAGTTTACTGAGTACTCAGTAGAAACTTCACCGAGTACTCGGTGGCTCAATTATGGGATTTTTAAGGAAGGTTTTAAAGACCCCAATTCTGATTGGGATTTGATTCTTATTAACTTGTTCACCACTCCAGCCTCTCTTTTAAATACATGGATTATTCCTATTGTATAGTGTGATTGTGTGTGACACAAAAGTGGGGCAGAAACATAAGACTGAGAAAGAGATCAGAAGAATTACAGATTGGGATTCTTCTTAAGAGAATTAGGAATAATATATACTTATATTATTTCCGGTGATACAGACGTGAGTATACACTGTGTGTGCGTGTGTATGATCTGTGGATCATCCCCTTATAATCCTCTCATTGATTATAGTAAAATGGTGCTCTCCTTTGAGGTAAGCCGATTTGGCTGAACCACGTATATATCTTTGTGTCGATTGTGTTTGATGTGTGCGTTTATGCATTTTCTGATTTGCAGTTGTGCACGGTTTTCGAACGAAGGGTTTGGACTCCCTTAAAGTGTTCTTGGGTGGATGTAAAAAACCCTAACAAGTGGTATCAATGCTTCAGGTTGAAGCAAGTCCCGAAGTCGTACATTCTGGTCTAGATTCGTAGGATCAAAGTGTCCAAAATCAGAAACCATCCATACTAGGAGCTTCGTCTCGTCAAGACGAAGTCGGGGCTATAAAGCGCGTCGCGAGAGGAGGTCCCACACATCCTCATGCGCTTGAAAGTTCACCGAGTACTCGGTTAGTTCAGCAGTGACGTCAGTGACACATCATCAGGGACAACCACGTCATCAGCAAGAGGCATTCTTAAGGTTTTGGACCGTTTCGGACGCAACCGTGTGATCGGTTTTGCGAGATTCGACTCCGAACACCTTGAATAGGCTCAGTGGGAGCTATGGCTGAAGAAAAGACAGGTATGATCGAGAAGTTTGACGGTAAAAACTTTGCCTTTTGGAAGATGCAAATTAAGGATGTGTTATATCAGAAGAATTTGTATTTACCATTGGAAAGGCAGAAGCCATAATCAATGAAACAAGAGGATTGGAAAATCCTAGATTGAAAGGCTCTCGGTACGATCAGACTGACGTTGTCAAAGTCCGTTGCTTTCAACATCAAGAGTGGGAAGACTACGAAATCTATGATGGATGCTCTTCCAAGTATGTATGAACAGCCGTCTGGAGCAAATATGGTACATCTCATCACTAGATTGGTGAAGTTGAAGATGTTCAAGAATGGGAAGGTCAACGAACATCTCAGTTCTTTTAATGAAATTGTTGAGCAATTGGAATCAATTGATATGCCAATCACTAGCAAGATGAAAACGGATTTTCTTTTAAGCCAATTGCCATAGAGTTGGAACACCACAAAGGTTGTAATCAGTAACTCTTCAGGGGTAGAACCGCTACAGTATGATTCCGTGGTGAGTATGGTACTCACAGAAAAGATCAGAAGATAGATGTCAGACTCTTCTAACAGTGGCTCATCATTGAATATTGACACCAGAGGCAGAGGTTCAAATAGATACAAAGGCGGAAGGAATGAACGTGGTCGTTCCAAGTCGAGACAAGAGTCTCGAAATTCCATTGAGTGTTGGAATTGTGGCAAACTTGGTCATTACAGAGGCCAATGCAGATCCCCGCAGAAGGTAGACCTGTCAATGGATTGGATTTTGATCCGAA
Source organism: Cornus suecica (assembly GCA_963922005.1). Lineage (NCBI taxonomy): Eukaryota > Viridiplantae > Streptophyta > Magnoliopsida > Cornales > Cornaceae > Cornus > Cornus suecica. Next base: position 42,262,341 of record OY998248.1, read on the forward strand.
TCCGATCCGATTAGCCGGATATGGATTGAAAATAAAATTCGATAATCCGATTAGGATCCGAATCCTAATCCGATAATCCGATTTCTTAACAAATTGGATTTGGATTTATGCTAATCCGATCCGATTAATTTTATATATACACATATATATATTATGTTATTAATATGTAAATATTAAATAGTATACTTAATTATGTTTCAAAAAAAAATTTCGCTTTTTCATTTTTATGTTTTTATAGTTATGTATTATAAGCATTGATTGTAAAATATATAATTTAATGTTTAATATTCTTAAAAAATAACATAAAAAAAAAATTAATAGTTTTTGTAATTTTTTTTTACCTAATCGGATCGGATATCCGGAAATAAAAAAATTCGAATTTGGATCAATTAAGTGAAAATGCATCGGGTTATCGGGTTGGATTGGATCGGATATAAGATTATCGAATTCGAATCGGATCAGGACAGATCCGATCCGAATCCGACCCGTTTACAGGTCTAGCAGAAGGTAACGGATGACAAGACTGAAGTGAATTTTGTCTCAGAAGATGATGCGTTGATATGCTCTTTGGAGAGCAAGACAGAGTTTTGGGTTTTGGACTCTGGAGCATCATTCCATGCCACCTCAAGTCGAGAGCTCTTTAAGAGGTATACATCTGGAAACCTTGGCGAGGATTATCTAGGTGATGATTAGCCCTGCAGTGTTGTTGGCAAGGGTGAAGTACATATCACACTTAACGGATCAGTATGGAAGCTGAGGGACGTGAGACACATTCCAGACTTGAGCAAGAACCTAATCTCAGTAGGCCAGTTGGCGAGTGAAGGTTATGTGACCACTTTCAGTGAAGATAAGTGGAAAGTTTCAAAAGGGGCTATGACTATAGCACGAGGAAAGAAAGAAGGTACGCTCTACACAACCACCAATTTTAACACAGTGATTACAGTTGTAGAAGGCAAAGAGGATCACAACTTGTGGCACCAGAGGCTAGGTCACATGAGTGAAGAGGAGCTTGCGGTTATGCTCTCAAAGGGAACACTACAAATAAAATCAATTAGCATCGACTTCTGCGAGTGTAAGCAGGAGAGGGTTAGTTTCAAGAGCAACAATACAAGTCTCACAGTGGATAAATTTGAGCTAGTTCACATGGGTGTCTGGGGGTCAGCAACTGTCTCATCTCTTGGCAGAAAGTCTTTCTCCGTGGCTTTCATTGATGACCATTCAATGAGGATATGAGGTGTACGATATGTTCAAGAAATGGAAAGTCATGGTAGAGAGAAAGACAGGGTTGAAGGTAAAAAAGCTAAGATCCGACTTTGGTGGAGAAAAAAAAGACTTCGAGTTCAAGAACTGTTGCTATGAGAACAATATCAAATTAGAGAAAATTGTTCCAAGTACACTACAACAGAATGGCATAGCAAAAAGTAGAATTGGAAAGTGACTGAGATAGCCAGAAGCATGCGCATTCATGCAGGGTTGCCGAAACAGTTCTGGGCAGAAGTGGTCAGTACAATAGCGTATCTCATGAATCATGGTCCATCAGTACCATTGGAACAAAGAATACCATAAGAGGTATGGAGTGGTAAGGCACAGAGTGATCATGTGTATGTTGAGATAGAAGATGTTATGGATAGTGAGAGTCCTCAGTCATAAGAACAGATTGCATACAACAATTCTCAACAGGATGATACACCGCAGATTCCTAATTCTGTGTTTAGGAGGATTTCACGGTCGCATGTGCGAAATCGAAGATACCTGAATTATTTGTTGCTCACAGATGGAGATGAATCATATTATGATGATGAAACATGCAGTGCAGCAGATGTGAGCCAGTGAGAGCTTACGATGGAAGATGAGACGAAGTCCCTTATTCCAATCAAGACATGGAAGCTAACCAAGCTGCCAATAGGGAAGAAAACTCTCATTATTCGGTTGTGAAACTAAATACCATTCATTCAAGCATTTTTGAAATAGAAGTTTTGCATCTAGAGCTATTAGATGACAAATCTGCATTCCTCCAATGTGACCTAAAGGAGAAAAGTTATATGCAGCAACCGGAAAGTTTCTCAGTGAAAGGGAAAAAGAAGATAGACGCGACAAAATTTGCAAGGCAAAGTCAGAAGCGATAGTGGTTGCAAGACAGAATGGCCAGACGTAATAGAGGTCGCAGGTTCTATAGAAGACTAGATATTGCTCATGCAGTGGGAGCTATCAACATGGTCGTGTTGACCAGAGTGGTGACATGAGAGAAACTGAAGTTGTGCTCAACTTTAGTGGCTCTTCAAGCTTGAGGACGGGGTTGAGAGCATCGTTAGGAACACTAATCATTGATAGAGTTGATTGAGTGGGTGAAAGTCGTCAAGTGGGAAATTGTTAGTTAATGACTCCTTTCCTCGAGGATCAAGAAGAAAATTGGAGAAAAATGTGTCTTGAAGTAAAGGTGGACTGAAGAACCACCGAGTACTCGGTGGGTTTTTCACCGAGTACTCGGTAGGCAAAAAGTGGTTTTTTCTCCAAAAGACCCCGCGCATTCTCGCGCTATTGCGAGTTTACCGAGTACTTGGTAGAAACTTCACCGAGTACTCGGTGACCCAGATACGAGATTTTTAATGAAAACTTTAAAGACTCTAATTTTGATTGGGATTTGATTCTAATTGACTTGTTCACCACTCCAGCCTCTCCTATAAATACATGGGTTGTTCTTATTGTATACTGTGACACAAAAGTGGAACAGAAACACAAGATTGAGAGAGAGACAGAAGAATTACAAATTGAGACTCTTCTTGAGAGAGTTAGGAATAATATATGCTTATATTATTTTCGGTGATACATATGTGAGTATACACCGTGTGTGTGCGTGTGTATGATCTGCAAAACATCCCCTTGTAATCCTCTCATTGATTATAGTAAAATGGTGTTCTCCATGGATGTAGGCCGATTTGGCTAAACTACATATATATCTTTGTGTCGATTGTGTTTGGTGAGTGTGTTTGTGCATTTTCTGATTTTGCAAGTGTGCATGGTTTTCAAACGAAGGGTTTGGACTCCTTTAAAGTGTTCTTGGGCGGGTGTAAAAACTCTAACAAAAGTCTACCAAACCAAGACCAAATATATTGAGCAAACTCACACTTCCAGTATAACTGATCGTTAGAATCATCCGTTGAAACAATTATGACAAATGGATTTTAGAATGATACGTTTCTTCTGCAAATTGGCAAATGTAGGAATAACATTCATTTTGAAGAATCAACATTGAAGTAGTAGATATTATGGGTCTACATCCATTCCAAACCAAACGATACCACTAAAATTTGCTACCCCGCTGCTTACAGTTATCCCAAACTGTTTTGAAACCAAATAAACCATGTTTCCATGAGATGGAACCCAAGCCAGTGTATTTCTTGGATTGAATATAGGTCGTGACTTCAGATGAAAATGAAGAAAGAAGACACCAACAATTATTAACAATAAGAAGCTGAATATATAATTTTTTAAACAAACCTGTTTGGAATCTTAATCGATGACCAAATCTTTAAAGCAAAGTCATACCACCTGCCCAAGGGTCCACAAAAAGTTTGAAAGAAGAGCCACTAACAATCCGAAACACCATTAGTAAGCATAAACTCTTTGACAATGACTATGCACTTCCAAATTGTGGAATTAGATGACCTTAATTTACACGACCAATAAGAAGTTTTGTGCTCATACTTTTCTTTAAACCAAGCAACCAAAGAGAATCGTTACCTTGCAAAAATTCCCAAGCTAAGAGACATTTAGAAGTATAACTTATATAGTAGTGTCTTCTAATTCCCAACCCTCCTTCTGGCTTTGTACGTAAGAATTACAGTGTACCACTTCAACTGATGCAACTTTTTTGTCTACCCACGGTTTCTTTCTTTTTTTTGTTCATTTTTTGTTAACCGTCGCTGTTGGGATTTTCTTCGACTAATTCACGGCCTCTTTAATAGTAATTGAAAAAATAAAAAATTATATTCGCAGTTGTGGTTTTAGTGAATTATCTACATTTAGTAAATCCCTAACTTGAAACCTAATTTTATTCCCTGAAATATCACATCTCAGTGTTATAAAAGTTAGAAGACATGCTAATTGGAGACGGATATTTATTATATTTTAGAAGATAATAAATAATATATTATATTCATATATATATAAATTAATAGTTGTGAATTATTTAATATATTATTATACATCTAATAAGATCTCATTTTACAAATCATAAAACGAGCATCTTTTTCATCATTTAATATAGTTTGAACTTTTCTTAATAACTATTTAGTATACTATTGTCCTTAGTGTACATCTTTAAGGTTCAACAATGGTTAAAAATGTGTCATGAAATATCTTAGAGAAGTACCAAATGATCATTTGGTCCAACCGTATAATCTCTCCTTCCAATAAAAAAGGTAAAGGATTCAAGTCTTTATAGAAACAAAATGGGTGTCTGTGTGTGAAAAAAAAAAAATCCTTACCTTTCAAAATATATATATATATATATCTTAGAGAAGTATGAAGTGTAGATACTTGATTCAAGTATGAGAAAAATAATAAAAGCATTATATGAATTAAAATATATTTTAAAATAGAAGGATATTAAAAAAAATATCGAAACTAAGTCCGCTGACCAACCGTTCGGGTTAAGCTTCTTGAGTTTTGCCTTTTAAGTTTCTACCCGCTTGTATCAGAAAGGATCAAATGCATAAACTTTACTTTCACAGTACATATAAATTTAGCACTTAATGTGCAAAAATTACAAGTTACAAAGACCAAGTGTCGTATTACACCACCAATCCAAAAATATACAAATAACCTCCCTTCCCACCTCTCAATGAACAAATTAACTACAATCACCAAAACAAAAAAAAAAAAAAAAAAAAAGGAAATCTTCATATTTCCACATAAAAATAACTTCAAAAAAAAAAAAATTTGTTGTAGTAATTCACAAAAGCAACTACACCGAAGAGTTGTCACTAGTGTAACTAATATAGCTTTCTCCAGTGAGAAGCTGCGGAGACCACCCTGATCCAAAATGTGAAGTTGTAATGGACCTAGTCACCACCGAGGTGGCGCAACTATCATCCTCCCCCTCCAACCCCGCCACCGACGGCCACACAAAAGGCGGCTTGAACGGCGGCACATACGGCACAGCCACCGTCCCCGACACAATCTGCACTATCTCCTTAGCGTCCAACCTCTTACTCGCAATAGGATGGCAGCATGCCAACCCTAACAACAGCACCCTCTTGGCCTCCTCAGCCTCGTACTCCTCCCCGAGCCGCCCGTCCACCGCCTCCAGCAACCGCTCCTCACGATGCAGGTACCACACCCAATCTACTAGGTATTGGAACGCGCCAATTCTAGTGCCCGGCCTCAGTCCCGACACAACCTCTAGCAAAACTGCCCCGAAAGCGAAAATGTCGCTCTGTTGGGTGGCTTTGGCAGTGTGAAAGTACTCGGGCGCGATGTAGCCTGCGGTGCCTAGGACGCCCGCGGCCTCGGTGTACGAGTTTTTCTCGTGGTCGAGGGCACGGGCAAGACCGAAGTCACCGAGGCGGGCGTTGAAGTTGGTGTCTAGCATAATGTTGCTGGCCTTGAGGTCGCGGTGGACGACCTTTTGGTCGTACTCGTTGTGGAGGTAGTGGAGGGCTGAGGCGAGGCCGGAGACGATCTTGAGGCGGTAGTTCCAGCTCAGGGCGTTGTCATCCGCGGCAGGGCCGAAGAGGTGCTTGTCGAGGCTGCCATTGGGCATGTATTGGTAGACCAGGAGGAGCTTCCCATTCTTGTGACACCACCCTGTGATAGAAATACATATTACTACATTTGTTTTTCCATTCACCGTAAAAAAACAATATTTTCACACGAATCGAGTAAAACTCGTATTATGTTAACACTATATACATTCAATAAAAATCAGAGTATGAGATTTCATGAGTTGCTTGATTTTTAATTTTGAAACTGTTGAGATAATTCTACAAACAGAAAACTGTTTTAGGAGAATGACAAGAGCGAGTTTTTAAAAATAGACCAATATTTTTATAACAAAATCTTATGAATCAAACAAATTATTAGTATAATTTTTTATTTTACAATTTTCTTTCATTTTCAAAATAATTAAAATAATTTTCAGAAATTCAAATCAAACTCAACCCATTACTTTATGACATACTAGGTTAATTTCAAGTCTTTTAAAAAAGTGAAAGCATCCTACTTAATAGAAAGAAAAAAAAATTGATATAGGACTTTATTAGTATTTCCAATCTTTTATTATTAAAGAGGAAGAATTTTTGTACATTGACTTTATAGAAAGCCTGCAACTCATGGAAGCAATATAATTTTTCAAAGTTGACACTTCAACTTCTGGTTTAAAATGGTAGGCATGCATAATCAAAAGAATTTTATAACAGGGTAGTATTAAATATATATATATATATATATATATATATATAAACATATATACACATACCTACAAAATTAAATTATTTATCTTATATAAAGAGTCCAATTACTTTCATTTCACTCTAGTAAAGACAAAATCTATCAAATCTAATATTTGAGCATGATAAATATGGCCAACATGCCTCAAATGGGATTTAGGAAAGGCCACAATGGGGTGCTACACTTATAATTTGTCAACTTCAATCTGATTCTTGAATGAGTACAAAAAGGAATAAACACAACTTGTAGCTAGAGTTTAGGGCATGTTAATTCTAAGTTGCAATATATTTTAACACATCAATGTCTAAAAGTCAAAGTCAAAAACAATGAAGTTTCCTACCCAAAACAAAACTTGAGGAAGATACAATGTCACTGTCAAGAGACTTGGTCTATTCATTATAAAAAAAAATAAGTATGGGTTCAACAAATTTGACCCTTATCGTTTGCACCTAAAAATAATGCAATTAAATGCATATGTTGCTTTCATGATGTTTAGAACAGCTATGGCCATGACAATGTTTGCTTACGAAAATTGCAATGTCAGCAAGGTTTGGTACAAGTTTGATATAGATTAATCAAACATGTCACAAAGAATAAATAATATTAGGGGTCCAAATCTATGTACCCAACTTTCAAAAAAAAAAAAATCTATCCAATGGAAGTATTTGATGAAAAATGAATTAATGGAAGGTGAAGGGGGCTTAATTGTGACAAATGGAAAGGATCAAAATTTGGGTGAGAAGAGAAGAAAAACAAGATCCTAAAAGTACTTGACTCTTCCCTTATGGACTAATATATGTTGTGAATAGTTAGGGCATGAAGATCAACTTTTGGAGAAATTAGAGGCCAAAGGGGAAGCAACACACTTCTTTTCTCTATTTTACCATTCACTAACGAACCCCTTATTGCTAAAAACAACTTAACACAATTGTCCCAATTATGTGATTCGGGAGATCAAGAAACCAAAGAGAAATCCTTAATCTTTCTGGAAATACCTCGAAAACCAAATCGAGGGAAGCTAGATCGGGAGAAGCTGGGAGAGTTTCATCCTTTATTAATTTTCTAGTCCTGGAGGTCATGTTATGCTATTGTTTAAGATGTTATCTAGCCTCTTAGTAGCCTTACTGCATTGTCTAACGACTTGTATGTTATAACCTCTCAAATAAGACGAAATGATTAAAATTAAAGATGTGGTGAACAATCACAATACCTCACACAATTATGAAATTAAATAACTGTAACACATTTAAATGCATAATTGTTGAGATTAGCCTGCCTTACTACCTAATAATTTCTCTTAAACTAATCCAAGGTGTATCTAATGTCTATGTGTGCATGAGCATCATGACAAGGCATAATCTTGTTGTATTCTGCAAGTCTCGGATTCCTTATTAATTTATCTAAAGCTAAGCCAATGTGTTCCATGGGCTCCATAACAAGGCCTAATCTAGTTTTATTCTACAAGTCTCAGATTCTTCTTTCCTATCACATCAAACAAGTCACCCACCAACAAATACTTTTCCTTCTCTTCAATTTTGAGGGCTATTTACAGAATCACAATCTCCTTATGTGGGTTCACTTTAGAATGTGCCCTAGAAACTTTGAGGGCTATTTACAGAATCACAATCTCTTTACCTAATTAAACTCTTCCTATTAATGCCTCGAGAAATAAAACTCGTGTAAGAATTTAGATAGAATCATAATAAATCCTCTCTCTATTCTAGTCAAATCATTGCCAAAACAGTATTCTCTTGGACATCACAATTTACTCAATTGATAACTACATATTCCAAATTAAGTTCCTGATAACAGTATTAGGAAGAAAAAAATGTACCAACCAGTAAGAGTCGCACAAAAATATTCAATTAAATTATACTATGCAAAAATCATTTCTGATTTCATAATCCGACTAATGTGATTGTTCAATGCATGGTAAAAACTATTAACAACTCTCATTCACGTAAAACAGTCAAAATTCATGTGTTGATTAATTTGACTAAAAATTAATATTAGTTCTACATCACATAAAATCAGTCAGAGAAAATAAATGAAATCAACATATTCAATGGAGGACTTACCGAGTAATGGGACGAGATGTCTATGCCGGAGACGATTAATAATGGTAAGCTCCGCCAAGAAATCGTCCTGCCCCTTAATACTCTCCCTCGAGAACCACTTCACCGCCACCTCCAAGTTCTCTCCCGCCAAAAACCCTTTATACACCACCCCGAAACCCCCTTCCCCCAACTTGTTCTTCTCCTGGAAATTTCCCGTAGCCTTCTTCAAATCCTTAAACTGAAACTCCCTCGGCATCCCCGGCAAGCTCTTCAGAGCCCCGAGTATCTCCTGATCCGACCCCGCCCTCCTCCTCCTATAAAACCAATAATACCCCCAACCCATCAGCCCAATCACCACCACCACTACGGCGGGCAGCCCAGCCGCCAGCACAATTGTTAACCAGTCTGTCTCCTCTTTTGTCGGATAGTATTGCACAGTTAGATTCCATGCCAACACGCAGTTCAACTGGGTCGTGTTGCCAGTCGATGCTGCAAATCCAAAATAGGAATACTGATTGACAATGGCTTTCAAGTCCAGATCGTATTGCAGCACCGGCTTGGCAGGTCTGGAAGGCGTGGGACCATTCTTTGACCCGTTTACTATATACACCTCAATGCTCTTTCCGACCCCATTATACTCGATCCAGACATTGTAGAACGCAGCTCCTACCGGAACTAGCTCTATACCGAGAGGGGTCAACGACACCGTCTTTTTAGAGACAACACTATTTATGTTAAGACCTATATGGTTGTCATCGGGGTCGAAGTTCTGCTTAAAGGTATCAAACTCGATGGCAACCAATTGGTTTGTAGTGTTTCCATCTGTTGTGGAGTTGGTCAAACCTATGTATTGCCCATCGCTCCCGGGCGGGATCTCTTTATCGGGGGCGATGACGAAGGCGAGTCCCTCCCCGGGAGCAGAATAGTTGAGACGAAAAATGTTGATTAAGAAAGATGTGTTGAAAGACGCGACAGACGAGGCAGCTGGATCATTCCAGAGTTTGAAGGTCTGGTCGAGGAAAACTCGGCCAGACCGGTTGAAGAGGGTGAAGTTGCCCGCCGAGTCCGGGGTGACTTGGAGGGCGTCGTTGTTGATGGCTGCCGGGGTTTGGATGGCGAATATGTTGTAGTAGGTGCTGTTGAAGGGGCCGTATTGCGCTTGGAAGGTTTTCGGTTTTGTCGAGGCCGAAACGGTGTCTTGTGAGAGACTGAGGAAGAGGAGGAGGAGGGGGGTGAGGAGATGGGTAGTACTCAGGCCCATGTATTGAGCATTCAGTGGGATGAGAAACGGGGAGGTGTGATTGTGTGTGTGTGTGTGTGAGAGAGAGAGAGAGAGAGGAGGAGAGATGGGAGGGGCTTTGAAGCATGTGGGGGGGTTTGGGTTTGGTTTTGGTGAGGGATTAAAATATCTTTTTAAGGGAGAGAGATGGGGTTTGATTTGAATTAAGTTTGAATTGGCTGTTGGTACGTGTGTTGTGTGATTGCTTGGAACATGCTGTTCTGCATTAGTTGGACTAAGTGTTTGTGTGTGTGTGCGTTTTGGTAAATTACGGTTACATTGCCTATATATATATATATATGTATATATATATATATGTATTCTCTATTATTTGGATTATTACAGTTAGACTCACTTAAGTTTGTAAGTTATAAAAAATAAATTATAATCATCACTTTTTCATAAGTGAAATGTCTAGAATACCCTCAACTAGATACAAAAACATTTAAATCCATGAAAAATAGTCATGATATAGGTAATTAAATCCGGTTCAATGGTGTCATTAGGTCAACACAATAAATCATCAATCTTGACAGTGTCAATGGTTGGTGTTGGCATGTTTATTGAATGGGAGCAATATATTGTTAACGTTTTCAAAATCTTTTGTAGTGAAGTTTACATGTTCATTAAGAAGATAGAATCAATTTTTTCTTTTTCTTTTCTTTTTTTTTGCAAAAAAAATTATACAAATATTTGTTGGTGTTTTATTATATTATAGCCTTATAGGTTAATAACATTTCTAAGTTTTTTAGTAAATCAAATTATTTCGTGGATTAGATTTTACTCTCTTTTTTGGGTGAATTAGATTTTACTTACAATTTTATTAAATATACTCAAGTTAAAACATTGTAAAGATATAATATCATACTAAGTAGTATATATGACTGTATTGTAGTGCTAATTCAATCGCTCTGTTAAAGAATATATGTGGTCGTTTTTTCACATTTGCTTCTACTTCCCGCACCACCGTCGTCACCATCAATGTCATTGTCGTAAATTGAACCACAATTAACAGAGCGAGTTCTTCAAATCGATCTTCGGTAACAATAAGCAACAGAGTTAACAATCAGATCGGTCTCAACAACATCAACAAAATCAACAATCATAAGGGAATTAAATTAAGGGTGAGAGGTAGTAGTACTCTTTGGTTTCATGCAAGTTTAGGATATTATTTGATTAACTTGGTTGGATAGTTATATTTCACAAATATTTGTAGGAGTAATGATCAGATATTTTATTTAAAACTTGACTTTGGTCAACAATAAGTACTGACCCAAGATTTGATTAAAGATTCTAGATGCGTATTTTTGCACAAACATTCGAATGAATCTTATTGAGGCTCTAAGGCCATATTTATACAAAATAAATGGGTCTTAAGCCCATCATAATTAGGTTAAAATCTCCTTATTCTAGGAATTTTATTTCCTTCCACAAGATGCATTCCTTATCAAACCAAATTCTTGACTTTAGCCCCAAGTTGTGATAACTTATGGGCTTGATCGATTTGGGCTTAGATTCAGACCATTTACGGGGGCCCCTTGATGGGCTTGCTTCCTCTTCAACAGACCTGGGCCTGCTTTCCTTTTAAGCAATTTGTTCTTGAACCTTCTCTTTGATGGGCCGAGAATTTTGGCCCTTACACTAGCCCCTTTAGGACTGACCCAATGTTTCATGGGCCTCACCCAAATATTAGGTTTTGTTTTATGTCTTTTTGTTTCCTGTATATGCATATGTATACATATGTATGTACACGTGGGCTATCTTGCAATGATGATTCATCTTACGTGTGGGTTTGTAAATTCAAAACGACGGCTAGATTCCCTCGATTGATACCCCTGTTCGTCTCGAAATGTTGCAACGCCTCATGCCCCATTTAATGTGATAGTTGGATGCACCCTTTCTTCTCTATAAATACCTATCTCCACCTATTACTTGGGATTTTCACTGTCACAAAAACTTCTCAAGTGCAAATCTCTGCATCCTTGCCTTCTGCAATTTATCGCCTCTTTTTGGACTTCATTTTGCCGAAGCTACTTCCGGTCATCTTCTCCGGTGGTTTATTTTTCATTTTTGTAAGTGTTTATCTTTTTAAATTTTTTTTTTTCTTCAAAATGTTTGAATCTCACGCCAGTGAGGAGTTAGCTTCTCTGCCTCATGAAGAATCTATAGAGAGTCGTACCGAGGAACTTCCAATGTTTCCTCAGGAAGATGAAAGGGCCAACGGCATCGAGGAACTCCCCCCTTATAACCCAAATAAACTTCCTGCTAATCTTCGCAAAACCCCAAATATCAAATCTCTTAGAAAACTGGTTAAACCTCCATCTAGCGTAAAGTTTGAGGCTTACAACCCTGAATTAGATTTTACCCAGGGTGAGGGTGTTGGTCCTCACGACCTTCTTCTGTCCTATAACCAAGTGAAATTGGTTAGGTTTCCTATTCACCCCCTTTTTCACTTTGTGTTTTTCACTTTAGGGTTAGCCCCTTTGCAAGTTAACCCTAATTTCTTTCGAATTGTTTCCATGTTAATTCTTGTAAATCGCGACTTTGGACTGCATCTTGGATTTGATGACCTCCTTCTGTGCTATCAGGTTCTTGAGATCTCTAACTACTTAGGGAGGTTCGTGTTTTACCCTTCTAAAGACATGCACATTTGTGAGGGAAAAAATGATTATGAAAAGGGATGGAAGAAGAGGATGGTCCTCATCAAGGGTCCCTGGTTCTATCCTCACTCTGCCTCATTTCCTATCCCTAGTGTTTTCGGTCCTGGCAAATTCAGCCCTTATAAGTTTCTTCATGGACACACGGTTTCTTGCATGTGCCATGATTGTGACCTCCATAGAGCTGAATATATTTATGAGTCTTTTGGCATCAGTAGTAAAGGGTCTTCTTTTAGTAAAGTTTACAAAAAGGTCAAGATTTTGAAGAGTAAACTTTGGTTTGAGCGTCTTGACTGTACTGACCTTTTGACTCCTGGTAATTTGCAGGACATTTCCATACTAGGAGCCTCTGTAGACATGATTCGTTTGACCTGCCCCAAGCTTTTTTATGTCAATCCAAAAGGTACCCCCAATCCTGCAACTGAGGGGACCTCTTCTCGAGTCATAACTGCAGCCCCCAGCTTTTGGGACTACTGTAATGTCTTGGTCTGTTCCAGCGACTGTGTCTGTTGCTGTCCAGTCCCCTACCCCTTCCTTGCCTCAACCTACTCCCTCTCATACTCGTCCTTCTACTGAAGAAAGGTCCTCTAAAAGTCAAAAATTAAAAGGAAAAGCTGGAGAGGATGGGGGGATGCCTCTCTCCCCACTACTATGGTTGTCATGATTGAAAGGGCCAAATCCTTCTATAGCAGGGAGGACTTGGATGCCTTCAAAGCCCTTGATGATCCTGAGTTTCCAGACAGGGTGATGGGCATGATGATGAGGGTATGTTTTTCCTGTGTGTTTGTTTTTATCATGCTTCGCTTCTTTCCCCCCTATTTTTTCCTTTCTTGATGGAGCATTACTTTCTGTTTTGGTGCTCTGATAATTTTTTCCTTGTGTATTTTTTCACAGGCCTTTTATATTGTGGGGGGTTTATGCTATACTCGCCAGACTTATGCTGATAAACTGGCCCATCAGACTGGTGAATCAACGCGCCTCAAAGCTGCCCTGGCCTTGGCAGATGGGAGGGAGACCCTCTTAGTCAAGGAGGTTGCTTCTTTGAAGGAAAATAATGTTGCTTTAAAAGAGAGCAGGGCTAAGGCGAATACTGAGATTGAAGATCTTCAGTATCGCATGTCCCTTACTCATTCTGAGCTAGAGATGTGCCACCACGGGGGGTTGACCATGCATTCGCGCTATGAGGTCTTCAATAATCGCGTTGCTGGCCAGTTCTGGCGCAATGGTTTTGAAACTGCCTTAAAGGAGCCTGCGCAGAGAAAACCTGCAGACCTTGAGGCCATGGATGTGCATCTTGGTGTAAAGGTTCCCTATGATGCTCCAAACCCAAGTTCAGTTAACGAGCTCTTCTCTAAGTTCCTTATTGCTGACTCTCAGGGCCCAGAGGCTCCAGCCCCTTCTTCTTCTTAAAGTGTAAAGGATGTTGATAGGGCCACAATACGGATCTTATTCTCGTCTTGAGTTACAATGTATCTCATTTGTGGCACTATCATCTCCCTTATTAGGAGCAATCTCCCCTTTTAGTTTTGTTCATCAGACATGTCTCTGGACTTTTATTGTCGATTGGGTAAATTTACATATTTCTTTTTAATGAAAAATCTTCTTTCTTTTGTTTAATTTATTCTGAATCTACCAAAGTTTGTATGTCTTAACTAATTATTTGTTTCATCAGTATGTGTATGCCTCTGACATACAAGCTTTTTGTTGACTTAACTATAGGAATAAAAGTTCCCTTGAGTTGGCTCAGGCATGTGCCTTTGTTTTTTATAACTTAGGAATAAATTTCTCTTTTAAATGGGCCAAACATATGCCTCTATCATTTTTATAACTTAGGAATAAATTTTTCTTATAGATGGGTCAGACGTATGCCTCTGCCAATTTTATAACTTAGGAATAAATTTTTCTTTTAAATGGGTCATGCATATGCCTCTGCCAATTTTATAACTTAAGAATAAATTTCTCTTTTAAATGGGCCAGGGATATGCCTCTACCACTTTTATAACTTAGGAATAAATTTCTCTTTTAAATGGGTCAGGCATATGCCTCTGTCATTTTTATAACTTAGGAATAAATTCCTCTTTTAAATGGGTCAGGCATATGCCTCTGCCATTTTTATAACTTAGGAATAAATTCCTCTTTTAAATGTGTCAGGCATATGCCTATGCCACTTTTATAACTTAGGAATATGGGCCAGACATATGCTTCTTCCATTTTTATAACTTAGGATAAAATTCCTCTTTTTTAATTTTAAATAAAACACTTTGGTAATTATTTGCTAAAATATGTATTTTGAGAAGACAAATACCTAGGCTTCAGCCTCTTTTATTCATTGAATCAAAATAAATAACAAACAATGTAGACAAGGATTGCCCTAGCTAATTTTTAAAGAGCTGGGAATCTATCTATGGATAGTACCGCATCAATATGAAGGTATTTTGAGAGTTGGGCTCCATGCGACCATTGGATTTTCTGAGCCGGTAAGACCCTTTGTCAATGACTTCGATCACGGTGTAAGATCCTTCCCAAGTTTCTCAAAGTTTTCCTATTATGCCAATTTTCTTCCTGAGCACCATATCTCCTACCTGGAATTCACGTCTCTTTACTTTTTGGTTATAGCTTCTTCTTATCCTCTATTGATACTCAGTAAATCTTGTGGCTGCCTTATCATATTTTTTTTTCAAAGTGTCGAGAGCTTGCACCAGGTTCTGATTGTTTTGATCCACCTGATAATTTTCACTTTTGATGGTTGGGAGCACATTTTCTGTTAGGATCACCGCTTCTACTCCATACGTCATGGAAAATGGGGTTTTTCCAGTAAGGAATCTTGGTGTGGTTCTATATGTCCATAAAACTTCTGGTAGTTTATCTGGATAGAGTCCTTTAGCGTCTTCTAATTTCTTTTTGAGATTATTTAGAATAGTCTTGTTCGTCCTTTCAGCCTGTCTGTTTCCCTGTGGATATCCAACTGAAGACGTCTTGAGCTGTATGCCATGCTCTTCGCAGAAAGCCCTGATCCATTTGTTGTCTAAGTTTAGACCATTATCGATCATTATGACTCTGAGCCCCCCAAAACGGCATATGATGTGCGTCCAAATGAATTTGATCACATGCATGTGAGTGATCACTGAATATGACTCTGCCTTTACCTACTTGGTGAAGTAGTCCGTAGCAATCAATGTTAATTTCACCTTTCTTAGTGCTTTTGGAAGTGGTCTTACGATGTCAATCTCCCATTGTGCGAAAGGGTATGGATTAAGCGTAGGATTGAGAAGCTCTGGTGAGGGATGAATGTTGTCACCGTGGATCTGGCATTTATGGCATCTTCTAACGAAGGTTTCTGTATCTTGGGAAAGATAATGCCAGAAATAGCCTTAATTCAATACCTTGTGAGCAAGTGACCTTCCTCCTGAGTGGTTGCCACATGCTCCTTCATGAATTTTCTTCATAATGGCTCTGGCATCGAAAGGAATAAGACATCTGAGGTATGGTCTTCCAAAGGATTTGTGGTATAAGTGTTCGTTAAACAGAAAATACCTGATGGAATTCATACAGATTTTTCTTGCATCAGGCTTGGTAGGGTTCCATACCTTAAATAAGACATAATTGGATCCATCCAACTGGGTTCCCATAGAATTATACAGACATTCCTCGGTTATTGTGTGCTTGGGATATCCAAGTAATCTATTGGCGCCACCCTGGTCAAGTATTGTGAGTTGGATGACGCCATGTTGGCTAGTCTGTCTGCACCTCCATTTTTTTTTCACAGGATCTGCTGAAGGGTGAATGGATTGAAATGACTGAGATCTGAATGAGTCAAGGCCCTGTACGGTTTTAGGTTTTCACCAGCTTCATATTCTTCATTGACCTGTTTAACAACCAACTGGGAGTCGTTGTATATCCTGATGCATTTTACTTGAAAACTCTGACATAATCTGATCTCGGCTAGTAATGCCTCATACTCAGCTTCGTTATTGGAGACTGGAAATTCCAGTTGTACTGACTGATGTATTTTCATTTCGTTTGGAGTTATAACTTTCAGACCTAATCCAACACCCGCAACTCCGACTAATCCATCAACAAACAACTTCCATTCTGGCTCCTCTGACTCTGGATGCTCAAGCTATGGTTTTGCTTCTAAGAGGAAATCATCTAGAGTCTGCCCTTTGATGGCAGTTCTAGGGACATAGGTGATATCGAAAGCTCCCAACTCAATTGCCCATCTGGTGATTCTCCTAGTCAAGTCAGGTTTGGACATTATTGCCCTAATGGGGAATGATGTTAGGACAATGATAGGGTGTGTTTCGAAATAATGCCTGAGTTTTATTTTAGCATTGACTAATGATAGAATTACTCGTTCTGTGATAGTGTAACTTGTCTCAGGGTCTGTGAGTGATTTGCTGGTGTAAAAGACTGGGGTCTGACAAGTTTTTTCTTCTTTGACCAGTGTTGCACTTGTTGAGGAAACTAAAACTTCTAAGTACAGATGTAGCCTCTCGCCTGGCTTCAGAGAAATTAGCACTAGAGGACTCACGAGGTACTCCTTCAATTTTTTTAGCGCACTGGTTTGTTTTGGTCCCCATTTGATGCCCTTCCCTACTTTTATGGCTTGAAAGAATGGTCTGCATTTGTCTGTGAGTCTGGAAATAAACCTGCTTAGTGCGTCCACCCTTCCCGTGAGGGTCTGGATTTCTTTCTGGGTCCGCGGTTCCTCTGTGTGCACTAAGGCCTTGATTTGAGTGGGGCTTGCTTCAATCCCTGTTCTATTCACGATATGGCCTAAGAACTGGCCAGACGAAACCCCTAATGAACACTTTGATGGATCGAGCCGCATTCCGTAGAGTTTAACTGCCTGGAACACATCTCCCAGGTGCTGGAGGTGATCCTTTTTCTTTTTGCTTTTAACCACTGTGTCATCAATGTATGCTTCCACAATATGGCCCATTAGGTGGCCAAAAATTTTCTTTATAAGCCTCTGGTAAGTAGCACCTACATTATTTAGTCCAAAAGGCATTACTTTATAACAAAATGTACCTTCTTTTGTGATAAAAGACGTTTTTTCCTCATATGCTGAATTCATGGGTATCTAGTTGTAGCCGGAGTATGCATCTAGGAATGAGATTCTTTCATATCCTGCTGTAGTGTCCACCATCTAGTCAATTTTTGGCAAAGGGAAACAATTTTTTGGGCAGGCCTTGTTTAAATTGGTGAATTCAATACAAACCCTCCATTTCCCGTTCTTCTTCTTGACGACAACTACGTTAGAGAGCCAAGTGGGATATTTGACTTCCTTGATAAACCTGGCCTCTAGTAACTTTCTGACTTCGTCCACTATGATCTGGTTCTTTTCCATTCCGAAGCACCTCTGCCTCTGCTTAACGGGTCTGGCATTAGGGTCAACATTCAGGTTGTGTTGTGCAACTGACGGATCTATGCCTGGCATATCCAGGTATGACCAGGCAAATATGACCATGTTGTCTTGTAATAATTTTATCAAATCTAACTTTTCAATGGTTGTTAAGGCAGACCCATTAAATGTGGTTCGTCCTTCACCAGTGGGGCTGATATCCACTTCTTGGAGTGGTTCTGTTGTAACCTGATTTTCTCAACCCTCCTCAAAAGGGTCAATCTGTAATTGTTATTTTTCCCTTTATTTTGAGCTTTCCTGATTCTCCTCGTTGGACTTAGTCCAAGTGTTGAGGTTCTTCATTGATACTACATAACACTCCTTTGATGTTATCTGATCCCCTGGGATGTCTATCATGTCTACTACGTTGGGATCAATACACCTCATCACTTAATGGAGGGTCGATGGTACACCCTACATCCTGTGAATCCAAACTCTGCCCATAAAGAGGTTGTACGACGGAATTACATCTATGACCACAAAATTTTCCCTAAGTGTCCTTCTGGTGACTGACACAGGTAGTTGGATGACTCTAATCGGCTCCACCCGTCGCCTGTCAAATCCGGTGAGGGGGACTCTAGCAGGTTGCATCTGGTTGGTATCCATTCCAAGTTTGTCGAAGGCCTACTTGGTCATGATATGAGTGCTACTTCCAGGGTCTACCATGACTTTTTTAACTAAACAGTTGGAGACCAATAGTGAGATGATCAGAGGGTCTTCATGTGGCATCAACACATTCTTGAGGTCAGTTTCAGAGAAACTGATTTGTGGCACCTCATTTCTGTCAGAGGTCTGGCAAATCTCGCCAATCCGCCTGAGTTTGTGAGCCTGACGCATATGAGATCTTTTGACCCCTTCCGTCTCCTCGAACGTTCTGCCACCTTGTACCATATGGATCACTCATACTGGTTGCCCTGTTGGAGTGTTATTCTGAGGGGTTTTTTGCTGATGCTCTGTTCGTACTTGATCCCTTACTACATATTTGGCTAGTTCTCGTTTTGTAATAATTGTTTCTACCTGTCTGCCTAGGTTCCTGCAATTGTTAGTATGATGACCATACTCACTGTGGAAGGCGCAATGTTTCATCATATCTCTCTGTTTTATCGGCTGTCTCATGGGGCTTGAAAATTCCCTTGATTTTATTCTCTAGGTAAAGTTTCCCCAGACTTACTTTAAGGGGAGTCACCTTGTCTTCCATCTTTTGTTTCTTGTTGGTCGGTTTGCTCGATGAAGAGCTTGGAGCCTGGCAGGCTATTTTTTGCTCTTTGATACGGTCTTTGGTGCGGGCCTCTACAGTAACCATAACAGCCTTTTTATGCCTGACCACCTCTTCCTCCTCAATCCAGAGGTAACCCTAGACTCTGGAATTTAACTCCCCTATATTACTCGGGGGCCTTTTTACCAGAGAAGCATGAAACTTAGTACCTGGGATCAGGGCCATCCTGCATGCTTCTATCGTCGAAAGTTGGTCGTATTGATCTATGGAAGACATATCTCTGGTGAATCTAGATAAGAAACTCTGGAGACTTTTATCCTTCTCATAGGTCATAGTGAATAAGCTGGAGATGGTCTTCTTCTGCCTATGATTGCCATAGTACTATGCTATAAAAAGTTCGCACAACTTGTTCCAATTGTCAATGGAACCAGGGGGTTGCTTCCTAAACCATAGAAGGGGCACCTCTATCAAACTGGTGGGAAATACGTTGCACATCAAGGCCTCATCCTTCTTCCATGCGGTAATCTTGGTTTGGTATTGGTAGATGTGATTCGTTAGGTCCTTGGTTCCATCATAAAGAGTGAAGGTTGGCAACCTAAACTTTTTCGGGTACTCATCCTGGTTTATATCATCTGTGAACAACGATCTGATCATGTCTACGGTTGCATGGGCTGCCAAATCTTTCATCGTGGTTGCCTGGACTTTCATGTTTTGCAGCAGTTGCCTCTGGATTTTAGCGGGCATATCCTTCAGATCCATCATCGTAGGCTGAATCTGGACTGGGGGATCCTTATGCCTTTGGCCGGTGACCTCTTCTTGTTCGTCAGCTACTCTGTTCCCTGTGCCTTCTCTTCCATTATTGTGGTTCCCGTCATTCCGGGGTGGATCTGGGAGGACGTCTTCGTGATTAGTGACGTCGGCTTGGTTTCCTGGATTGTCAGGGTTAGGAGCCTGACCTTGCTTCTGACGGAGTTTTGCGTTATGATGCTCTAGTTCTTCGTTCCTTCTTTCTACCGTCACCAGTCTCTCCATAATTGCTTGAATCTGGGCGGCTTGAGCATTGTTTGCCTCAGCTAATGTCGCTGTGGACCTCGTGTCCACCACCATGATTACCTTTCGTTTCCCACAAACGGCACCAAAGTGTAGATACGTATTTTTGCACAAACACTCGAATGAATCTTATTAAGGCTCTAAGGCCATATTTATACAAAATAAATGGGTCTTAAGCCCATCATGATTAGGTTAAAATCCCCTTATTCTAGAAATTTTATTTTCTTCTACAAGATGCATTTCTTATCAAACCAAATTCTTGACTTTAGCCTCAAGTTGTAATAATTTATGGGCTTGATCGATTTGGGTTTAGATTCGGACCATTTACGGGGGGGCCCTTTCTAGACTTGCTTCCTCTTCTACGGACCTGGACCTGCTTACCTTTTGAGCAATTTGTTCTTGGACCTTCTTTTTGATGGGCTGAGAATTTTGGCTCTTACAAAGATGCATAAACTTATAATTAAAATATTAACAAATTAAAAGGAATGTAAATGAAGTTAACCTAGCTAATTATTCTTGAACTAAAGAAAAATAATTTAAAGTTTGATAGATAAAATAAAATAAGACGTGTATATAATATATATATCATATATAAGAGATGCATTGCCTGAATGTGAATTCCAAAACATAAACGTATCCCATCTCATTTTCTTATACATTTCTACGCCTAGGTATTGCTTTTCCTACTCAGTGAGTGAATTATTGTCACATATGATTATTTATGTGAGAGTGGGCAAGATCAATTAATCATAACAGAAAGTAGCAAAAAAAAAAGTTAAAAGGTTGCCAGCTTATAGGTGCCCAATAGTCCAACTTGTGGAGTTTTTCAAGTTTGTGACAGTGCAAATTCATACTCCTTTCTCAAGCTTCATGGTCCAATATTATTTTTATTTTTTACGAACTAAAATATTTCTTTCATTCGTCAAGGACGAAAACAACCCATAAAGTAGAAAATAATAATAAAAAGGTCTAAAGAAAATAAAGCGACCTATAGTATATAATAATACCACGTGATTATAATTACATTAACAAACCCCCTTTTCTCTCTCATGAATTTTCTTCCTTCAAGAAGCTAAGAATTTAAACTATTCAGCAATATCCCTTTAGAGATTTCCCTAACAGTTACCATGTCGAACACATGGCCAGCCCTTATTGAATGAGATATAAACCCAACATGTCACAGAGTCATGTCTACAGTTAAATAGTTGAAGGTGAAGAATTATGTCTGCAGTTGAATAATTGAAATGGCTGTATAAAAATATGCATCTCTTTGGCTCTTCCCATCTATGCATCTGTTCATTCATAATTGATTGTCTATAAATAGGACATGCCACATTTCATTTCTAATAATCCAAAAATTCTCTGTTTTCTTTCTTTTTTTCCTTCTCCATACATACCTACCTCTCTCTATATATATATATGCATGCATATGATAGTGGTCGCAGGAGAAGAGTACTACACCGAGTTGGTTCTACTATTTCTCCAATTAGTAGTGTTGATAAATTTTACCATTGAGATATGTCCTATCACACGTGTCATGAAATACATTGCGATACAGTACGATACAATCTCAATTTTTACGTGGACTTTTTCAATCTATATTTTCCTATGTTCCTTCAAATCAAAATAGAAGTTATATTGTAAAAGCAAGATTTCTTGACTAATATATATACATACATAGCTACACCATCTATGTATATCTACATATTCCAAGAGGGCATATATATATATGGAAAAAATTTCACAACTTGATGTTCTGGTAGACTTTTTTATTTATTTATTTTGAAAAGGACAACTGGTAGACTTGCAAAGCGATAATCTTAACATATTTTTCAAAATAAAATAAGATCTTGACTAGATAGATGGCCATGATTATTCAAAACTATTATATAATCCATGAAACATTAATATTACTAATCTATTCATGATGATGTAAAAGCACAAGATTCGTTGTGGTATTTTATAATAACTTGTGTATGGGTACTCGGTCCCTAATTATTATTATTATTATTAGAAGGAGTGATCAATGTCAATACTAGGGTTCTGATTGTAGAATTGTAATGGGTGGTTTAACTAAATTACCCTTAAGTGCTTATGTTCTGGGTTTTTAAAATACACTATTTTTTGTAATTTCATCTTTTATTTATAAAATTTATTTATTTAACAAAAAAAATAATACTAGAGATGACAATTTGCCCTCCCCATCCAGTTTATAACGATTTTGGGTACTCTGTTTATATTATATTGGTAGGAATGAGATTGGAAAAAAAAAATCCGCACATAAACGGGGCGGTGACGGTTTTAGGTGTCCCCCACCTCGCCCCGTTCCGTTTAGACATATTATAATATATATATAGTAAATAAAAAATAAATGTAACTCACTAATCATAAACTCTATTTTTATTGTTGTATAAATTGAAGTGAACCTAATATTGGACAATTTTCTTTTTTTGTTATTATTTTCGGTAGAATGTATTGTAATTTGGATTGTTGGATAAGTTGGTGGTTTTATTTAGTTTTTATAATGTTGAATTTCATTTTTTAAGTATATGATTTTGTGGAGTTGTTTACTTTTAAAGTGACATATTTGAAAATTTTAACTGTTAATGTGTACATGCGGGCACCCAACAGTTTTAAAAAATTCGAAGGGGACGGGGACGGGGACGGGTGACCTCCCACCCCATTTAGCCGGTTTTGAACAAGAATAGAATGTGAATTTTTTAACGATTGTGGAAATGGAAGATGGTACACCCACCCGCCCAGAGCCGCACTCGTTGTGATCCTTGTTCATTACACAAGGTCTATGTTTATCTTTATATTTGATGTTTCCAAACCATGGATGCATTCACTGGTTTGGCTCAAAAAGCAAACTTTAATAAAAAATAATGTAGCAATAAAGTCAAGTGATTGATAATTAATGCTTTTGGCTATGGACAATAGGTGATTAGATAACATTTTATTTCTGATAAAATTTGGAAAAAGGGTGAGAGATTTTTTTCAAATTGATAAAACATTTCATTTCTGATTTTTTTTAAGTGATTTATCTAATTTTTAACCTTTAGTGAGAATCGAATATGAAATTTAGGGCGTTCGGAGAACAGTTTTTTTTGTTTTTTTTTTTTTCTAAAAATTGAAAATTTAAAAACTATACAAAAATTATGTTTGGTAGAGCTTTCTGGAAACTGTTTCGGAAAATTTCAGTTATAAAAATAATAGTTTTTTAAGAAAATTTGGGGTCTACTTGGTTTGTACGTATCTCTAAAAACTATTTTTGAAAATTCTGAAAACTGAAAATTATTTTATGAAAACAATAAAAATGAGTTTTCTGAAAACTGACATTTTTATAATTGAATTTTCAAAAAATAATTTTCAGAAAATCCAACCAAACAGATTTTTGTATAGCTATCTGATTTTCAGAAAACAAAAAGCTTTGTTCAGAAATGCAAGCTAAGCATGTCCTTGGTTTTATTGTTTTCAAAGTTCTCAAAAACAGTTTTCAACGAATGGATACAAGCAAATATATTATGAGACAACAAACCAATTATTATTATTATTTAACTAAACCAACTAACCTATTTAGTCCATCAAAAATAAAATAAGAAGAATTTTTTAAAAAATTCCGAATTCTCACATTCATGTGGAACAAAGAAAAGAATTTGTTGGAAACTAGTGTGCTATTTACTTTGACTCACTAGATCGTTGAATTTGAAAATTTGAGAAATTTGAATCCTCTTCTTCACTTGTTCTTTCCCATTTTCTTCAATGTTGATGAAGACCTTAAGAACAATCTATGTTGTCGATTGACAATGCATTAATTTTGTGATAAATTAATTTTCATAAATATAGTAATTTCTCACAAAATAATAGTATATACTATATAGCCCAAAACTAATTCATGGACAATCCTACCCTTTACAAACTGGTAGCTACAATCCCCTTGAACGGTTAAATAACAATCACTTGATTGGGTTTTGAGTTGTGACCATCGTAAGTCAAGCCGCGTGGTGACGTGGCTTTGGGTGACCTTGAACAAAAGTACTGGGGATAAAAGAGGGAGAACCAACCAGGCCCTGGTTCCGAATCCGAAAAGGATTGGGCCCAAATATCGAAGCCCACTTTTAGGCCCAGTATTATTAGACTCGTCTTTAACGGGCTTGAAGCCTAAGACAGTCTAGTGATGGACCCACAATAATGGGTAAACAGTAAACACCATGGTTATACCGTTATAGCCTCAAATCATCAATTCTTGTTGACTCTTTTTTTATTTATTTAAAACATGGTCTTGAGTCACGTTAGGTAATTACGTAAGAGTTGGTAGATCAAACGTAAACATGACACATTTTATGAGTTGACAACATTATGTATAGTACGGAGGTAAAATATAAATAGTTGAGAGGAGTTGTTGAACTCTTGACAACGGATGATTATGAAAATTTGTCTTAACTAAAGTTTTTCCGATCTTTAACACCTCTTCCAATGTGTTTAATGTTGGGGATTGTTAGGTTATTTACTCACACAAATAATTACACACACAAATCACATATCCGCAACACCAAAAAAATTTATGTGAAAAATTCTTTGGTCGAAAGGAAAAATCACGGAACTTTTTTAGTCCGGCAAAATCATTCACTATAAGAAAATAATGAGATTACAAGCCTTCAATTTGTGACTACAAACTCACTCTCATAAATTGGATCACTCACTGTATTTTCTTCCGCACTTTGCAGGATTACTCTCTCTTGTTTGTGTTTTTCCCCTTGATAGAAATACGATACCCAACACCCCTATTTATAGGGGTGTAGAAGAGAAGATGACAAACACCACTTGCCCAACTTGTAATTGCAATTCTTGACATTGGGGTGTGGCGAGCTTGCAAATCTTTCACGCGTGATTTGGTGCAGCAAATCTTGACTTCTGCCCATATGCATGCATGTGGTTGAGCTGGGTATGGAACCTTATTTAATTACACTTAAATTGACACAAACTTTGAACTTGGAGGCAGTTTAAACAATACGAGAGTTCAAGAAGTATGTTCTTGACTTGTTCTCCACCTCTATAGCCAGCTTGGCGCTCATTTTGCTAGTATCCTAATTGCCCAGAATCATACGTTGGCTAATTCTGTGGGAAAAGATGGTCAGATGTTGTCAGAAAGCTCTTCTATTATTCATGACTCGACGTAAACTTCCTTATGTCCCACTCATCGGTTCTTGCATGGTATCAAGCTTCAAATTCATCAAAACATTCTACCTATGTTTCATCATAACAATGCCACGAAGTCGAATCTAGAAAATCCAGATTCTGTTGTACACACCAAGAAAAAAAAAGAAGAAGCATTTTGGATGTAAGGTTTGTCTTAGCTTAGAACAGAATGAGCAAAACTAAAGCAAACTTGAACTTAGACGGCTCATCCAAATGAACCAAAACAACCAAAACTAAAACAAACTATGAAAAGCTCAATCTAGGTATCTTCTAATGAAGGTATATATATGTGTTGTCTAATTGAGCTGATGCTTGGCTTTGGCTCCACCAATAGGTAGATATACACTGTTACATATCATATAATAAGAAGCTGACTAAACAGAAAAAAACACTACTACCTCGGATAAAACAAGTGCCAACTTGAACAAGACCATCAGGAGCCAACAAACGAGTCCCAACATACACTATACTAGAGTCAGCATTGTTTTATTGTTCTTGTTACTATTGAAAATAAATAAATAGTAAATACCCGTGATAGAGACCTTCGGAAAATGAAATTAATGGGACGAAGCATCGGATAAAAACATGTTTTGGCCATTCAGAAGAAAACACTCATAGACCTCAACGTTCATGTTTCATTCTTTGTAATCTTACAACGACACCACCTATGTTTAGTTCTTGTCATCTTTCATATTCTAGGAATGATGTCCTCTTATATGTTTCCTTCCACGCACTCTGAGTGTGTGCCACACTCTGAAAGCCACACTCCAATCTAACAATGTCTTCTCCTCGCACACTTGAGTCTTGTGCCGAACACAAGCTTGATGTTGCCAATAAGAGAGAGGAGAGGATTCAGCGCCTGCAACGAGCTCAGTGGCTCCGAGCAGCTATTTTGGGAGCGAACGATGGTTTGCTTTCTGTTTCACTGCTTATGCTTGGTGTAGGCGCAGCGAAAGAGAAAAAAAGCTCCATGATTCTTTCTGGAATTGCCGGGGCTCTTGCAGGCGCTTGCAGCATGTCTGTTGGGGAGTTCGTCTCTGTTTCAACCCAAAGAGACATCGAAAGAGAAACAATGGTGAGCAATTCAAATTCAAGAGCCGAGTTTAGTCAAGATCATAATGGAGGAGAGGTGAAGCTTCAGATCACAGCCAGTGCCAATGGGAAAACAGCAGTAGAAACTAAGCAATCACTCGATGAGACTAACCTTGAAGAGCCATCTCCGGGGAAAATGACACCCGGCCATCAGCAGTTTCGCCATGTTCTTTCTTCGCCTGCAAGGTCCCCGATAATAAAAGTGATAGCAGGAGATGCTGCAAAGAAAATTAGTCCTATACAAGAGGAAAAGGATGCATTGGAGGAGGAAGAGAGAGCGCTGCCAAACCCATACAAGGCTGCAACTGCATCAGCGTTGTCGTTTCTCTGTGGTTCGCTGATCCCTCTGTTAGCAGCTATTCCTGTTGATCAAGGCACTGCTATGATTGTTGTCATCGTGGTAGTGACAACGATAGCTCTGCTACTTTTCGGAGGTGTTGGAGCTCTTCTCGGTGGTTCATCAGTTAGGGCCTCGGCAGTGAGAGTTCTGATTGGAGGGTGGCTTTCGATGGCCCTAACTTTTGGGTTACTCAAGCTTTTAGATAGAGATGGCAAGGGTCCTGACTCAGAATAATGTTACGATAACGTATGAACAAAATTCTATTATCTTGCGTTTGGCAGCTTCTATTTTGGTGCTCCTCAACATAGCTTCAGCATATTCAGGTTGTTGTGAATTCACAAGTACAATTGGTTGTCAGTAATGCTACCATGCATGTAAAAACAAGATTCTTCATGTTTTCTATGCGATGCTTAGGTCAAGCAAAGCAGTTGATTCATAAATGTAAATTGAGCATATACATTTTTCATGTTTATCCACATGAAATAAACATGAAGTGTATATGTATAAAATTTGCACCATATTTTCAAGGTTGTCTCTTATTCTATGAAATTTAAGGTTGGGATAAAAACGAAGGATTTTAGCAAACTTCTTTACTTTGATGAGAGGATTAGAATGACCACATATTTTTTTAATCAGAACTTCTCTGGTGAATTACAAGCATAACGCTTTAAGATAGTTTTCAGTTTGTTGAGCACCTTCAGATCTAAGACAGAAAGCTAGGGTTTACACCGAACTTAAATCCACAACTGTCAGAGGAGTGTTCAGCAACTATTCCTGTGTTAATCCATCTCCATATCATCATCATCATCACCATCTGTGCCTTAATCCCATAAGGAGTGAATTCTCTACAAGGAATATCTTTTTTCATTTTTTCCTATTATATACCACGTCTTAAATTTTAAATCTGAAATTTATTTTTAATTATGTTCTCCAATTTACATTTTGTTTGGCCTCTTTGTCCTGTACCTTCGAAGCAGACAACTCTTCCTCTTCCTACCGATATCATCAGGTCAACAATTATGGTCACCTGGGTCTTACTTTCTCTAATTTTGTTATTTATAGTCACTATAACTGATATTCCCCTCACAAGTTCATCCATCTACATATAATTTCTGAGTACATACATACATATAAATATATATACACACACAAACATAAATATTTGCATACATCTACAGTTAAATCATTCAGGAAATAAAACTTTAAACAATCCCTGGGGCAAATCTAGTTCACTACCTGCACATTTGCAGCAAACTTCTACGAACTACATTTTCAAATTTAATCAAAAGATAAATGTAGATAGATTACAGATCAAAAGAAATAAAGGTATGTTATATGCAAAGGAAAGGTATGAAAAGAAGTTGAACTGGCCTCTAGTACCCCTTCCCTTTGCTAAGTTTCTAAAGGATCCATTGAAGGGCATCTCCCTATTCGCCCTATGAATATGGAACACAGAAACCTGGTTGGTTGACATATGCAAAGGAAAGGCGTGCCTGTTATCATGAGATGCGCCTATTGAAGCAGAATAATGGTTTAATTGGTGGGGACCAAGTTTCATATCCTACAATTGACAATTGAAATAAACCCTAAATCGTGCAGAAAGCAAACAAAATCTCAAACCTGAACTTTAAGATGTTCAGAGTAACCAGAAACCAAATCTCCATGGCTTATGTTATCGTAAACCCAGGTACAAACTAAACCAAAGCTCAATATAGCATAACCCAGTTACTAGATGAAAAACCTTGACAAATCATATGCGATGAACTTTTTGTGGACTATTATTTCTGCATTTATTCCCAACCAATTACAATTCTCACCAGAACCTAGGAAATGCGGAGGGGGCAATGAGAAAATACAGTGAATTTTTATTCAGATGCTTATTACTCTTTCATACCTAACTTGATATTTTGAACTTTAACAGTCAGCTGTAGTTTCTGCTGCTCGATATCTTTCAAAACTGAGAGCAAATTGGCACGATATACTTCACATTTCCGTTGTGCACGTTCCAGCTGACGGGATAGTTTCTGTATTTTACGGTCCTGGTCATCCTGGAAAGATTTTTAATATACATTAAGAAACAAGTCGCGAAACAACAGAATCCCATAACCATTGTATGCAAAAACGACTCAAACAACCATTAACACAATAACAAATACTATTTTTGCAAAAGTACATATAATCTATGCTGAAACAAAAATTATAACAAAAGCATGCTAGAAAATGAAGACCAAGAACATGAAACAACCTCTCTACATCACATGCATTTACTGCTCCAAAGTGTCATCTTGATTTGACAAGAAGTCTTACACTTCTGACCAAAACAAAGGGGGGAAAACCAAAAAAGCAAACGATAATAATAATAACAAAGAAAAAAATATTGAATTGGTGTTTTATCCACCACAATTCTTGTGAAGATCTGCAACATATAGTCGTGGACATTGTGAATAATAACATATAGCCAAAAACAGACCACGCCAAATGTTAATTGTTCAAATTGACTCCTTACTAATACAGTTAGCTAAGCCTTATTTGGCTACCTCAGGACTTGGGTGCAATTGTTCACGGCCACTAAGGTGAAATCCTTTACAAAGGAGATAAATTAATTACATTTATATACAAAAATCAAGAAATCCGGTGATACAAACTCAAGGTCTCCAAAAGTGGACCAGTGTAAGAAGTGTGTGTGTGGTGACCTATGTGGGCGGGTGCAAGTGGCACTGGCAGGCTACCACACTGGGCGAGCTACAAGTGCACAATCTCACACCGCTTGGGTAAGGAAAGACTACGTGCTATATGTTGGTTTCATACCCTTCTATGACACGACACGTTTTAAAATCGTGATAGCTGGAAATCCACCGGAACTCCACATTTAAGCGTGTTTGACGTGGAGTAATACCAAGATGGGTGACCCCCTGGGAAGTCTCTGGTCCAGGTGAGCCAAAAGCAGACAATATTGTGTCTGGATTAGGAGGGAGTTGTTACAAATGGTATCAGAGTCTGACCCAGCCGGAAGTGTGCCGACGGGGACGTCGGGCCTCTTAGGGGGGTGGATTGTGGTGACCTATGTGGGCGGGTGCAAGTGGCACTGACAGGCTACCATATTGGGTGAGCTACAAGTGCACAATCCCACATCGCCCGGATAAGGAAATGCTACGTGCTATATGTTGGTTTCATACCCTTCTATGATACGACGCGTTTTAAAACCGTAATGGCGGGAACCCACCAGAACTCCACAGTTAAGCGTGTTTGACATGGAGTAATACCAGGATGGAAGACCCCCTGGGAAGTCTCTGGTTCGGGTGAGCCAAAAGCTGACAATATTGTGTCTGGTTTGGGAGGGGGCTATTACAGTGTGATTGAATATCGATGAATCTAGAAAAGAGGGTTTAAGGTTGGAACGAATCTATAACAAGAATTCTTCGAATTCCTTGGGGATTCTTGACAGGTGCTGATCTAACTATAGCACAAATTTATGCCTACCTACAATCGATGAATTAAGAATTCCCAGAACAACAAGATATAAACAAAAAATCCTCATAGGATTTTTGATAAAATTTTCGACAGTTACTAAATGTTATCAACTAATTAGAAGGCCTCATTACTAGTCCATGGTATTTGATTCGTCAATCTCATTACTATTGCATAGTCTTTCATATATCTGAAGCAACCAAAGGCTTATTTCTGGCTTTCTGCTTTTTTTTAATCAGAATATATAACTAATAAAGAAATTTGCTATTGACAGTGATATATGTTGTATATGTAAATGGACTAATCAAGGTAGGAGGAAGCAAAGAGCATTCTATAAATGATGAAAGAAGTAAGAATTTGGTTGTCAAGCAGGGATCTACAATATGCAAGTTGAGTTCAGGTTCTCCAACTTCAGGGGGTTGTTAAGGGGAATACCCCAGTCATCTTCCACAGGTACGAGAAGAAGTCCTGAAGATCGTAACAAAAATCAGTGAAGCTTGTTTCTACCTAACGACAATTCCCTAGCAAGCAGATAAATTCAGGGATATTGTAGGATTTTCAGGGTAAGGCCACCAGTAAGCAATGTATTAAGACTGGCTTTTTTCAATTGAAGCAGTGAACCGTCTGCCACATTCAGGACATGTAAAGAATCCAGCTCTTTGGAGGAATCCAATATTCAGGAAACAATTATGCGATTCGAAAAAGACCTTACCTAGTTTAAGTTTTACCTAGACGGGTCATGGAAACAAACCTAACCTTCAGAAGATGTATACACATAATGAAAGAAAATGAACTTGAACACATAATAACAATTTTCACACAAAAAATAAGAATAATTCAGCCATAATTGGAACAGTTTAACAAATACCGACTCCTATTACCAATCACAGTAAGTAATTCAGTGAACAGTTGATGACAATTGAGAGTCTCACTTTTATTAGTTTAACCATAAGGAAAGTTGTATTCGGTAAATTAAATTGAAACGCATATAAAAATAGAAAGCATATCAGATGCTATTAAAATAACACAAAGGGCCACATCTAGTATTCCTATACACAGAAATAAAAACAAAAAACAAAATAAAGAAGCAACTAATTGAGGAAAAGAAATGACAAGCAACTCACTGTCGATAAAGGTTGTTCCACACCGCATTGATGAACCCCATGAATATTCTTTGCAGCATGGTATTCTTTGCTAGAGCCATTGCCATTAGAAATCCTCCCATCAATCTTTTTTGCATTAGCAACTTTATTTGTGGCTTCCTTTAAAGCATCCATCGCCACATTGTAAACGTCAGCAGTCTCCACTCCTTCATCTACATACATAAGGGCCTCGTGGCGAAGATTATTGTATCTGATTGTAACAGATTCTCTACAACTATTTAACAAATCACTGGTACGTTCCTCCAACATGACACCACTCTTGGCGTTTCTCGTCCATCGTTTTAAAATGTAGCAAGATGGCAGAGTAAGAACATTTGTGACCCTAAAAACTGTTAATATATGTCTGCATAGAAGGCCAGACAACTCAAACATCTGGCAGCTACAAGTTGCTTTAATCTCTCTAACATTTAGTTTAACACAGTAAGTTTTATGACTTTCCCCAAATTTAGCAACTCGGTACGTGGTGATTGCCTCGTCATCCTCAACTTTGGTAGCCAAGAAAGTAAGTGTCTCCACCAACTCCTCCTGAAACTTTATAAAAAGTTTCCTCGTGTAAGCCTCGGCTGCTTGTTTCTCCATTGGAGATGGGGTCTTTAGAACTGGCGCAGTGTTCATGGTATCATAATCTGACTTAACTTCTTTTTCATAGCGACTCTCCAGAGCCTTCTCGTAATGCTTCACAAACAGCTGTAGAGTCGTTGACGCATTTACATATCCATCAAAGTAAGAATTCATGCTGTCACTACGTTGCGTCATAGACATCTCAGCAAAGAATGTATCTCTCAAATATACAGGGACCCACTGCCACCGATCAGCAAAAATTGTTTGAAGCCACTCATTTTGTCCAAGATCATATCTATCAATAAGGGACAACCAACAAGCTTCAAACTCCTCGATTGATTCAGTAAGGTTTACACATTTGTGCAGTTCTGATTCGAAATTCAAATGTTCAGAAAGAATGGGAGACAACTTTTCTTGGCATTCTTTAAAGATGTGCCACTTGCAAAAGCGGTGACGGGTCTGGGGAAAGACCTGTGTAATGGCCAAGCGAATTACCCTATCGTGATCAGTGGTGATCGAAACTGGAGACCTGCCGGACATTGCCTCGAGCCATGTTCTAAACAGCCACACAAAGGATGCCTCTGATTCATTTATCAAAAGGGCACACCCAAACAATACAGGCTGTCCATGATGGTTCACTCCTGTGAAGGGTGCAAAGGGCAACCTATACCGATTTGACCTATAAGTGGTGTCGAATGTAACTGTATCGCCAAAATAGCTGTAGTTGGTTCTCGCCTTGGGATCAGCCCAAAAGATATTGCTCATGCACTGATCCTCATCTCCCTGCACAGCATAGAAAAATGCAGGGTCCTCAGAATGTTTTTGCCTCAAATAGTCCAATAGGATCTGAGTGTCCCCTCCAAGAGTCCTCTGCCTACTGCTCCTCATGTAATTCCTACAGTCCCGCTCCGTAAACCCCACATTGCTAATTCCACCATATTCCTTAATCAGAGCTGACATTATGCCACTAGGGCCAATGCCAGCTCCCTGCAAAGTATCAATCAACGACTTTGCAGCACCAGATACATGTCGGTGAGATCTGAGGCAATGCACCTTGTCAGGCGGGACAAGCTCGTGGTTATGCTCCTTGACAAATCCGGAAACAACCCACCTCCCAGAATCCTGAATCTTAACTACTAAAATGGCCTTGCAACCCACTCTAGTCTCAGCTCGCGGCCTCTTAACCCTAACGGCCTCCCCGCCAGGTTTCTCCTTCTCGACACGAAAACCCTCTTTGGCACACACGAATGATCTCTGAATGATGGCTCCATCACGCCTGGACCTCCGGGACATGCTCACACGGGTGCTGAACCCAACCCTCCGCGCATACGAATTATAGAAAGCTTTCGCAGCCTCCTCTGATTCAAACTCCATACCCTCATAAGGTTCAAGATTAGTATCCCCTTCAGGAATATAAAGCTCACCAACACCACCACCAACACCGCCACCACCACTATAACAAGCTTCAATGAGGTTCTTTTCATCATCATCATCCACCAGATGATGCTCAATATCAACAGCATCATCTCCAAGTCCAATCATATCGAATTCAATCACCTCACTACCCATACCCAATTGTTCAAACTCCATTCTAGGGCTAATCACGTATGCAAAATTTTCCCGGGTAAATGATAAAACTCACAATTATCCTAGAAATTACAAACTATATCTGCTTATATACATACAAAAATTGAGAGGAAAATTGGGATTATTGTAATCATCAATCATATATCTATCTGTATATGACGCATTGATAGAGCGAGAAAGAGTACAACTGACCGTGGTGATTATTTGTGGATATTCATCGATGAAGACGACATGAACCCAATCTTTAACCAGACAATTTCACACAATCAGGTATATGTGTGCGGGTGTGTGAATATACATATACATATACATATATATAGAGAGAGAGAATGAGAGAGGAATTGGGTTTAGGGTTTTAGTGTGGAAAATCTAGAATTGGATTTTACGGAGCAAGAAGATGACGAATTGGAAAGAGAGGGAGAGAGCAGGTTGTGTGTGTGTGTGTGTGTTTTGGGGGGTTTTAGGGCAATGATATGGTGTGTGGCCCAACCAGTACGCATGGGTCGATATGGACCGTCCGTTCTTGTGATCTTTTTGTGTTGATCTGATGGAGATTTGCATGTTTTTCAGTAATTATTGCGGAATTTTCTGTTTTATCTGATGACGTGGAAAGATCTAATCGCCCACCAACCTTAAAAAAAGATGTTTCAGTGAGGACTAGTTTACAATAAGCTTTGTTGAGCTTGGATCTTAGTCCTGTAATCACCGTTCAATCTGATCATACATAAGATAAATTCGATCTAGATTCTAGAATCAATGGGACATTATCCTATGGAATCCGAATTTATGCTATACTCTTTCTTTTTTGAAAATCTGTTGTATTTATATCTTTTATTTGTTGTATTGTACCATTTACTTTTCTGCAAAGAAAAATAAAATAAAATAGAAAATGAAAAATCTTGTACCATTTATTAAAGTTATATAACTTGTTTTGTGTCAGTAACATATGTAGACATGTCTTGTTTTATACATTTTAGAAGTCAATATAGAATCTAAAGTTGAAGTGATAACAGGATTTGAAGTCATCTTCACCTCCAATTTCATGTAGCAAAAAGATAAAAAAATAATAATAATAATTTTTAAAAAATTGAAAATCAAAGGAAAAAAGTGATGGAAATATAACATATGAATTCAAATGCATATAACATGAAATGATAATGAGATGCCCTGGTTTTCTTCTTTTCCTTTTCAGAAAATGGAGGTTGAACTTTTGCAAAACAATTAATAAGTTAACCAAATTTCTCACCAGACTACGTAATCCCAAAACAAATTTCACAAATACATATATATATATAAATCAAAGGGTAAATAACAGTTTCACCCCTGTTGATAGTGTAAATTACACCTGCACCCCTCTATTTTTGCTAATTACAGTTTCACCCCCTCTAGTTTAGGCATTTGTTTCACTTTCACCCCCTCAACTCATTCTCCGGCGAGGTCAAACCGGGTCAACCAAAATCTGAGATGCGAAATGACCAAATTACCCTTATATGTGTGTAAAGACTTGTTTGCCCATCTAAAATGATGTGAAATGCATAAACTACCCTCATCACTTATATATATATATATATATATATATATGTGTGTGTGCATAAATATATGTATATACCCATATACATATATGTATATGTATGAATTGGGTATTGGGCAAATTCAATCTATATCATAGAAACATAAATTGGGTCCAAGATCAACAAATACGTCCTATAAGAAGCATGATTTAGACAAAAAATATCAAAAAATCAACACACCCATTTCATATGTATGTAGATATATATGTGCGTATATATATATAGATATATAGTTATATATGTATATATATGTGCGTGTATATATATAGATAGTTATATATATATAGATATATATGTGCGTATATATATAGATAGATATATATGTTATTTTGTTTTGATTTTTCTATAATTGAAAATTGACAATTAATTGAGTATGGGTAGGAATTGAGGTTTGATAATTGGTAGTTCATTTTAGGGTTAGGGTTTGATTTGAGGGGTTTAGGAGAGAGTAGAGGCGAGATGAAGAAGATGATGGAAGGGTAAATAGGTAATTTAACATAAAAGAATATTTGA
This sequence comes from Cornus suecica, assembly GCA_963922005.1. Lineage (NCBI taxonomy): Eukaryota > Viridiplantae > Streptophyta > Magnoliopsida > Cornales > Cornaceae > Cornus > Cornus suecica. The sequence goes on from OY998248.1 coordinate 42,297,948, forward strand.
TTATTTAAAATAAATATAAAAAAGGGTATAAGAGTAATTGCACATATCCGGTCGTCGGATATGGGATTCAAGGGGTGAAACTGTAATTAGCAAAAATAGAAGGGGTGCGGGTGTAATTTATACTATCAACAGGGGGTGAAACTGTTATTTACCCTAAATAGCATATACCAACTGGGCTCAGCATAGTGATAATGCTTCACCTTCTAAAGCATAACTAGGCAAATTCAGCTCACAAATAATAACTCTTTATGGCTTCTTATCCCTTGCCTCAAATAGCATCCTCTATTTATCATTTTTTTGAGTCTATCCAAAGTTAATCTAATTATTAATAAATTAAATCTATTCATAAGATACATATTCTAAATTAATCTGCATATTTAAACTTATAAGGTAGTACATAGAATATGCAGCATTGCTATGTGATAACAAGCACATCTAATCAAGTCACAAGCCACATGAAGAAGGCTGACCAAACAGTCAGTGAGACTGATGCCAAGGCATAAGTCCACAGCAATATAACAGAACATTCACTTTCACCAGCTCCAAACAATTGGGTAATTGTACCTGCCATTTTAAGGAAATAACATTATCTAAGATTTTGCAAATGTATATATACACACACACACACACACATATATATATATATATATATATATATATATATATATATATATTGGGGTAAATTACACTTTCACCCCCTCAAGATATGACTTATTACAATTTTACCCCATATCTTTTGGATAATTACATTTTCAACCCGTATAGGTCATCAAAGTATGATTGAAAAAGTGAAATAACATATATACCCCTGAATATTTCTCAATTATGGTGTAAAAAAATAGATTTTTTGTCTGATTTGTCCGTAATTGTCTAATTAGTATGTCCAAATTAAGGCAAAATGAAACAATAGTGTAGGAGACTGGAGCAAAAATATTCATAACAATAAATCTGGAGGTATTTTAAACATTTCACCTAGTATTGACCGGGTTTGATCACGTTGGAATTTCATCCCAGGGGGATATTTGTTACAACTTCCAAACTTGAGGTGGTGAAACTGTAATTATCTGAAGGACATGGGGTGAAATTGTAATAACTCATATCTCGAGGGAGTGCCCTATATATTATTATGGATATACGGGGTATGGTAGTTTTACAGTAACTAGCAGCCCAGGAAGTGGTTTGTACCACTAATCATGAGAAATTAGTACATTATGCAGTAATTAATCCAAATGACTGCATAGATTTACCACAATGTAATTCAAGTGACTTAAATAAGACAAAAAAAATTACCTTGGCAAGATCACAAACTTGATTTGAATTAACATTACAGTAATTGTTCTAATTCAAGCATTAAATCTTTGTTTTCTGAGTATGTTATATTGGTTCAGTTTGGACCTCTTATGCCTCTCTCTCACTCATGAAATGCACTAAATTTTGACTGAAGCTAGTCATGCCAAACAAGAAACAAGACTATAAAAATAGATATAGAGATACTTACAAACACAAACAAGAATTGATGATGAATGACTGAAATCTAAATTAATCTCAAAAAATATAATGAGCCTCCAAACCAGACCGATAGTGCAACTAATATGAAAAAAAAAAAAAAAAAAAATTGTACCTAAGTTCATTGCTGGTGGAAGTGCATATTGCAGTAGAAGAACAAATTGATACAATGGATCTGAGTGCACCAGGCTAAAACGAACCGCACTTTTAACAACGAAAATCCCAAACATTGGCAGGAAAAGATACCGAACTGCTATGATTCCGATAATGAGTTGCAGCTTAATTCTTGACCCTTTAAAACCTGAAATGCCAAAAACAAAAATAAAAAATGTTTCAACCAAAGACTCTTCCTTTTAAATGAGACAGTGAATCTACTAGGCAATTCGTCGAAAGCAAGATATATTTGACAATAAATTATCAAAATAACCTTTAAGAAGGTTTCCTCCAACTAGCAAGGTAACAGTTGGGATTGCTGCATTCCTACAAAAGAGAGGAAAAATGAGAAACCTTATAATCATTAATCATGAATGACGAAATTGTGTATTGCATATGTGTGTGTGTGTATATATATATATATATATATCCTAGTGTGCATAAAGGATTTTCTTAGTCTTTTCTGGTTTCTGATCTGATTTCTACTATTTTGAAATTTAAACCTCAACCAAGACAAAAATCATAGTATATACCCAAGCAAGGAAGCTGAGTCTTGAACAACATGAAAGGGAGCAGAATCACCAATCATCAACTTTCGCGTCGTAGGCACTATCCCAATGATGAATCCAACAATCTACACAAAAGATTCATCAGCAGGACATTTCGCATTACACGAAACATAATTTAATCAACATCAAAAATAAATTCAAAATTTTCAAGATGGTCCAGTTATAATTGAAATATTGTCCTCTTGGTATATTTTTAGCCACTATGTACAACATGTTTCAAAATATTTTGTTTGTACTAGTTCTTAAGAAAGATTAACATGAAGAAGGTAAGCAAAACTATCTTACATATACTATATACATTGCAGAGAATAGAGAATTACTATATCATGAGCTACTATCTATATATATATGTGATATAATATGTTGCAGAAATGAAAGCAGTGGATGCTTTTTCGAATATTCAAAGAAGTTACTGTACTAGAACGTACCGCTCCAATAGTTGAAGGTGCCAATAGTGCCTTCAGATTAGCCTTCTCAAAAACATCCTTATAATTTGCATTTCTACTGGAATCATTAGTATTGAGTTCTTCAATAATCTTGATTGTGGACAACCGGACGATATTGTAAACATAAGTCCATATATAAATAGCTCCTATCTGACATATCAAAAAAAAAAAAAAAAAATCTAGTTAGATCAATAAAAAGCTTTGATTTCACAGACAGCATAATTAACAATGACTAGCTGATGGAAAGAACAGAAGATCATTGGAGATGGTCCAAAAATCTAATATAGGCTGAAAAACATGTAGGTCACATAAGCATTTAAATGTTGCATATATCAGATGAAGTTACTATATATACGTACCGCCATTGAAAGCGAAGCGTAAGCCATTCCATAAGTATGACAAACTTCAGGTGCTCCAAATGGACTGCCTTTCTCTCTACATACTGCTGAGATTATTATTACAGGCAAGTGTCCCAAGTTTCCTGTTTTCATCAATCCATAAAATTCTTAAAAGTTGTATTCGAATAAGTTATTCGGAATAGCCCATAAAATGGTTCCTAATTTAAGCATGCGGCACTTGTATCACTGGAATACTTCGATGAACTCTTTAATAATACTCTAGGCGCACAATAATTAGTCGGGCTTGGCCTGAGATTCTTTAAATTTTGAGAGGTCCTAGGCTAAAATGCTCTCTCGTGTAATTTGAATCAGTTGACGGTTGTGCTTAAATTTGGAGTTTTATTTGAGATTGAACATAAATTGAGCTATTTAATTTTTCGTCCGGACCTATTGTAAAAGAAATTTTCCAAATTTTGGGCCCCTTTTAAGTTGGAGGCCCTAGGTGACCGCCTAGGCCATCTAGGGCCTGGGCCGCCCTGTAATTAGTCATCGTCACTCGGGTATCCTTCAAGAGTTATATAGATTTTACCTGCAGCACAAGAACCTATTATAAGGCCTTTTAGATGTTGAGAAGCTCTTGTGACTTTTACAAGTAACCATCCAAGTGCTGAGCCAATAATAAAAGTAATAAGAATGTTGAGGGGCATGAACCACCTGCATTTTTTATTTAGATTTTGATTTATATACAAGTTTAGAGAACAAAGAATAAACTAAAACTGGTGTGAAACAACACTACAATTATAGAAAACTTGAGATTTATATAACAAAACTCACAACAGCGCAATGCTTTCATATGTGATTGTGCTAGCAAGGTTGGTACCAACAAGTGCTGGATTGAACACAAAGTAAACAACCTACGACGAAGAAGTGTTTCTGTTAGTTCATGCAAATCGCAGAAACAGATAATAGGTACTTTTTTATGTCTATATTTGTTTGAGTAGGCTCTATGGCATCAAAAATATACATACATATATATATATATATATATATATATATACTTACTGTATTTAAGTGCTTCCTTGCATTATCCCCAATATGTCTACATGATCTGAAGCAAGGAATGAGCCAAGTGCAGTCATTAAGAGCACTTTCAAAACAGGCATAGAGGCAACAGAAAATAGCTCCACTAGCCCCATTTCCCAAGTTTCCTTCAGAAATTTCAGCTGTTCCACTCCTACCTCAGAAAAAAAAAAAAAAAAAATCCATACAAACTAAATCGCAGTTATATCGAGGTTGCAACATAGTAATTATGCTATTGAATTCCTTATTAAGCAAATGTGTTGCACAACTTCTAATGGGCAATAGCCTAGATGGTATGGTCCGTTTGAGTTCGAGCCCTATTCGGGGTAATATTGTGGATGTGCCCGCGTTTGCTTCAAATTTTCAAAAAAGAGTATAATGAAATAAGAAGAACCACAAGGCTCAAGGAGATGCAATAACACATTGTGTCACACATGTATATGAATATATACGGGAGAAGATGAAGAAGAGTCTCACCTGAATACTTTCTTCAGTACTTGTGTGATAATTGATGAAGAAATTTTACGAATTTATTGGGACAAATAGTTGTGATCATTTTATAGCATAATAATTGATGGGTAATATTGATTATATAGATCCTTAATGCCAAAGAAAAAATAAGATTACAATGTGAATTGCAAAAAAAAAAAGGCACCAAGGATAAGAATCCACTAGGACAGGTTTATGAGAAGAGCTTTCAGTTCAAGTGACTTGCAGAGCCAAACAAGGTGCTATTATAATATCTTCAATGAGCTTGAGAGTAGCTGATGGTATATGGTTGCTTGAAGCGCCAAAAAACGGTCATGAAATTTGAACATTTGAAAAAAAAGGAAGAAAAGACAGAGTAGGAACTATTAACTAGGTAGGAAGGTATGCTTGTATGTATATGCACAGGGATACATATATACATGTACAACACCCTTGTGGACAAGTAAACACAGAGCGTTAAGAAAACCAATGGTGTCACATTGCATTGGCACCGGGCATCTCTTACATATATATAGATAATTAGATATATATTAAATATTTATATATAATTTACACACAGTACAAACAGTGGTGCTACAGTTGTAATGCAGGTCTAACGGCTGAGGATCATCATTTAGCATTTTCCAACATGTAAATGTGTATTTTCCCCGCATGTGAACTGAAATAAATCATGGGTGTCACATCATCAATTTAGAACTATTTTCTCAAATTTTAGTGAATTTAAATTATCATAATAGGAGTCTAATTAATGGTATCAATGAAGGGACTTCACTCTTGGAAAACCAGAGGAAGTTTATAAAAATCAAATTATTGAAGTTCTTTTTCGATTTATCCAATCCATGCGACAAAATCATAGGAGCTATCCACAATAACAATTTGTAAGGTTGAAATGTGAAATTTTCATTGCTTGCACAAGTGATCATTTCCACAGCAATTTGTTCTAGCAATAACACTCCCATTGTGTATATAACATAAATGTATATACGTTTGTTTTTCTACCTTCAATATAGTATGTCACTATATATCAATATTACAAATATTAAAAGCCCCTTTGCCAACAACAAAAACAAGACAGAAACGGAAATCTCAACAATTAAGCACATTGTAAATGAACTTGACAGAAATGCCTTTCACCAAAATGTAGAATGCTAAAACTGAAAAATTTCAAGACACAATCCACATGTAGTAGGTTGACCAAAGAGTGAGGAAGAGCGACGCCACCGCATAATTCCACAGCATAATCACAGAACATTCACTCTCACCAACCTCAATCAACTGTGTAATTGTACCTGCCAGATAACCGAAAAACAAAATTTATATAAATATTAAAATATATATATTAGTCACCACTATGAATTATAGCATGAAAAATCTTGAGCAGGTACAACTATGAGCTTAACTAGTGATCACAATCACAATTTTTTTTTATTTTTTTTTTTTATTTTTTTTTGGAGTTTAAGAAGATAGGGATGGAAGGACTTAAAAGGCTTGAAGAAGAGCAGAGTGTGGATGATCAATGAACTAACCATACCTATTGTCATTGCAGATGGAAGAGCGTATTGAAGCAAAAGAACAAACTGATACAACGAATCCGATCCCACCAAGCCAAAATGATTTGCAGCTTTAACAACAACAATGCCCGACAAAGGCAAGGCGATGTACCTAACCACTTGAACCCCTACAATCACCCACACACCTACTGCTGATTTTTTTAGACCTGAAAGAAAAATAACAGAAACATTTGAAAGATCGAAAAGCGAAAAGGTGAACATAATCGAAGTTTTAGTTTGAGAATTACCCTTAAGAAGGTTGGCTCCTACTATAAGTGTCATGGATGGAATTGTTGCATCCCTGCAGCATATAAAGCAAGGTAAAGTGAAAGAATAATTAGCATATATACTTGATATAAACAAATGTCCTAAATCCATGGTCATGAAAAGATTTTGAAATTTACGGAAATCTTTTTAAAATTTTAGGACACGTGTAAGTTCCTTCAAACATTTCCCAATTTGGATTTGAAATGTATAGTTCATAGCTTCATAAAATTTGGGACAATAGTCCATTTTATGCTTAGGCCCTGTTTGGATTGGCTTTTCAAACGCTGTTTTTGGCTTCCTCGAGGTAAAAGCTGTTTTAAACGGTGTTTGACAAAAAATTTAGAAGAGTTTTTGGGCTTTGAAAGAGCGTTTTAAAGAAGCTGGGGGTACCAGCTTCTCAAAACAACTTCTGCTTCTCTTTTTCTTCTGCGGGAAGCCAGAAGTAGAAGCTATGTCAAACAAAGCCTTAGTCTCACTCGAAAAATTGGTATCATTTCACTTTCTGAGATATAGTATATGCATAGCATAGCATTGATATGTCGAAACATGATATATAGAATGTAGAACTTAGCCTTAATAATCAGCAGCTAAATGGAGTCTATGGAGGATGATACCCTATTAAAGATGCAGAACTTTCAAACACGCGAAGCGGAGCACTATCACCGATCATGATGTTTCGTATTGGAGAGACCACTCCAATGAAAAGCCCAACAATCTGTGACAAGAACAAGAATGACATGAGAGAACATAGTAGTAATTGGCTTACATTGAACATAATTGTTTTAATCATAGAGTTCATAGTTGTTTTTGAGTTGAAGATGGATATTTTCATTCACCACATTGAGCTTTATGTCCCCTATACTCGAATTCAATCCTTTGATTCTATCCATTATTTACAATCATTTTGTACTATTTCTTAAATATTTCAAAATATACAACACTATAATCATACCGTTGCTATGGTAGCTGGTGCAAGCACCATCTTCCAGTTGATCTTCTCAGAAAAATTCTTAATGTTCTCCTTAATCTTCTTGACAATCGAAACCTGTTAAAATATCATAAAAATATTCACTCAATGAAATGTAATAATCATAATGAAATTGATTTGGAAAAGTATATATTTACTTTGTCATCTGATTCTGTATGAGTCAGTTTAGCTTGAGCTTCATGGTCCTTGGAAGCTAGGGACTCCTTCGAAAGTAATGCTTCAGTGTAGCTCTCTGGGACTTCTGAGGTTCCATAGGAAGACTTAACGCTATTCGTTGAGTCGTTTCCATCAATGTCTCTGTTGCTCTCACCTCCATTTGCCCGTAGAATGTTATATATGTAAGACCAAATATAAATTGCTCCAATCTGAAGTAAAAAACAAGAAATTAAAAATAATCAATGAGTATCACATGTCACTAAATTCATCAAGACTTGCTAAAGAATCCAATCGCGCAGCGGTTGAGGCTCTCTTGCAATTATTTCAAAAAGTGACATTGAATCCGAAATTTTGTTTTTCATGCAGAAAACAAACATGAGGGTTATTTTAGGAGAGAATTTAGGCAAACATAATTGAGTTTTAAGCATATATTATACGACCATAAACATAAATATTACCGCCATAGAGAGGGAAGCATAAGCCTCTCCATTTGTAGAGCATGTGGATGAATCTCCAAATGGACTATTTGTCTCGTCGCAGACTGCTGGGATGATGATGAGAAGCAAGTTTCCCAAATTTCCTGAGCAGATCAACCCAACAAGAAAGTTGGAGTTGAAAACTTTTCGAAGAGATCATTTCGGGACTATTTTCAACCAAAAATTTTAAATTTTTTTTATTTTTGTTATAGTCAGAGGAATATGCTTACTAGTTTCCAGGAAAAAAAAAAAAAAACATCATCTCTCAGTTGTTGATTTTGAAACTACCAATAGTGAAACAATTAGTTATGGATAAATCTGATTAAGGGTCATAATAAATTCATAAGGTAAAATATGATCAGAACTTGTATTCTAAAGGGAAGCTTCATTGGAAATGATTTGCATGGGTGTCACTAAAAGTATGAGGATTGTGTGATTATTTTTAGAAGACAAAGCCTGTTTAACTTGTCAAACTGAAATATTTAGTTACCCTTTATCTGATTATGAGTCCTTATAAATGTAAATGGTAGAAATTAATCAGAAATTAAATTTTGGAGGGAAATTATATGATGTTCTATTTACCTGCAGCACAGCAACTGATGACAAGTCCATGTAGATGTGGAGGCGTTTTGGTGATTTTTACAAGTATCCATCCGAGCGCTGAACCAATAATGAATGTGAGAAGGATATTGACTGGCATGAACCACCTGTACGATAAATCAAAAGTTACTTCTCATATTTTTTTCATTCATTTTACGAAGGACTTATCCCAGTGGTATCTGCTCTTCCTTCCAAATGAATCGTCGAGAATTCAAAATCAAAAGTTACATCTTAAGGTCAAAATGACGTATTAATTGAAAGAAAAGCTAGTTAGTGTTTCATATATATGGTTGATGGTTTATTAATAATGTCTTGAATTGAAGTAAATAAAGAGTTCATAGGAAACAAACTTACAAAGAAACTATGCTGCTAGCTGTGACTGTATCAGCCAGGTTGCTAACCACAAGTGCAGGAGTGAACAGAAAAAATACAAGCTGTTCACAGATATGAAGTGAAGTACTTTGTTAGTGTGTGAATGAGTCAGTGTATGTGTAACTTCCAAGAAGTTGCCAGGCAGAATAAATTCCAAAAAGAAGTATGGGTCCGTTTGGAAACTAGTATTTTCGTTTTCGTTTTTTATTTTTTGAGAACAAAAAATTTTCTTGTTCTTGTCCTAAGGGTAATCCGAATACAAAAACACGTTTGGTTGAAAATTTTGTCTAAAAAATTTTCGGGAACAAAAAAAAAAAAATTTTGGAGGTTAGGATTTGGAGGTTGAAGATGGAAGTTAGGGTATGGAGGTTGAAGATGAAGGTTAGGGAATCTGCAACAATTATTATTATTTTTTGCTAAGAACAAACAGTGCCGAAAACAAAAAAAAATATCATTTTGGTGTTCTCAAATTTTGAACTAAGGGTGAGAAAACGTTTTTTTTACTGTTCACGAAAACAAAAACCATCAAAGGCTCCCAAACGCATTTTTGTTCCCGTGAACAGTGGAAAAAACAAGAACAAAAACGGAAACACCCATATATATATGAAAGAAAAATCTAAACCGGCTCTCTAGTGAACAAACAAATATATCATCACCACAATTTCTTGCAAAAATATCAACTCAAATGAAAAGTCATGGTAGCAAAAGATGCAAAGAACATTTATAAACATGGCAAGGCCATTTTTTTCCGGCATTGATGTCTTCCGAAAAATATAGAATAAAATGCAAACGAAAAAACAAAAAACGAAATTTACAGGTAAGAGCTAAGACCTTATTACTACTTCTTAAGCAGAAATGAAGAAGGTGATGGTTAACTTACATTGTTCAAATGGTGTCTTGCAACTGGCCCCAATATGTTAACGCGATCCAACGCCAGTAATAATCCGACAGCAGTGATCAACAGTGTTTTCAGAACTGGCATCAATGCCACAACAAATAAACTGAGGAATGACATGACTGAAAAACCTCTTTATACACCTCCAAAGAATTCCTCTAGCTCACACTATAACAATGAAATGTATATTAGAATAAGTGATAATATTTACATTTCCAAGAAGAAGAGAAATGAAGTGAAAATGAATTTATGTCACTTGACAATGTATATGTTGAATGAAGAGAAATTCAAAAAAAAAAAAATGATTTTTTTTTTTTTTATTTTATAAAGTGAAGGGATCATTTCAATTACCTAACAAGCTTAGTGCAAAGCTTCACTCAAAAGTTCATGTCAACTGATTTTTTAAATACCTCAACAGTTCTTCAAAACTCAATCCACTTTTTCGGTCGCAATCCAACTCCTCCTACACATGAAACACATTTTCAAAAAGTAAAAATGAAAAAAAAAAGAATTAAAAAAGTGATTTATAGTGGTATTGGAAAGTCTATGACTCTATGTTAATAATTCTAAGCTTAAAGAAATTAGTTTGGTGGACTGATTGAACAAAGGCCATGCACTTTTCTCCACAAAAGGGAAGCATGAAAAATTTAAATGTATTGTTTCAGGTATTAAAAATTTTACATCGAAATTCTCTCAAATTTCACAGCCTGGCAAAGTAGAGTGAACGAAAATTTGTTGAAAATTGAAATTATTTTGATATATATGAATCAAATGTGATATAAAAATTACTAATTTAAATCGAAGTGTAGCACGATTAGAAAATGTTAGATATACCCAATTCTCACTCTACGTAGAGGTATCGAAAAATATCATATATATATACACGTAATTCTACCACGACAGAGATATTGTTTGAAAGTATTGAATGGTTACCTCCTGAGTCCCACTCTTCCAATTATGTTGTCATGGTTGAAAAAATAAAATAAAAAATTACATGAAAACACAATAATAAATAAATTTACAAATTTGTGAGTAATTGGGAAAACAAATTAAAAGTTCCTGTCTCACCCTTCCAATTGTGGTGGGAAAAGCACCAACTTTTCAATAATTGAGCCTTTTATCTGCCAGTCCTCACTGCTCCAAATTTATTGGTCGTGGGAAAAGCACCAACTTCAATCATTGAGCCTTTTATCTCCCAGTCCTCACTGCTCCAAATTTATTGGTCTCTTCGTCAGTTTCTTTCTTTGCACCTTCCCTCCTTGTACAAATGCATTGTCTCTCTCTGTACATATATTGTGATCATCCTTATTTGCTATAATCTTTTGGAATATATATATATTCTCTCTATTAATAGTAAAATGTTTTTTGTTCTTGTTCTCGTTCAAAAGAACAAGAACAAAAAACATGTTTGAGGCCAAAAAATATATATACATATATATTTTTTTTTTCTCTCTCTCACACACACACAAACACGATGCTCTCTCTCATGGTGGTGGTGGCGATTAGTGACGTGGTGGTGATTTTCGAAGGGTGTTAGGGTTTCAATTGGGGGTTAGGATTTTTAAGGGGTGGTGGTGATGTTCGTGGTGGTGGGGGAGGAGGAGAACGAAAGATTTTTTTGATGTGTGTATTGAAGGTGGTGGTGGTGTTCGTGGTGGGTGTTGGTGGTTGTAGTGGAGGCAGCGGATGGTGGTGGGGTGGTGATGGAGGAAGAGAATGAAAGCGTTTTTGATTTTACAATTTATTTATTTTTTATATTTTAGGGAAATTCCAAAGTTAGAACAAGAAAATATTTTTTTATTGTTTTCTGCACTATTCAGGATAATCGTTAGACAAGAATAAAGTGAACAATAAAAATTCTCTTAAATATGTTATATTTTTATGAACAGTGACAAAAAATAAAAATAAATACAAAAACAGGTATTTTCAACGGAACCTTAATATTCGGTGCATTCAATAAGTTTCAGAAGTAATTTCCGCGCAATGATAGTAGGTAGAATGAGAAAAGGATAAATCAGTCCTTTTCAAGCATGGAGTGAAATTGACAAATGAGAAAACCATTCCCACGTGAAATGTAGTCCTGACTCCTAACAACAAATCAGAAAAAAAAAAAACGTGTTGTTGACAATTCATAATTATTTTGAATGGCAAGGAAAATTAAAGAGAACGGAAAAAATATTTGTTATCTGATCGGGTAAATCTTGAGTAGCCAAAACAAAATTATAATAAGTGGGAATTGAACCTGGACTTAAAAAAACGTACATATTTTTGGTAAAAACATAAAATAATAAGAAAAAAAAATCCAACTCTTCAAATAAATTCTAAATTTTGTTTGAACTTTTATTTGGATTGACTTTTCAAATATTGATTTTATCTTTTTGGAATGAAATGTTATTTAAAATAATGTTCGGCAAAAAATTTAGAAAAATATCTAGACTTAATAAAACGTATTAAGGAAACTCTTGAATGTACCAATTTTTGTAAAAGGCTTCTACGTTTGTTTGTTTTTTTTTTCTTCATGTAAAGTTGGAAATAGAAGCTCAACCAAAGATGACTTAACTACTGATTTAAACATGGTTGAGTTTTGCCAGGGAAAAAAATTTACCATATGATATTTTCATAGCCTTCAATGATATAGGCAATGTCACTTTTATATATTATGTCCCGCATTCAACTACATGTAGACTGTAGTCCCTTTTCAAAGCAAAATGTTATGGACCATTGTTGACTGGTGGTCCCATCTATATATATATACACTCATGTGATTTGTTCTGATTATAATGGGTGGGTACCGGGTAGCTAGGGTTACATAATCATGAAGCAATATTAATTAATGGCATGTGAATGCCTTGATGAACCAGACAGTGAAATCAAAGGTGGTGACCTGGGAAGGCCCTATCTTAACTTCGGGCAATTAAGGTGGCCGCCAAATCTCAATAAATTGCACGCCAATATATTTATTTGTTTTTGTCGTGTTTTTTTGGTGGTGGTGGTAAAATAATTTATGTTATCATGTAGCTGATAGCAACTATTCGGATTTTACGAGTTGTTTCGGAGTCCAAAGAAGCTAATAGGTGTATTAAATCTTTGGTATTAAATTTTTTTAAAACTGTAAGGGCTTGTTTGGTTACTAATTTTGGGGTTTGGTTTTGATTTTGGGCTTCAATTTAAAGACCAAACATTGTTTGGTTATTTGGTTTTAAGTTTTTTAAAATCACCCATTTGAAATCAATTTAAAACCCACCTGAAACCTCAAGGCACATCTAAAACCAACCTCCACATTTATATATTTAATAAGCAAAAACATAATTTTATTTATTGTTGATAAGTTTTTCAAAATTTAGAAAACAGTTTTGATTTTTTAAATATGTTTTTAAATTTTGGCTGATATTTTTAAAAAAAATATCTTTTTATAAATTTATATATTTTTGTACGAATTTTAATGTGTTTCGAATTTTCTATATTTTATATTCAATTTTTTTATATTTTAAATATGTTTTTTTTAATTTTATATCAACTTGAATATATTTTATTTCCAAAAAAAAATATAAGTCATGCTCATTGTTTGTATATTATGAATATTTTTGTAAATTTTCCAATTTTTCAATTTTTCTCAAATTTTATAAAACAAATTTCGAAATTTACAGTGGTATTTTTAAATTTTATATATTTAATTGATTTTTATATGTTTTATAAAATTTTAACAAGTTATTTTTATTTAATATATTTTTTTCAAATTTTATATATCATATAAGAATAATTGTTTGTATTCTCAAATTTTATGTTTTATTTTTGAATTTTTCATATTTTATTTTTCAGTTTTAAATATTTGTTTACATTTCTGTAATATATATATTTAATTTTTTTATATTTTTTCGAATTTTATATAATTTTTTTTTTAATTTTAAATATTTCTTTCAAATTTTATATATTATTTTTGAACTTTATAATTTAGGTTTGTTTTCTGAAATTTAAAATTTTTTTTGAATCTATATATTTTTCCCCTTTTTATCAATTTTTTTCTAAATTTTTTATATATTTTCAGATTTTAATATAATTTTTCAAAATTTTATATTTTTTTGAATTTTATATATTTTTTAATTTTAATATTTTTTTTAATTTTAATATTTTTTTCGAATTTAATATAATTTTTTTGAATTTTAAATATTTCTTTCAAATTGTATATATTATTTTAGAATTTTATATGTTTTTTGAAATTTAAATATATTTTTTAATCTATATATTTTTCCCCATTTTATATATTTTTTTCTAAATTTTTATATATTTTCAGATTTTAATATAATTTTTCGAAATTTTATATATCAGAGTTGTTCATTTTCCTCTCTCTCTCAAAATATTATTGCCTTATTTTTCCCTCTTTGTTGCATGAATCTCTCCAATCTTATTCTTTCAAGACTCTCATAATTGAATCATCTCTTAATTCATCAATCGAGAGTCACAAACAACTATATTGTTCGTAGATCGGTGAAACTATCTTCTTCGACTAGTTGGTCTGATCTTATTTTTGTCTCGAGACTTCAAGCCACATATATATATATATATATATATTTTTTGTTTAGTTTTTAAAAGCTAAAATTATTAAGTGACGATAGTTTAAAAAAACGTTGTCTTGATTTAAATAATTTTTAAAACATAATGAGTCTTCTCACATTGATGGTTTTGATTTATTTTTAGAATTAAAAATTCTCAAACAAATTTTACTAATAAAATCACACAATCTAATTGAAATATTAAATTACATTAAAAAAAATTCTTTTCCAAATGCATGCATTGTTTACCGAATATTATTGACAATATCGGTACCCGTTGCTACAACAGAAAGAAGTTTTTCAAAATTAAAGTTGATAAAATTATATATAAGATCAACAATGAATAAAGATTAAATGGATTAATTATATTACCTATTGAAAAAGTAATTTTAGCAATACTTGAATACAAAAATTTGATTAGTAATTTTTATATTGCATCTCAAAAAGCGAGAAGGATGGTCTTAAATAAGTGTTATTAAAAATAATATATAATATATCAAAAGTTCCTTTAATATTTTTTGCCTAAGATTTCCAATTTCACCTTTTATATTTTTTGCCTAAAATCTCCAATTTCATTACGACCGCCCTGACTAGCTATAATGATTTTGTGATTATCTCTTTTCATTTCTTAGAGGTATGAAAAAGAGAGATGTTGAGGTTTGAAGCAAAAACTAAAGTTTTGTGAGAAAGGAATGTGTAAATAAAATTTTGAAAGGTTGAGACTCGTATATCTATTTCTCTCTTGTATAGTTTGTGAAGTGGGGGCATTTTTGGAGTGTCAACAAACTATTATAATGTTCAGTCACATGAGTTTTGTTAACATAATGATATATACGTCAAACATGCTTAGCTTTAATTGTGGAGTTCTGGTGAGTTCTCAGCCATCACGATTTTAAAACGCGTCGTGTAATTAAAGGATATGAAATCACACATATAACACTAGCATTTTCTTACGCATGCGATATGAAATTGTGCACTATAGCTCACCCAATATAATAGCATATCAATACCATCTGCATCGGGGAACGGCATAACCGCCCACATATGTCACCACAGAGATAGTGATCTGTTGATATGTGCATGCTATCTTTAATTGGTACAAAGCTTTTTAGCTTGAAGCCAAAAAAAACAAATTCGTGCAAATTGAATCCAAAACGGACTATATTAGGAGCAGACTATTACATTTATATTCGAATCACGCAATTATTAATAGAAATTCAAAATGTCCATAGTCTAGGACCATCGAGTACCGGTAGCTTTGTTCAGGCCCAATCCAACTTGAGGGTGTTCAAATACCATCAGCTCGGTCCATTCCATTCTAATTAAATGGACTCACTTCATAATTTTTTTCATCTTTTACTACCATCCCTTATATAGACTCTCACCTAAAGCATTTCAAATGTCGGTAATGAATAATACTAAACCGCGTAATCTTGCCAAAGACACGCTGAAACACAAAGGGATATCATCTTAATATAGCAGTAAATATATGCCCACATATATATACATATACATATGTGTATATATAGATCTTATACTAATTTAACTGCTTGAACTTTTCTCCTCATTTCTTAGACATGTGAAATGCATGTTCACATGTAGCCTTTAGCTATATACATAAATTAAGTTACATGGACAAGGAAAATGGACATATACGTACTATCAAAGCACATCAATTAATGTCCACTTCAACCTTCAATAAAAAATAAAAATGGACAATACATATTTTCATATTTTTTTTTGTTATCATTCAAAGTAAAGGAGAAACCATCCGTACAAATTCTATTTCTCAACTCATTCATCATGCATATATGTTAAAATGATTTAAATAATCTTTTCGTATATTTAGAGTAGGATAGAATCATGAAAGTTTTTGTGAATTTTTTTGCTTTCCTACTTGTAGGCCCATTTTTCATCAGGCCCATCGTACAAATTACATTGGATCAGTATACCCATTTTAAAAGTCCAATTGAAAAATAAAATCCAAGGATATAGGCCCATTTCAGATTAAAGTCATTAAGGAAATGATGGTTTTAAAAATATAGAATCAAAACTGACATAAAATTTATTATGACAGTTTTTTATGAAACATTAAAGTAGATATTGTATTTAATATGTATTAAAACCCATTTATGGGTGAGAGACCAGTTTTCATGTATAAAAGAAAGAAAAAGAAAAAGGGAAAAGGATCCGAGATTGCTCCAGTATTTGCTGATTCTTGAATTTTCTGTTTTCTTCTGACCATTAATCTTTTTCATAGCTTCTGTTTATTTTTCAAAAGTTGAGATTCGTTCGAACACTCTGAACGGGTTTACACTACTTAAATCAAAATTAATAGCACGGTAATGATATATTTTCTATGATATGAATTGTCGATAATTTATTTGATTTCCACTGATCTAGAACTTCAGTACCGAATAAATTTTATTTAATTTTTTTTGGGATAAATATTAAACTGTTATTGTTGCATTATAGAATAAGTGTAATTATTTCATTTTCTTCTTTCTAGGCATATAATAGGATTTGGGTAAACTAATAAAAATTAATCTAAGAATTTAAGATAGGACAAGACCAAGGAAAAAAAATTATGTTGGACCATTATTTCTAAAATGTCAAATAATTTGAATTGAGTTGAAAAAGCCTAAACATTGAAAGATCAATATATATACATTTAGACAGTTCAACAGACAAGCCAAAAGGCCGGTCCAAACATTCCAACTTGGCAAGTGGCAACCTCATCACCCACATGCACAGTACACGCAATATATATATATATCAATGTAATTTTGTATATATATCTAAGTCAATATCTTTAATCACACCCTATATATTAATATTCGTGGCAATATTAGGTGCCACTTGGCGCTGCCATTTCAAGCCACCTCATCATCTGTTGATTCATTTAAAATCGGACTTTGAAATCTCAACAATTTTTGAGAAAGTTGAATTTACTACGTTTAATTTGCTGACTATATAGCTAGAGATAAGTTACAAAAGACAAATGTTTCTTATTTTGACTAGCTAGGATGATTCGAGAATTGCACTATTGTAATTCTTGTACTTTCCAAGAACATGTGGAAACTTTTTGGTTTTCAAAAGAAAAAAAAACTAAAATATGGATGTATGGTGAACACAAATAAAATCTTTCAACACATCGAATTGATTTTTATTTTTACTAATCCGTAAATCACAAATTGAATTAAGTTCAATTCCTAATTAAATTCATGAATATTTAATTCGTCAATGGTCATCCCTGGATACTAATTATCCACAAAATTTTAGAAAATGTCTTTACCCACTTAAGGTTCTTATTATATTTTAAAATCAAGTCTAATTCGTAACACAAAATTTATTAGGAAATTTCTTTTGAGAAAGTTTCTCTTATATATATTATAATTTAAGATGTCATATTGTATACTCACAATAATTTTAAAACTAACTCAGTCAATATTAATTTTAAAAACGCATTTGAATCACTACCTTTTTAAAAATATTATGAATTGAGCAACACGTACGGAACAGATTGAATGATACGTGAAATTATGATATCGATATCGGTTTAGGTTAGGATTAGGGTTTAAGTAGTGGTAAATCAAATTGCCTTGAAATTGGGAGATATAGTTGCACTGGTGCCCTAGAGAGGGGAAGTTGATGGCCAATGTACCTGACCAAAAAATAAAGGAGACACATATACATAAATAGATGAACTAATTTACCGGGGAAAAAAATAGATGAACTAATGTCCTATGTGCGTCTTCAATCTTCTTCGAATTTCATTGAGCTCAATATCGTAATTTATTTTAGTTTTTATTCACTGAATAATAATAATAATGTAATGTTCTTCTAAATTGCTTTCACTTTTACTCTAATAGTTATTCACATGTGTCAGGGAGGAAAGATTATACTACTTAGACTACGCAATACTTATTAAACCTTTTCTCTCTAAAAAAATCCATGTACAAACACTTCGATCTGTCTAAATTACAATGACCGTGTTGTTCTTTAATTATATTAGATAGAAATTTGTTCATTTCCTCCTTTTTTTAATTTTTTTTAACTTGTACAGTAACCACTGCACTAAAAAAAAATCTCTATTCAATAATCTAGACTTCATGGTTCTAAATTTTAGCCTTATTATGATCTTATTTCATCATTTTGGAACTATATGGAATATAGTAGTACTGATCAATATTGGAATATTGACTACTCTCTCTAAATTACTTATATAATATTGAATATTGACAATTCTCCCTAAATTTAAGCAAGCTGTTCACCATGGTATAAAGCAACTAACAAATGTCTTACTAAAGAAGAACATAATTTACCTACTTAATTGCAGCTAGCCAATAAAACCAACAAAATAAAATATATAAAGGCTACCTACTTACAAAAAAATTACGAGTTAAAAGTCAAACGTTGTTAGACTTTCCCACTTGAGTTTACACCATAATTTAAACAAACTAGTGCATCTCATGACCTAAATAATCCTTGTTATATTATAGGATTATTTGCAGTGACACCCCTCAATTATTGGTCAATTCCACTCAGAATGTGGTCAACGCGAGTGTTAGCCACTTGCCCCCTCAACTTTCATTTTTCTTGCAAACACACCCTTGAAGCTGTGAAAAGTCATGAATGCCCTTGTCTTGTCTGAGTTATTACATATCTTCGTGTAAAATGTCTTCTTTGCCTTTAGTCCTAATCTTTACACTACCCCCAACCACCCTCATTTGCACCCATCGTCCATATTCTCTCTAGAGAGAGAAAGTCTCAACTCAAGTTCATTTCCTCTCTTCTCTCTTTACAATCTCTACGATTTTCTCTCTAATCTTCAGCTCATATACACAAAATCGATGAATATATACACAAAGTCATCTCATATACACAAAATCTAACATATATCCATGGTCTATGTGCGAAAAGATCATGGATTATTGGGGTTAGGTTTTGTTCGTTTGTTATAGGGTTTATTTTGGTCTTCATATACTCTTAAATCCTTCAGATCTGATCTTAAATCTCTTTATTTCGTTGTGTGTTTATTGTTTTCGACGGATCACTCTTTATTTCACTGTTTGGGTCTGTTCTCATCTCCTAGCGTAAGTATTTTTCTATTTCTTTTGATTTCGAACAATTTTTTCACAGTTTCTTTTCAAAATCTAACCTAATATTTATGTTTTTTTTGTAGATCGAGAGATTTGGTGTTGATTCGACTGTTTGTTGTTCGATATTTGGGTCTCGGCTTCTTCAGCTTGGATTCTTTGTTATTTTGGTACAGAAAATCTAACTTAACCTAATATTTATGGAATTTCATATTTTTAATGGCAAGATATTTTTATTGTGTATATATTTAGGATTGTTTGTTGCTTGCATGTTGTTTAATGACAAGATTTGGTGTTGATCCGACTGTTTGTTGTTCTATATTTTTTTTTTAATTTGTTTTTTTTTTTATGAAAGTTAGGACTGTTTTAGGTGTTATGCTATTGATATGATGAAAAAAATTGTTAGTTTTTGAAAGTTGGGACTGTTTGTTGCTTGCATGCATGTTGTTTAATGATAAGATTTGGTGTTGATCCGACTGTTTGTTGTTTTATATATATATATACATTGATGAAAGTTGGGACTGTTTTGGGTGTTATGATATTGATATGGTGATCAAAATTATTAGTTTTTGAAAGTTGGGACTGCTTGTTGCTTGCATGTTATTTAATGACAAGATTTGGTGTTGATCCGACTGTTTATTGTTCTATATATATATATATATATATTTGATGAAAGTTGGGACTGTGTTTGGGTGTTATGATATTAATATGGTGAAAATTGTTAGTTTATTTTTTTTAATTTTTTGAAACTTACATGCTCTTTAATGATAGGAAAATGGTACCTTGTGAATAAATTTTTTTTTTTTTAATTTTAATTTTTTTTTTTATGAAAGTTG
Organism: Cornus suecica; assembly: GCA_963922005.1. Taxonomy (NCBI): domain Eukaryota; kingdom Viridiplantae; phylum Streptophyta; class Magnoliopsida; order Cornales; family Cornaceae; genus Cornus; species Cornus suecica. The sequence continues at coordinate 42,318,318 of OY998248.1, forward strand.
GGACTCTTTTGGGTGTTATGATATTGATATGATGAAAATTGTTAGTTTTTGAAAATAATTTTTTAAATTTTTTGAAGCTTACATGCTCTTTAATGATAGGGAAATGGTATCTTATGAATAATTGTTTTTTTTTTAATTTAAAATTTTATTTTTGATGAAAGTTGGGACTGTTTTAGGTGTTATGATATTGATATGGTTAAAATTATTAGTTTTTGAAAATAATTTTTTTAATTTTTTGAAGCTTGCATGCTATTTAATGATGGGAAAATGGTACATTGTGAATATATTTATTTTTTTTTATGAAAGTTGTGACTGTTTTGGGTATTATGATATTGATATGGTGAAAAATTTTATTTTTTGAAAACAATTTTTTTTATTTTTTGAAGCTTGCATGCTCTTTAATGATAGGAAAATGGTACCTTGTGAATAATTTTTTATTTTTTAATTTTAAATTTTTTTATGAAAGTTAGGACTGTTTTGGGTGTTATGATATTGATATTGTGAAAATTGTTAGTTTTTGAAAATAATTTTATAATTTTTTTGAAGCTAATGGTACATTGTGAATAATCCCTAAACCCTAAATTAACCTAATCCCTAGACCCTAAATTAACCTAATCCCTAAACCCTAAATAACTTAAACATAATTAACTTAAACCCTAATTTAATTATCAAACATAATTAACACTTAAACATAATTAACTTAAACCCTAATTAACTTATTAAACATAACTAAACACTTAAACATAATTAACTTAAATACTAATTAAGTTTGTTAATTATTTCTAGGTTTATTTATCCACAGAGAATGGGCAAACTTCATAACATAATCTTTCAGTTTGAATGACACACATACCTATTGACAGATGTCGATGCTGATTCATTTGGTTTTGTGGATTTGTATTATGTTGCATATAACTTCATAACAAATGATATAACTACTCAATGTTCAAAAGGCATGTTTCACTTATTCTGTACAATCCCTAGTTTAAACTATAAAATGAAGCTAACTCTGGAAGAATACATTATCATATTGTTTCAGCTAAAATCAGATGAAAAAGTCATAAATATCCTAATTGAGAAAGATGAACCTAATAATGCTGGGTCCTCTATGGATGCTCTGAATGCTCCAATCACTATAGACACTAAATATGATTTTGAGTCAGAATCAAAGGATAGTGAATACGAAGTGGAAACTGATTACAGTTTTGAGGATAGTGATGATGACTTTAACAATAATGAAGAAGATGGCTTAGGGCCTGTTTGGAAACGCTCACGCTCCTGCTTTCAAACGGGTTTGGAAGCTGAAGTGTAGCGAAGCAAGTTTTTTCTAAAGCAGAAGCATGTTTGGTGTTGATGATTCTGATATGAGAAAAATGAAAGCTGAAGCATGCAGAGCATGTTTGGTGGAACTGCTAATTTCCTAAAATGTGAAAGCAAAACATGTTTGGTGAATTCAAATGATTTGAGATTCTGCTTTTTTTTTTTGGATTTTAGATTGAATATAAGAAATTAATAAGTTCTACAATTAAAAAAAATAAAAATTGTATTGCACAAGGCCTCTCATTTGGATATTGTAAATAAAATTTTTATTTTTTGTAAACTATAAAAAATTTTGTAGATAAATTCTAAATTATAATATTGTATTGCACAAGACCTTTGGTTATAATATTTTATTTTGGGTAAAGTGCATAAAACCCTCCTCAACTATTGCCCCATGAGCACAAAACCCCCCTCAAATACAAAAGGGGCAAAAAAAATCCCTCAACTATCCTAATTGGGTGCAATTTAACCCATCCCTATTGCAAAATTACAATTTTACCTTTAAAAAAATAAAATAAATTATTTTAAGAGATAATTAATATATATAAAATTCAAAAAACAATATATTAAAATTTGAAATTTTTTTAAAATTCGAAACAAATATATAAATTTCAAAAGATATATATATGTAGAATTCAAAAACAATATGTTAAATTCCGAAAAAAATTAAAATTTGAAACAAATATGTAAAATTTGAAATATATATATATATATATATATATATATATATATATATATAATTCAAAAAATATATATTAAATTTTTAAAAAAAAATTCATTATACATAATTTTCAAATTTTATATATTTTTCGAAATTTATATATTTTTTTAGAATTTTATTTTTTGAAATATATATATTTTGAATTTTATATATATTTTTCGAATTTTATATAATTTTCAAAATTTATATACTTTTTTTGAATTTTATATTTTTTTTCGAATTTTATATATTTTTTAAAAAATTATATATATATTTATTTTTTGGAATTTTATATATTTATTTCTAATTTTATATATTTTTCAAAATTTATATAAATTTTTCAATTTTTATTTTTTGAAAAATATATATTTTGAATTTTATATTGTTTTTGAATTATATATATATATATTGAATTTTCTATATATTTCAAAATTTATATACTTTTTTCGAATTTTATATTTTTTTCGAATTTTATATATGTTTTTTGAATTTTATATATTTTTCAAAATTAAAAATATTTTTTTGGAATTTTATATATTTATTTCTAATTTTATATATTTTTTCTGAATTAAATTTTTTTTTAAAATTTTATACACCTTGAAGCAAACCTAACATGTTGCAAAGAATTTGGGAGCAATTGAAAGAATTTGGGAGCAACTTATAATGGGCTCCACTAAAAATAGTGATGGGAGCAAGTGGAAGCAAGGTGAGCCTTGCTTCCAAATTTGAGGTTTTGCTCCAACCTGCTTCCAGATTTTGGAAGCGGGAGCAACCAACCAAACAGCCCTGCTCTGTGAACAGTAATAGAAACAGGAGCAAAAGCAGGAAGCGGGAGCGTTACCAAACATGCCCTTAGGGTTTGAGAAACTTAATGATGAACCTGAAGATGAACAAGTAGACAATGAAGGTGTTCTATCTGATTACAGTGGTGATATTGAACTTGTTGAAAACAGTGAAGATGAATCTAGGTCTAAAACATCAAATTTCGTTAACCTTAATGGTAAAGTGTTTGCATATTCACATGAAGGTGAGATTCAATTTGAAGTTAACCACTTTTTTGATGATGTAAAACAGTTTAGAACAATTCTTGATGTGAAATTTAGAGTAATCCAAAAGATAGATTAACCCAAACCAAATTTTACTCGCAAGTATACGAATCATAGTAGTAAAGAGTATAAGTATTGCGAGGTCATTCCCACGAGGATTGATTAGACAAATTAAATCTAAAAATTACTATCTAACTAATTCAACCAAATATTGATGATTTTGATAAAAGAATAATTGTAAAAGAAATAAAAGAACAATGATAAAGAAAATACCAAGGCTTTGATTCCACCACTAATCAATACAATTCCAATTTTCAATTGAAGTTATTAAATAGCCAAATAATCTTCATACATCCAATAAAAAATAATTATAATCAAACATATGGATGGCCTATCCGGGTTAGGGCATAGGTTCAATTAAATATTTATTATCTTGATCATGAATAATAAACAAATAATTGAAAGAATAACATAAATCACAACTAACTAATAAAATTGTTCAACCTCTTTTTGTGTAAAATTTGAAATTTCTCTCCGAAGGGAATTGGTTTTATGAACAGGGAAGAACTTGTTCAAGAATTTTTTTGACAAAACATCCCAAGTAGAGATAGATCCTGATTCTAAAGAATTCAACCATGCCTTCGCCTTATCTTTTAAAGAAAAGGGAAAGAGACGTAGACGAATGGACTCATCAGAGAAGTTTTGGAACTTGAATGTGGAACAAATGTCTAGAAAGTCCTTGACATGATAATATGGATCCTCACTATTTAGACCATGGAATGTGGGCAGAAGTTGGATGACACTTGGTTTAAGCTCAAAGTGTGTGGCCGTTGTGGCTGGCAACACTATACATGAAGGTGTACTACATTGGACAGGGGCAGAGTATTCCCTAAGTATTTTAGGCGCAACCTCTTCTCCCATCTCAACCAAAGATTTATCCAATTTATTTTTACCTTTAGATCTTTTCCTAAATGTTCTTTCAATTTCTGGATCAAAGGATACTAATTTTGGATTTTGAGATCGAGAACCTTGCATATACTAGACACACACTCAAGAAAGTTAACAAGGATATACCTAGCAACCAAACAAGCCAAATAAGTATTTTTTTTATTTTTATTTTTCTTTTTTTCTAATTTTCTTTGTGAGAATTAATTCAAGGGCAATGTTAATGTTTATTTTCTAATCTTGTAGAGAATTATCAGGAATAGACACAATAATTCTCTCCTAATTAGAGCTCCCACTCTCTTCCATAGTAAATCAAAGGATGACCAGTTAAGGCCCGCCAACTAAACAACCAGGTGGGTTCCCAGGTAGGTGGAGAGGCACTAGGCCTGCTTAATGACGGGACATCCACACAACCTTAAGCAACAAAGTCGTCGTTTGACAGAACATTTCTAGACATTGTTAAGTTGGAAGGTGCTCACTGAAGTTACCAAATATTATCTTTTTCCAAGAGGGTCCTATGAGCTATATGAAAATCCTAGGGCCAACGTCTACTTGATTTTAGATTAAAAAATTTAGGCTTGGGTTTGATAAATGCAAGAAGATTTTTAACCTAGGTGGGCAAGGAATTGGTGATGAAATCCAATCCTTATCCTGTTAGGGGTTAGTGCCCTTACTAAAATTTTATGCAGAATGCTAAATTAAAATGCACAAATAAAACAAGTAAGAAATAAAGGAGAGAAGAAAAAAAAAAAAAAAAAAAAAGAATAAATAAAGGAGTGAGTGTGTGAACTTTCTTCTTTTTTTTTTTTCTTTTTTTTTTTTTCAAAAATAAGTGTACTTAACAATAATAAAAGAAAAAATAAATAAAATTAAAAATAAATATGAATGAAGAAAGTGTGCTCCTAGAAAAAAAAAATCCTATGTTATTCTAACCTAAACAAAAAATAATAAATAATAATAAAATAAAAATAAGGTTAGAGTCACTTACTTGAATTGCAAAATTATGCAATACTGCGATTTTTTTTTTCTTTTCTCTTCTTTTTTTTTTTTTTCTTTACGCCCCTTTTCTGTACCAAGCGTCATGCAGTTGAGGAAGCAGCAATATCAAACCTATAAAAGGATGACAATGACTTGGATGTTGCTTGGAATTAAATGAATCACAGAAATTTGGAATGAAAAACAAATAAAATAAATAAAATAAACCTAAACTAAGAATTATGATAAATAATAATCTTCAAATTTAATTGTATCAAATACAATCCCCGGCAACGGCGCCAAAAACTTGATGTGAAATTTAGAGAAACCCAAAAGATAGATTAACCCAAACCAAATTTTACTCGCAAGTATACGAATCATAGTAGTAAAGAGTACAAGTATTGCGAGGTCATTCCCACGAGGATTGATTAGACAAATTAAATCTAAAAATTACTATCTAACTAATTCAACCAAATATTGATGATTTTTATAAAAGAATAATTGTAAAAGAGATGAAAGAACAATGATAAAGAAAATACCAAGGCTTTGATTACACCACTAATCAATACAATTCCAATTTTCAATTGAAGTTATTAAATAGCCAAATAATCTTCACACATCCAATAAAAAATAATTATAATCAAACATATGGATGGCTTATCCGGGTTAGGGCATAGGTTCAATTAAATATTTATTATCTTGATCATGAATAATAAACAAATAATTGAAAGAATAACATAAATCACAACTAACTATCCATGGTCAGGCATAAATAATTATGATTTACTTTCTTCTTCTTAAATCGCCAAATAAGATTACATGTTCATGGTCAGACACAAGTAACCTATATGCTAAAGTTCCAATAAATTCAATTAAAGTCTTGGTTAAAGCACATAAAATTGAAAGTATAGGAAAACATTAAAATGATAAGAAGAAGAATTTAAATGAAAGATTCAACTACTTATTTCAATTGAAATAATATAATTGTAAATGAAAAGGGTTTCCTCTCGGCCCTGGCCGAGAGAATTAGTTACACATGAAGAAAAAAATACTAAAACAACAACCAAACCGAAATTGAAGATGGAAGAACGCATTTGCTTTCTCCGTGGATTGCACCAGTCTTCTCTTCTTTTCCTTGGCTCTTTATGATCCTTTGTGCATCCATATATGCCGTATTTATAGGGGTCCTCAAGGTTTCATCTAGGAAAGTAAATAAGAGAATACAATATTCTCATATTTCTTTTCCTAATTAGTGATATATTGCAACCCACTTTTGACCAATTTGGAGAGTAAATTTGGAAGATATTGGTGAGATACTATTTTCTTGTTAATCAAGTCATCTTCCCACATCCCTTGATTTCATTTCATTCTGATCGTTCCTTTAAAATCTGTGATTATATTACCAAGCTGATGCTGATTTTCGCACAAAATAGTATGTCAGATTTAAAATGTCTTTTTCGCCCTCTAAACTTCAGAATTAGGGTTTCTATGTGAAATACCAATATTCTTTAAATTGAATCAGATTTCTAGGAACACTGGGCTCACACAAATCCGAACAACGGGCTGAAATATATGGCCCAAATACTAAGACGTGGTCTAAACAGATTTTGGGCTTGTTTAGATGGATTTAACCCATTTGTACCAGAAATCACCAATAACCTATAAAAATATAAAAACACAAATATTAATTAAAATAATTTAAAATAAATAAATAAAAAATATATTTTTGGAGGTTAATCGTGTACGAATTATGCACTTATCAATTTTAAAAGAATATTCAGTCCAAAAGGGGTTTAAACTTGTCATATAGAAGAATGAGAAGTCTAGGGTGACCTCTAAATGTGGCAATCCAGGTTGCAAATGGAGAATACATGTTAATGTCTTGAGTGATCAAATAACATACAAAGTTAAAACAATGGACCTTCAATACACCCGCATTAGAACCACTAAAAACAGAGTTGTTACATCAACTTTCATTGCTAAAAAGCTTATGAAGACATTCAAAAATCAACCTGAAATAACTTTAGAGGCTTTGGGGGCTGAAGTTATGGAGAAATTTCAGGTTAATTGTATTGAAACATGTCTAAGGAGAACAAGAAATAAAGCTTTAAATGAAAATCAAGGAACACGTGTTGGGTCATATGGTAAGTTGTGGCAGTATGCTCATGAAGTATATAAGACAAATCCTAGTTCATTATTCTTTATAAAACCTTCAACATATCAACCACCAAGATTTATGAGAGTTTTTATGTCATTTGGGGCTGCCATTAATGGGTTCAAGGGTGGCTGCAAACCATTCATTGGTGTGGATGGTTGTTTCTTAAAGGGTCCCTTTGGGGGTATACTCATTAGTGTTGTGGGACTAGATGGAAATAATGGATTGTATCCATTTGTTATGGCTGTGGTTGAATCTGAAAACAAGGATAGCTAGACATGGTTCTTAGACCATCTCCACAAGATAACTGGTGATGAGTCTAGCAAGGGAGTGCCTTGGACCATCATGAGTGATTGTTAGAAGGGCATTCTACCTGCAATTGATGAACTTTACCCTGATGCATTTAAGAGGAGGTGCTGCAGGCATATTTATGCTAACTTTAGGTCTTTATACCCTGGGTTGAGATTTAGGAGACTATTTTGGGAGGTTGCACAGAGTTATAATGAATTGGACTTTAAAACAACAATGAAAAAAATTCAGAACATAAGTCAAGAAGCATATAATTGGTTAATTGATCATCCAATTGAAACATGGGCAAGACACAAATTTGATTTAATGGGAAAATGTGACCTTGTAACCAACAATGTTGTTGAATCATTTAAATCTTGGCTAAAGCATGTGAGAGGAAAGCCAATAAAAAACTGTTTGGATGGGATCAGAACCAAATTGATGTCTAAATTCCAAAAAAGGTTCAGCAAGAGTGTTCAATGGGAGTTTGTGGTTCCAAAAATCAGAAACAAACTTAACTAAAACCTTTCAAAATCTAGTTGTTGTCGATTGATCTGGCATGGGGGAGACATGTACTATGAGGTCACTAAGGAGTTGAACATGAAGTACATAGTTGACCTTAAAAATCATAGTTGTTGTTGTAGGGAATTTTAGTTAACTGGTGTACCTTGTAGGCATGCATTACTTGGAGAAGGGAACCTGTAGAGGACTATTGTGATGAGTATTTTACCAACTATGTGTATGGACAAGCTTATAGGCACCTCATTAATCCCATGCACCATGAAAGTTTATGGAATGAGGTGGACAAGTTGCCTTTAGATTCCCCAGAACTGAGGAGGCCAGCTGGCAAACCTAGGGTGGCTAGGAGGAGAATGAACCAGCAGCAACAAGAATGTCCACAGTCATGACTTGTAGTATGTGCAAAGTTGTTGGCCACAATAAAAATGGGTGTAAAATATTTCCAAAGAACAGCCAGGGCAAAACTAGAGGTCCACAGTCATCTGCAGGGACTTCATCAACAGCAACAACAGCTCCACCACCAAAAAAAAAGTTCAAATGGGCAAGGAAAGGCAAAGGACCAAAGACAAGATCAGCAACACCAACAACAACTTCATCACAGAGATCTTTGTCCACTATAAAAAAAAAAAAAATTATATATTCAATTGTTTTAACATTTCTAACTGTTTTTACTCACTCAAAAAATATGTTAATGATGCAGGTTGGTGGTGGTGGTGGTGATGGTTTACAACAATGGCAATCAACACTGACACTAAGCCTTGCCCAAACAAGTTGCTCTAATGTACATTTCCTAAACTGTTTTAATATTAGCATTATTTTTTTCCTAACTATAAAATATTCTTGTTGTTTCTTAATATTTTCGTAAACTTTTCAATTGTAGGTTTCAACTGGGCAATGTGGCTCAAGATCTCCTTGGGCACAATGGTGACACTAGTAACAACATATCTTATGTTGTTTTTTGTATATTTTGGACATGGACTGTAGATGGCTCATTTTGGACAGTTTTTGGACAATAGTTTTCATGGAGAGTGTAGTGACTGTTTTTTGACTGTTTTTGTACATGTCACACTTACACACACACATGATTGAGCCAAGCTTTTTATTTTGGTGATATCAGTCTCATTTCAAGCCTTGTTGGCTTTCTTATATGTAATCTAATCTATTTTAGTTGGGTATTACAACAGTTTTACTTTGGTAGTAGGGTTTAGGACTTCAATGTAATATATTTTTGGTATGTAATATATGTATGCATGTATGTTGGAATGGAATTACTCCTTTGAATGTTGTAATTTCTCATTGTATTTAGGCATTTTAATTGAGGAATGTATGATGCAGTTGCAAATTACCACTATAATTCATTTTGTGTCAAATTTTATGTAACACTTGATTTTACAGTTTAAACATTGTTCATATTTTTTGGTTGCAAAATCTCTTCTTTCTCTTCATTATTCATTGGCGCCAATACACAACAACCAACAGGGGCATTTAGGTCCTTGCAATTATACATCTGACTTTAATAATGAAAACAGGGTAAAAAAGTAATTTTAAATGCCAAAAACCCTTACAGGGGGTGTGTTTGCAAGCAAAATGAAAGTTGAGGGGGTTGATCAACTGAAAACATCTTGACCACTTTCTACCTGGAATTGACCGAAGTTCAAGGGGTGTCACTGCAAATAACCCTATATTATATATATATAGTTAATTTCAGTAAACCCCCTGTGGTTTTAAAAAAGATCACTTTGCCCCCTCCTATACAGAAAACTCCCATATGGTTAAAAAAATGTATCAACTTGCCCCCCTCCCTATAAGTTTGGACGAAAATACCCCTGAAATTTAATTAAATTAAAAAAACCATATAAAATTCAAAACATATAAATACATAATTCATAAAAAAATATAAAAATTAAAAAAAAACATATAAAATTTGAAAAAATATATATATAATTCATAAAAATATATATAAAATTCGTAAAAAAACATATAAAATTTGTAATAAATATATAAAATTAAAAAACATATAAAATTTGTAAAATATATATAAAATTCATAAACAATATAAAAAAATTTTAAAAACTTATAAAATTCAAAAAAGCCATATTACCAATCAAATAAAATATCTCGAAAACATAAATATCATTTTAATTTTAATTAGGAATAAAATCATATAACTTTATTATTAAATCACATGAATGGGTAGATTATGTTGGACCCTCCATATTAAAATATGATTACTTCAATCTGTACTTTGTTTATTGCATGGAAATGGAAAAAAAACAATTGACTTCTAAAAAAACACTTTTAACACCACAAATTATTTTAAAACTATGACTATACTCTATTGTGACATCTAAATATTTTTGAAAAAAAAATCAAATATAGTGGAAGAACACTTTCTTGGATTGTATTATGATTTTCCCAGAAATCAAATATTATGATTTTCCTACCCCCTTTTTTTTTGGATAATCTTGTTTGAATATACTATTGTAGTGTGACAAAGGATTATATATATATATATATATATATATATATATATATTGAATTTTATATATTTTTTACGAATTTTATTTGTTTTTTCAAAATTTATATGTTTTTTTCGAATTTTATATGATTTTTTTATTTTATATATTTTTTACGAATTATATATATTTATATTGAATTTTATATGTTTTTTATGAATTATATATATTTTTTACGAATTTTATATGCTTTTTTACGAATTTTATATATTTTTTACGAATTATGTATATATATTTTTTGAATTTTATATGTTTTAATTTTATTTTATATATTTTTTACAAATTTTATATGTTTTTTTACGAATTTTATATATTTTTTCGAATTTTATATTGTTTTTTCGAATTTTATGTATATATTTTCGAATTTTATATGTATTTTTTAATTTTGATATATTTTTCGAGTTATGTATATTTATATTTTTGAATTTTATATGTTTTTTTTATTTAATTAAATTACATGGGTATTTTGGTCAAAAATTATAAGGAGGAGGGCAAGTTAATACATTTTGGTAACTATAGGAAGATTTTCTGTATAGGAGGAAACAAAGTGATCTTTTTTAAAAATATATGGGAGTTTACTGAAATTAACACTATATACACACACACATATATCATCCACCAAAAGCAACTCATAGATACCAATCCAGTCTAATCTTATATATAATCACTCCTAACCACTTGGGTTTACTGAAATTAAGTCTATATATACACACACACATATATCATCCACCAAAACCAACTCATAGATACCAATCCAGTCTAATCTTATATATAATCACTCCTAACCACTTTAATTTAGTCACCTTATTTGAAAATAGACACTTCCTCATTTTCTTTTTCCCTCGTCCCCATTCCCTTCCAATAATTTCACCACCTTTTTGTTCTTATTATATTGCTAACAAATATAAAACACCATAGTGCACCATTATATTAATTAGTAACACACACACACACATATATATATATATATATATATGTATTATATATATGTGACTTGGGTCATATTCACGTTTTGCATATAGACATCCCAAAGTCTACAAATCCACCGATTTCCAAGTCCCTTCCTTGGAATCATTTTCCTTAATTCCTCTCCAAAAAGTCATTCTTGGTACATATTTATAAACCTCTTTCATAGTTTTGCATCATATGTATGAATCCAATGGGTCATATGGGCTATGAAAAGGTGGTGGTAACAAAGAGAAGCCATAGAAGTAGAACAAGAGGTTTTAGGTTAAACTCAAGAAGATTTTCAGTGCAAAGGCTAAGAGAGAGGTTTTTGTATTGGTTCAAGCTTTTCAATAGATGGAGATCCTCTTATGGGGACACTTTCAAGTCAATGAAAAAAGGGATTTGTAGAAGTTGTAGCAAGAGAGATAGTGGAAGGAATTTGATGGCGCCAAACAAGGCTCAAGCTGATCATTGTAGGTTGAGCTCGTTTCCGCGGTCGAATTCGTTTTATTCGGAAGCCATTGCAGATTGTTTGGAGTTCATAAAGAGAACTTCTATTTCTGTGGACGATAAGTCAAGCTAAAGATGAAGAGATTCAGAAAGTGTGTATAAAGAGCTATATATATATATATATATATATATATATATGTAGGTAGGTAGTTATTGATTTTGTGCTATGTTTTTCTTGTGTGTGTGCGATTTGGTTTTCACATGGAATTGACCATGTTCATTAGGCTCAAGTTTTTTCTTTTTTTTGTTCCATATATATATGTTGTTCAAATCTAAAACTTCTCTCTATGTGAAGTGTAAAGAGTTGTATGAAGAACACAAGGTAGTAATTATCTACCATGTTTTTTCCTCTTTCCTTCTTTTAGTCTTTGTTTGATGTTTTGTGATTATATGGAATTGAACTTCAAAAGGTGCATTTTGTTTTATTAATTTTTGGTGTTCCGTGTTTCCAAAATCCCTCTCTCTCTCTCTCTCTCTCTCACACACACACAACCATTGTGATTAAAGTATATATATATATATATAAGTCGGTATTTATTTTTATATTTTATCAATTGTGTGATCGATATATTATGTTGGGGTGGCAATCTTGGAAGGTTCTTTAGTAGGTATGAATGAAAATTCAAAAAATTGTGCCACCACCTAACACAAAGTCATTGTTTGACTAATTAGACACAAGAAAAAAAAAAGAATAATAAAAAAAAAAAATGGAAATGAGAAAGGTGATCTTTGTTGAAACATAGAATGGGACATAATCATAATTCAAACTTGGTGAAAGTGCACTTGTTATGTCTCTATGATTATTCTCAACTTTTGTATATTTAATTGATCGTAAAAGGGATGGTTCTAATTGGGGGTGTTATTCATAAATCCATCTGCCCAATCCCAACCTAATATATTGGATGAGATTTTTTATGGATTGGATTGGACATTGATCCAAAAACACTCAATCCGATATTTTACTGATCGATTCTAGATTGCATTTTCAATAATCCGATTAAATCGGTATTGTTCATATATTAATAATATATCACATAATATATTATTTTAAATTAAACTATAATATATTATATCAATAATATATTATTCTAAACTAAATCATATTATCTTATTTTAAACTAAATAGTTATCTATATCTATCTATACTATTGTAAAAATGTAAGTCATTTTTAATATTTTCATACATTAAAACATTCATTACTATTGCAATTTTCAGAAAAATATAATGGAAGACTTTCTATTAGTTATTTACTATTATAAAAGAATAAATTCTTTCAAATATTTTTATACATTTATTCCATTTTGAAAAATTACAATTAAATTTTAATTTAATAAAGACTTTAATAGCTAAATTCAAAAAAATATCATTAAGTACATTAGTACATTTTATTATTTCAATGCATGTATTTTCTTTAAAAGAAAGTATACACAACAATTAGAAAAGAAAATGAATGGATACCCAAATTTTAAAATTTTATAATCTCATAGTTAAATAAATATAACATATAATCTTCTATTATTATTACTAAAAATTGTATGTTTATTTATTCACTATATATTAAGTATGTTTTATTTTTTTTCTACAATTTATTTATAGTTATTTATTAATAATTAACTAAACTTAGTTTTACTTTTGTAATCATAACTATTGCTTGAGGAGTTTTGAAGGTAGTATTGTATTTTTGAATCAATCCGTTGAAGTTTCCGGATGCTGCATGGATATTTTGTTTATTTACTGCAACTTTATTATATTTTGCTTATGTACAATTTGCTACCGTGACATATGGCTAGTATGTTTATTATCTATGTTTGTGTCAATTTGGTATGGTGACACTATTACTTTCACTTGTATGGCTTGTATGTTTGTGTCAATTTGCTATTGTGACACTATCAATACAAGTCACCAGTATTGTTTATTATTTATGTTTATGTACAATTTACTCAAGTTTATTTTTTATATTTTTGGATCAAGTATGTTTATTATTGCTACAGTCTACTGTGACACTCACTTTTATTGGTGAAAGTTTCTTGTCATTCTCTTTGCTATATTTAATTTTTAATATTTGAATCCGTGAATTCGATCCGAACCAATTCGGCTCATCGTGGTCCAGTTTGGATTAAATTCGTTGGACAAACGAATTGGATTAGATTCATAAATGGTGAATCCAGTATTAATAAATATATTGGATCCAAAATACCTTTAATCCGATCCAATTCAATATGTGAACACCCCTAGTTCTAATGTTCCTTATCATTTTACGCGCCAATTACTAATTAGTAATTTGCTTGCTTTTCTTTTGATGGGATCATTTTCACATTTGGGACTTTGGAGAGGCGGTCCTTGTCGGGCCAAAGTCAAGATGGGCCAAGCCCTATATTTTTCAACTGTTCTGGGCCTAAATAGTAATTAGCCCATTGGCACTTTTTTTTTATATTCAATTGGAAAGGAATTGGTTGATTGTGTTTTCCATAGCAGCCCAAAAGATGGTTTAGGCTACTCATATGATGAATTAATGAATTCGGATTCCAACTGACAGGAAGGACATGTTTGATTTCTGGTTTTGTCTGGTCTTGTCTAGTCTTTGTCTGTTTTTTAGATCAGACCAGAAAGACCAGACCATTTATCAAACAGAATTTTAATCAGTACCAAAACCAAATCAGGCCACACAAGACCAAACAAAACCAGCCCAGACGAAACCAGACCAGACCATTTTATACACACACAATAATGAAATCTAGCCGCCATTTTTCATAAATTTCCAAAATTTATACACAGTAATAAATTGGAAAAAAATATATAAATTTCGAAAATAATATATATATAAATAAAATTCGAAAATAATATATATAAAATTCGAAAACATATATAAATTTCGAAAAAATATATAAAATTCGAAAAATATATATAAAAATTGAAAATAATAAATAAAATTTAAAAATATATATATATAAAATTTGAAACAAATATATAAATTTTGAAGCAATATATATAAAATTCGAAAAGATATATAAAATTCAAAAAAATATAAAATTTGATAATAAATAATAAAATATATTTATAAATTACTTAAACAAACAAATAAATAATATTAAATGATAAATTAATAATATAAATAATAAATTAAATAAAGCATATATATAAATAAAATAAAAATAATGAATAATAAACAAAATGAATTCAATAATACATAAAAATAATAATAAATAAATAATAAGCAAAATGAATTAAATAATACAAAAAATAATAATAAAATAATAAATTTTTTAATTTGTTATTTATTTCTGTAATATATATATATATTTAATTTATTTATATTTTTTCGAATTTTATATTTTTTTTTTGAATTTTAAATATTTCTTTCAAATTTTATATATTATTTTTGAATTTATACATATTTGAAATTTTGTAATTTTGAATATTTTTTTTGGTATATTTTATTGTAATTTGTATATTTGAGCCAAATAATTATTTGGTTCTTTTCAAATTCTATATATTATTGAAGACAATTTAAAAAAAAAATTGATATATTTTATTGACATTGTATATATATATTTTTGAATGTTATATAATTTATTCGATTTTATATTTGATTTTTCAAAGTTGATATCATCATTTGGTATTTTATATTATTTGTAATATATATATATATATATATATATATATTTATCATTTTATATTATTTTTTATTTTATATATATAATTATTTCAAATTTTATACTTCATAAAATATATAGTTGAATGTTTTTTATATATATAATAGTCTTTATTATGATATAAATACTATATCCAATATTTTAATCAATCAATTTTAGAATAGATCACTTATTGGAAGCATATAGTTTTCCAAATATGGTTTGATTTTAGTTTTTTCAGATCAGACCAGAAAACCAGACCATTTATCAAACAGATTTTCAATCAGCACCAAAACAAAACCAGACCAAACAAAACCAGCCCAGACCAATCCAGCCAGATCAGACCACTTTTCAAACAGGCCCGAAATGTGGACAGTAGCGGTATGTTTGGTAAGCGTTTTGGTTTTAGTCGAAATAAATCAAACGTTTATGTTATAAGGTGTTTTTTGTTAGAATCGTTATCATGTCTGATAATATAAATTTGAATCATTTTTAAGGTTGCTCAAAATGTATTTTAATTAGAGTGTTAAAGAAAACAAATAGACCAAAATATCGAATTGATTTTTTATTTTATTTTTAAAAAATATTTTAACTATTCTTGTTAATACGTTATTGTGCAAAACAAAACATACTGCGCCAAATATGCTTTAATCCAAAAAATAAATTGGTTTTTGACCGAAAACGAACACACCAAAAATAAAATGCATGCCAAGGCCCAAGTTTGACAAAAGTATATTTAGGTTAGCAATAACTTTTTAAATAAATTTATTTTCTAATATAATTATCTACGGAATTGTGCCCAGATTCCATCTACAAATCTTATTTGTTTGGTACAATAACCAATTGAATTTTCACAGAACATTTTTACTGCCCAAATTTTTAACCCATTTATTTCAGGTTACTCCATCTAAGCTTAACGTTTGAATGCATGTATTATTTTTAGAATATTCTCAAATGAAAATAAAAAAAACATATATTTTTAGAAATTTGAAATTTGATTAAATAAATTTTGATAGATCAAAATAATATTAAATCACACAGCGCAGTACATGATAGCCATGGGTTGAACCCCTACCACTACAACTATTGGGTAACTTCCTCCCTTTTCATACTAAAAAAACTAGTATATGAAAAATCTAATAATTTGAGAATTTGTAAGAAATATTTTCCAAATAAAAAATTTGGACTTTTTTTTTTTTTTTTGCAGATTTTCCATAAAACTCAGTTAGAAAATAATTCTCTACTACGTGGTGGTAGCTGCTCTGTAAGAAATAAAAAAGCTACTTTTTATAGTGAAAGACTCTGCGTTGTAATGGACCGTTTTGGCCTTTTTGTGTTTTTTTATGAAACTCTTAAATATTCTTCACGGCACTTAAAGTATTTCAATCTCCATTTTTTTATAATGCTACAAACACATGTTTGATTTGTATTTTTAAAAATTATTTTCGAAAATTCTGAGAATAGAAAATAATTTTATATAAACAATAAAAACTAATTCTCTGAAAGAAATCATATTTATAATCAAATAGATTTTTTTATAATTTTTTTATTTTCAATTTTCAAAAAATAAAAAATTATTTTCAAAAAAACAATCCAAAAAGCCCCAGCTTCTAGATTTTGAAATTACTACTATATTTATGGTTTTAAGTCCATTCTAGAAATTTAGGTATGCAACTTTTCAATTTGTTTTTACATTTTTTGAATTAAAAAAATATAAATTTTGATTAATAAAAAAGTATTTTACATTGTAGCAGAGTTTATTATTATTTGGGTAATTTACAGTCAAACCCCCTGAGGTTTCGATCAATTGTAATCAATGGCTGGTCAATGCAATTTTGGTCCCAAAGCCCCCTGAGGTTTCAATTTCATTGCAATGACACCCACTGGACTGGTGAAATGACTATCAAGCCCTTTAATTGTCTCACTTATTATATTAGGGTAATATATGAAGTGTGAAATTACCTATATGCCCCAACACTTCACCCCATTCTGAAATTACTAATTACACTTCCACCCCTTATTACAAAATATATATATATATATATATATTACGAAAATTACAATTTGATTTTTTTTCTTTATAAAATTCTAAATAAATGATAAGTGCACAAAATAGAGTAATTGATCTAGCATAATGTCCTAATATATATATATTTTTATTTCATGCAGGGGTTGATTTACAAAAGAAAAGAAAAAGAAAGCAAGAAGGATGAAAATGAAGAAAAAGAAATAATTGGAGGGGGGTAATGTAATAAATGCATATATATATATGTGTGTGTAAGTGTACGTGTGTATGTGTGTAAAAGAAAGAAAAATATATATATTTATGAGAGAGTTGGTGAGTTGGTGGGAGGAATATTAAATATGAGAGAGAGAGGGTTGGTGAGAGAAGTGGTTGAGAGTTAATGTAAAATTAAATCCATCAGTATGCAATAGGTCTATAAATATTCGCAAATTAGAGTTGCAGAAGGAGGATGGTGAGTTGAGGAATGAGAGCTTAGAATATTTTTGTACCATTTTCATATTTTGTGTAATTTTTGCTCTATCAATGGAATTTTATTCTATTATCTTGTATCAATTTTTTATCAACATGCTAGCTTAAAACTCTTCTCAAGGGGGTGATGAAGCCACCATGGGTAAGATATAAATAATTTTTCTTTTATTTCGTATTGTTTAATTCTCGTCCCGAGAGTATTCATTATATGAATCTCAATGAACAAAAACCTTACAATAGAGGTTGGACACTAAAAAAATAGAAGGAGGATTTCCCGTGATTACCAATTAATGGAAATACGGGGAATGCCTACTACTATTTACAATTTATTTAAACCAAAACATTAGAGGGAGGATTCTTCGTGATTACCAATTAATGAAAATACGGGGAATGTCTACTAATATCTATGTTTATGTTTAATAGGTTGGAGGAGAATTTGCGATAGAAATATATAACATTATTTGTATAGACCCGGGTGGTGGATTCTTTTCCCTTGAGATTTTTTCCACCATTTGATAATTTTATCTAGTTATTTTAGTTTACTATTAAAAAATTCAAGAGTTGTTTTAAGTAATTTTCTTTTTATCTCGAAAAGTAAAGTTTTGGATCCTTGTCTCAAAATGAGTTCCAAGTTGAGAGTGGTTCGACCCTACTTATTGCTATACTATTTTAAGTAAAATATTAGTAGGTATAAATTCTTGTTGATCGGGGTGTGGTGAAACAACGACACAATATCATCAAATCTCAACCCGTCAAATGGCGCCGTTGCCGCTTCAACACTAAGAATTCGGAATCAAAGATCCTCCACTCTAATTCTTCGGGAACCCACCCGACCTTTCTATCCCTCCCTTTCTTTATTATTATTTTTTTTTTCTTCTCTATTTTGTGACATTTTGTTAGTTTAAAAAAAAAAAAAAAAAAAAAAAAAAAAAAAAAAAAAAAAGAAAAGAAAAAAAAGCTTTTTCAAAACTGACACTTTTGTCTTGTGTGCCACTTTTGTCTTTCATGTTAGCTTTACATATATGTTAAGTTTTGCAGTAACTTTAGTATAGATTAGGCTTTGAACTTTTTTTTTTTTTTTTGCATTCATTTTGGTGGGCCCTTTTCTTAAAACAAAAAAAAAAAAAAAAAAAAAAAAATATTTGCAAAACTACAGTAGATTCCAGCTGTGTAAGTCATCATTTGAGTACCCAAAAAAAAAAAAAAAACGTATACTGGACAGTGGTTCAGTTCTAATTTTTTTCTCTCTCTTTGTTCAATTCTAAAGCTTTGTTTATCTATTGTGGTTCTGTCACGGTTACAGTCACTTCCAAATGTTTAGCAACTAACAATCTGATATATTTATTCTATTAAAAAAATAATAATAAAAAAATAAAAAATTCACAAAATCACAACCGACACTCTCCTTTTCGTGGGCCCTTTCATAGTAAAAAATATATATATATATATATATATATATAAATAAATAAATTTAAGTTACACAAAAGTCAAAGTATGTTACTTTTGCAGCTCCTACTTTTGACAAGTTAAAAAAAAAAAAAAAAAAAATACCCTCATCCGTGTAAGTGACTTTCAGAATCAAAGCCGACCCTCACTTAACACAATTTTCTTCCCCTTTCATTATCGTGGGCCCATTTAAAAAAAAAACATAAAGGTCCAGCCGCTCACTTTTGAATTGTATGCAATAACATTTTGAAAATTACTTTTGCTTCCCTACTTATTTTCAAAATAATCAAACCCACCCATAAAAGAAACAAAAAAATAACAAATAAAAAAATAAAAATTAGATTAGTTTAATTCTTCTTATTTTTATTATTCACTCAATTTTATTTTCATTTTTTTTTTTTTTTACTTGTTTATTTTTGTTGTTTTCTATTTGCAGGAGTTACAGTACCGGGTCGTCATCCAGGTTCCATATTTCTATATTCTTGTTATTATTATTTTCCCCTAGAATAGGTAAAAATTTTGCATGCGACCTCTAGGGTAGAATAACATTAAACGTTACCTTAGGCTCCCGTTATTTGTATTTAGCTTATTTTCATAAAAAAAATAAAAATAAATAAAATAAAAAATAAAAAATAAAATAAAAAGATTTTTTTTTTTTTTGAATATTTCTTTCTTATTTTCTTTTATTCTTGTATTGCTTATGCATATTTTAATTAGCATTTTGCATAAGATACTTAAGGGCAAAATTCCCACAAGATACGGTCGGGATTTCATCACCCGTCTCCGTGGCCCACAAATCACAAAAATTCCTTGCATTTGTTAAACCATGAGCCGGATTTGATTAAAATTCATTAGCAATCAACCACTTTAGGGTTACGAGCTCATAGGCCCTCTAGGAAGGAAGCGGTTGGTAGTCACTCCAGTGAGTCATTATCAAATTGATAAACGGTAGGACAGTTTTGTCTAGGAAAGTGAGGTTGACTCGGCATTAAGCAGGCCACGTACCTCGCCACACTTTCCTGGGAACTACTCCGTTGTTAGTTTGATGATCCTTAACTGGTAATCTATCGACTTAATCTGAAATAGAGTAGGAGCTGTCTAATTAGGAGAGAATTAATTTGGACACCATCATATTAATTCTCTACAAGATTAGATTTAAAAATTCATCACCCTTGAATTTAAGCTCAAGATAACAAAGCCAAAAATTTTGTGTGATTTGCCCATCATCTAGTTTTTTTTTTAGGTTTTTTTTTGTTTATGCCCCAGTGGTTACGAGTTAACAAGCGTTTAGTTAGGTTTCCTAGTGATCTCTCACTCTTTGATTTAGAAGAAAAATCAACTACCTTGTTAAATCTGTCAACCACCAATAATTCATCAATGGCTGCACCAAGAACTCTTAATGACTATTTTGCCCCAATCACAGCCAACCCACCCAATTGCATAGTTCTACCTGAGAATGATGCACCCCAGTTTGAGATTAGACCTGCCACAATCAATATGTTGCCAAAATTCCATGGACTCGAAAGTGAACAACCCTATATCCATTTAGGGAAGTTTTTGACAATATGCAACACATTCAAAAATCAAAATTTGAATGAAGAGGGTGTCAAACTGCGTCTTTTTCCCCTATCCTTAGAAGATAAAGCTGCTTCATGGCTAAACTCCATTCCACCCAACTCCATTAGATCATGGGATGAACTTGCAAGAAAATTCATGAGTAAATTTTATCCCATGCAAAAGACCGAATCAATGCGAGATGCCATTAGTACTTTTAGAGGGAAAATTGAAGAACAATTCCACCAAACTTGGGACCGATTTCATGACTTGCTCCTCAAATGGCCACATCATGGCTTTGATAAAGCACAGTTAGTCCATTTCTTCTATAAGGGACTTTCACCTATGAACCGAACCATGATTGAGTCAATGCACCAAGGAAAGTTCAATGCCCAAACCCTTGACCAAGCCTATATATTTTTGGAGGAACTAGTTGAAAATGCCCAAAATTGGAATTGGAACCAAAGTGAGAATGATTTTTCTAGGAATGATCAAATGAATAGAAAACCTGGTTTTTATGAGATCAAACCTGAAAATGAGTTAAAGTCTGTGATGCAAAATCTTGTTGATGGAGTGAAAGACTTAAGCAAAAAGTTTGATGCATTTGCCCTAATCTCTACCCCTGCACAATGCAATGTTTGTTCTGGTTTATCTCATCCCATAGAGGAATGTCCGGTCTATTGTACATCTGAACCTTCGGATGCGCAAGTTTGTTTCAATACCTTTAGGAGACCATTGCCTAACACATTTAGCCAAAGTTACCATCCTGATACTAGAAACCACCCTAATTTTTCATGGAGGCAAAATTTACCTCCACAAAACTTAGGTGGTCCATCCGGTTTTCAAGGTAACTCCAATAGGCCACCTCCACCTCAAGGACAAATCATTCCTCAAAATCAATTCCCCAAGAATAACCAATTCAATCCCAGCCGAGATTTAGCCGTTGATCCCATGAACAACTATGCTGCTCCTGTCCCACCGGTCCATAATACTTCCAATTATGAGGACACTTTAAAAATGCTTGCCCTTAATCTTGATCAATCCAATAAGCATTCCAATCAAAGATTCCAAAAGTTAGAAAATAACTTTGATCTCTTGACTCAAAATCAACTGCAATTTCAGCAGTCTCTCCAAAATCAGTTGAGTCAACTCACTGCAGCTCTGTCTGAAAGACAAAGGGGTACATTACCGAGCCAACCCGAAATCAATCCAAAAGGAAAAGGAGTTAATCACATAGGGACCACTTCCACTTCTGACCACTCAAATGACCATGTAAATTCTATCACTACCTTGAGGTCAGGAAAGAAAATTGATAATAAGGTTGAGCCACCCATCAGTCATGAAAATGAACAATCCACATCTCTTCTACCCAATTCCCCAAAATCCAAAAAGGATCAAGGTCCTAAGCTTGATGCGATCATTCCTAAGCCGGTTGTTCCACGTGCACCCTTTCCCTCTAGACTAGTCAACAATAAGAAGGATTCTCAATACAGTGAAATCTTAGAGATTTTTCAAAATCTCCAGATTAACATTCCATTTCTCACTGCTATTAAGCAAATTCCTTCTTATGCAAAATTCATCAAAGACTTAGTCAAGAGGAAAACCAATATTCCTAAGGAGGCCTTCATGGCCCAACATTGTTCCTCCTTCCTACAAAACCAAGCTGTGGTTAAACACAAAGACCCTGGTAGTCCCACTATCACTTGTAGGATAGGAGAAAATTTTGAAGGTCAGGCTTTATTGGATCTTGGTGCCAGTGTCAATGTGCTACCGTATTCAGTCTACTTGGATTTAGGATTGACTGATTTGAAGAAAACTGACGTTAGAATTCAGTTAGCTGACCGATCCATAAAAATTCCAAGGGGTATCATTGAGGATGTGATAGTCAAAGTTAATGATTTTTATTACCCCGTAGACTTCATTGTACTAGACACTCAGCCCACTCAAGGGAAGCAAATTCCAATAATTTTAGGTCAACCATTTTTAGCCACAGCCAATGCTTTGATCAACTGTAGAAATGGTAGCATGACCTTGACCTTTGGGAACATGAAAGTGGAAGTCAATGTGTTTAATTTGATGAAACAACCCATTGAATCAGAATCTGTTGAGGAAGTTTGTCTTATTGATTCATTGACCACCCACACCTTTAACCACTCTTATCCTGAGGATCCACTTCAGCAGTGTTTAGCCCATTTTGGTGATAGTTTTGATGAGGCTAATTATATTAGCCAAATCAATGATTTGCTAAACTCTGCCCCACCTTTTGAAGCCCCCAAGTATAAATCCAAATTTGAATCATTGTCCTTACCGGTTACCACTGAATCTGAACATGCAAATAAACCACCTAAGATAGAATTAAAGCCTTTACCCGAGACTTTAAAATATTCGTATCTTGGTGAATTTGAGACTTTTCCAGTGGTAATATCTTCTGAGTTAACTGAGCAACAAGAGTCCCAATTACTCGAGGTTCTTAAGACAAATAGGGAAGCCATAACATGGTCCATTGATGATATCAAAGACATTAGTCCTCTAGTGGTGCAACATCGCATTCACTTAGAAGATAATGCGAAAACCTGTAGGCAACCTCAAAGGAGACTTAACCCCAATATGAAGGAAGTTGTCCGCGGAGAAGTTATCAAACTTCTTGACGCTGATATCATCTACCCGATTTCTGATAGTCAGTGGGTAAGCCCAATCCAGGTCGTTCCAAAAAAGTCTGGCATCACTGTTGTGTCCAATGCCCACAATGAGCTAGTTCCTACTCGCATTCAAACTGGATGGCGAGTTTGCATAGACTACAGGAAACTGAATAGTGTGACTCGGAAAGACCATTTTCCACTTCCCTTCATCGACCAAATGTTAGAGAGATTAGCTGGTCAGGCCTTCTATTGCTTTTTAGATGGCTATTCTGGTTACAATCAAATTCCTGTCCACCCAGATGACCAAGACAAGACAACTTTCACCTGTCCATTCGGTACATTCGTTTATCGTCGTATGCCATTCGGCTTGTGTAATGCCCCAGCTACATTTCAGCGGTGTATGATGAGTATATTTAGTGACATGGTTGAAAAGTTTTTAGAAATCTTCATGGATGACTTCTCTGTCTTTGGATCATCATTTGAGCAATGTCTGGACCATCTTTCTCTCGTACTACAACGTTGTCGTGACACTAACTTGGTACTTAACTGGGAAAAGTGTCATTTCATGGTTACAAAGGGAATTGTCCTAGGTCATAATATCTCTAGTGCAGGAATTGAGGTCTACAAAGCCAAAATTGATCTAATCTCCAATCTACCTATCCCTAAATCTGTTCGAGATATTAGAGCGTTCCTAGGTCATGCTGGTTTCTACAGGCGCTTCATCAAAGATTTCAGTAAGATAGCTAGACCTTTGACCCATCTTCTCGCTAAAGATGCCCAATTTGAGTTTACTGATGCCTGTAAGTCCGCCTTTGAGCACTTAAAGTCCACACTCACTACTGCACCTATCATTCGCTCACCTGATTGGACCTTACCTTTTGAAATTATGTGTGATGCGTCTGATTATGCAGTAGGTGCTGTTTTAGGCCAGAAAGTGGATAGAGCACGACATGTCATATACTATGCTAGCAAAACCTTAAATGATGCCCAAATCAACTACTCAACCACTGAGAAAGAGTTGCTAGCAGTCGTGTTTTCCTTTGAGAAGTTTAGATCTTATTTGATTGGATCTAAGGTCATCATCTATACAGATCATGCAGCGTTAAGACATCTTTTGTCCAAATCTGATGCAAAACCTCGGTTGATACGCTGGATCTTACTCCTTCAAGAGTTTGACCTTGAGATTCGAGATAAGAAAGGTTCTGAGAATGTAGTCGCTGATCATTTGTCCCGTCTTGTTATTGAATCCACTAGTGACTCCATTCCAATCTCTGATTATTTTCCTGATGAGCAATTATTTGAGATATCTCATGCACCATGGTATGCTGATATTGTCAATTATATTGTGATTGGTCAAATTCCTTCCAACTGGTCCAAGCAAGAGAAAGATAAGTTTTTGGCCAAGGCTAAGGAATATTTTTGGGATGACCCCTACTTGTTTAAATATTGTCCAGATCAGATCATTCGTAGGTGTGTTCCTGAGGTAGACCAAGAGTCTGTCATTTCCTTCTGTCATGACCAGGCCTGTGGTGGCCATTTCAGTTCCAAACGAACTACTGCAAAAATCTTGCAATCAGGATTCTATTAGCCAACCCTTTTCAAAGACACCCACACATACTGTCTAGCTTGTCATAGATGTCAATTGCTCGGTAAGATTACCAAAAGAAATGAATGGCCTCAACAATCAATTCTCGTCGTTGAAATCTTTGATGTCTGGGGTATTGATTTCATGGGACCATTTCCATCATCGTTTGGCAATCTCTACATCCTTCTAGCAGTTGATTATGTGTCAAAATGGGTAGAAGCTTTAGCCACCAAAACAGCTGACCATAGAGTTGTGGTGCAATTTTTCAAAGACCAGGTTTTGCCTCGATTTGGAACACCTCGAGCCATAATCAGTGACAATGGTTCACATTTTTGCAACAAAGTCTTTGGCAACCTGTTGTCTAAATATGGAATCAACCATAAAGTGGCCCTATCATATCATCCTCAAACCAATGGTCAAGCTGAGGTATCCAATAGGGAGATTAAGCAGATTTTAGAGAAAACTGTTAACCCCACAAGGAAGGACTGGAGTCTTCAACTCCAGGATGCGTTATGGGCATACCGAACTGCTTACAAGACCCCTATAGGAATGTCCCTATATCGATTGGTCTATGGCAAAGCCTGTCACTTGTCTGTTGAACTCGAACACCGTGCTTATTGGGCTATCAAGGCCATGAACTTTGACTATGATAAAGCCGGTCAACGTAGGACCCTTCAACTTGATGAGTTAGAAGAAATTAGAAATGATGCCTATGGGAGTTCAAGACTTTATAAAGCTAAGACTAAAATGGAACATGACAAACACATTCTAAAAAAGGAGTTTTTCATAGGACAAAAGGTTCTTTTGTATAACTCCCGTCTTCAATTGTTTCCTGGAAAGTTAAAGTCACGTTGGTCAGGCCCGTATTATGTCCATCACATTTCTAGTCATGGTGCCATTGAGTTACAAGACCCTAAGACTGGACAGTTGTTTAAAGTCAATGCTCATCGCCTCAAGCCTTTCCTAGAACTTGAAGCTTCTGACACTGAGGAAATTCTCCTCATTGATCCGATTTATTCGGACTGATCCATTTAGGGGTAGCACATCCCTTACGTCTGGCTGATGACGTTAAACTTAGCGCTACTGGGAGGCAGCCCAGTTTGTTGTGTAAATATTTTTTACAAAATTTCTTTCTCACTCTATTTCGGTATGTTTCGATTTTGTTTGGGGGTAAAGTCTGTCATAATATTTCCAATCACTTGACTTTTCTTTTGCCAAGAATCTTTGCAGGGACTCTACTCCATAACCTCCACCTCCATTGCGGTAATTTGTTCCAATTTGTCTCTTAGATGTATTTTTAAACACTAGGGACATTGTTATTTTTGTTTGGGGGTGGATATCTATTTAATCAAATAGAGTTTCAAAAAAAAAAAAAAAAAAAAAATTCTTTGTTTTTATGCATAAGTGTTTTGCATTATAAGTTGATTAAGTTTGTGTTTATGATGTATCAGTAGTATGTGATGCGATATTCCCGCTCATGAGAGTAATGATTAGATTGAGTTAGTGAAGTGATGTGGTTTTACATAGGTAAATGAATTAGTGAAATTGAAACCGAAAAGGACAACTTTGACCTATAAGCACATGCACACATTCACTATGGGAAAAACAGTTGATCTTTGACTATGAAGTTGAAAAAATAGCTTTGCCGCTATAAAAAGGGGAGATAGAATGGAGAAAATTTAAAAATTTATTTTGAAAGAAATGCAAAAAGTAGTTCTTCGATCTGAGTAACCGGGCCTTGGTATCACCAATATCACTGCTCGCGTAAAAAGGGGAGAAAACTAATGAGCATAAATCCTATGGAAGAAGCTCGGGCCCAGTTGGTCGGGACTAAAAATCCTCGCTGGAAAGTCCGGAGCTTAGAAAGATAAAAAAAATGGATAGATGTGGAATGATGGAAATAATGAATTTTTACGAAAAATGGCAAAGTTTGATCAATGAAGTAGAAAAAGAGAGATTGACATACCATAGTAGAATGTTCACAAAAACACGGAAGGTTGTCTAGATTGGGAGTAGAGAGTAACGAAGTTATTTACTTTAGTGGGGACCGTTCATATCATTAACTTGAGATAGTTATTGTTCGGTAGTGAGTGGGAGTATTTGCATTCATATTATCTTATATATTGTATCATGGCTTAATTAATGAGTGTGTGAATGCATGAATGCGTGAAAATGAAGAAGTTTGTGGGTATCTTCACTGTAAACCCTCACGAGGCTATTGCTCGTCCACTAGGGTAACCTAGGGGTTTAAGGCCTTATTGCATACGGTAAATGCAATCGAATGCAGCCTGCGAAAGTGGCACATCTTTAGTTAAACTTCAATAATATATCATTTTTGTGAACTTATCTATATTTTTTTTCCTTATTTGCTAGAGGACTAGCAAAAGCTTGTTTGGGGGTAATTTGATAAGTGCACAAAATAGAGTAATTTATCTAGCATAATGTCCTAATATATATATATTTTTATTTCATGCAGGGGTTGATTTACAAAAGAAAAGAAAAAGAAAGCAAGAAGGATGAAAATGAAGAAAAAGAAATAATTGGAGGGGGATAATGTAATAAATGCATATATATATATATATATATGTGTGTAAGTGTACGTGTGTATGTGTGTAAAAGAAAGAAAAATATATATATTTATGAGAGAGTTGGTGAGTTGGTGGGAGGAATATTAAATATGAGAGAGAGATGGTTGGTGAGAGAAGTGGTTGAGAGTTAATGTAAAATTAAATCCATCAGTATGCAATAGGCCTATAAATATTCGCAAATTAGAGTTGCAGAAGGAGGATGGTGAGTTGAGGAATGAGAGCTTAGAATATTTTTGTACCATTTTCATATTTTGTGTAATTTTTGCTCTATCAATGGAATTTTATTCTATTATCTTGTATCAATTTTTTATCAACATGCTAGCTTAAAACTCTTCTCAAGGGGGTGATGAAGCCACCATGGGTAAGATATAAATAATTTTTCTTTTATTTCGTATTGTTTAATTCTCGTCCCGAGAGTATTCATTATATGAATCTCAATGAACAAAAACCTTACAATAGAGGTTGGACACTAAAAAAATAGAAGGAGGATTTCCCGTGATTACCAATTAATGGAAATACGGGGAATGCCTACTACTATTTACAATTTATTTAAACCAAAACATTAGAGGGAGGATTCTTCGTGATTACCAATTAATGGAAATACGGGGAATGCCTACTAATATCTATGTTTATGTTTAATAGGTTGGAGGAGAATTTGCGATAGAAATATATAACATTATTTGTATAGACCCGGGTGGTGGATTCTTTTCCCTTGAGATTTTTTCCACCATTTGATAATTTTATCTAGTTATTTTAGTTTACTATTAAAAAATTCAAGAGTTTTTTAAGTAATTTTCTTTTTATCTCGAAAAGTAAAGTTTTGGATCCTTGTCTCAAAACGAGTTCCAAGTTGAGAGTGGTTCGACCCTATTTATTGCTATACTATTTTAAGTAAAATATTAGTAGGTATAAATTCTTGTTGATCGGGGTGTGGTGAAACAACGACACAATATCATCAAATCTCAACCCGTCAATAAACACATAAAATTTGAAACAAACATATAAAATTCGAAAAAATATATATAATTTGAAAAAAATATATAAAATTTGAAAAAACATATAAAATTCAAAAATATATATAAAATTTGTATAAAATTAGAAAAAAAAATATAAAATTTGAAACAAATATATAAAATTCGTAAATAATATATAAAATTCGGAAAACATATAAAATTCAAAAATATATATAAAATTCAAAT
Source organism: Cornus suecica (assembly GCA_963922005.1). Classification (NCBI taxonomy): domain Eukaryota; kingdom Viridiplantae; phylum Streptophyta; class Magnoliopsida; order Cornales; family Cornaceae; genus Cornus; species Cornus suecica. The sequence goes on from OY998248.1 coordinate 42,347,378, forward strand.
ATATATATAAAAAGTGTGACTGAAGTTTAAGTGGACAAGCCTCAGAGCCATTAACAAAGGTAACGGATCCTCTCCAGCTCTCTGCAGAGCTATTTCAATGGCCACGATAGCGACACATGCCCCACGATGGTGACCGAAATCAAAATTGAACCGATACTTTATTAAAATATTTTAATCAAAATTAAATATATTAATATTTGGATCAAAATTAACGGTTCGGTTCCGGTTCTCATTTTTAAAGAATTGAAAGTATCGGTTCGATTCCGGTTTCGGTCGGAATCGAAAGCAAACCGCACTGTGAATATATTAATATTTGAATCAAAATTAACGGTTTGGTTCCGGTTCTCATTTTTAAGGAACCGAAAGTATCCGTTCGATTCCGGTTACGGTCAGAATCGGAAGCGAACAGGATCATGTTCACCCTTAGATTTGGGTACCAAGGGACCCTTTAATCGGTATAATTATATAAAATAAAAATTGAAAATAAATATATTAATATTTTAATCAAAATTTTATAAAATAAAATTCAAAATAAAAAAATTAATCGATTAACTATACCGATTAAAGGGTCCCTTGGTACCCAAATCTAGGGATGCACACGGTCCGGTTTGCTTTCGATTCTGACAGAAACCGGAATCGAACAGATATTTTCGGTTCCTTAAAAATGAGAACCGAAACCGAACCGTTAATTTTGATTCAAATATTAATATATTCACGGTGCGGTTCACTTTTGATTTTGACCGAAGCCGGAATCGAACCGATACTTTCGGTTCTTTAAAAATGAGAACTGGAACTGAACCGTTTAATTTTGATATAAATATTAATATATTTAATTTTGATTAAAATATTTTAATAAAGTATCGGTTCGATTCTGATTTCGATCACCATCGTGGGACATGTGTCGCCATCGTGGCCATTGAAATAGCTCTGCAAATAGTTGGAGAAGATCCGTTACCTTAGCTAATGACTCTGGGAGTTGTCCACTTACACTTCAGTCACACTTTATATATATATATATTTGAATTTTTTATATTTGTTTCGAATTTTATATGTTTTTTTCAAATTTTATATATTGTTTCAATTTTTATATATTTTTTTGAATTTTATATGTTTTTTAAAATTTTATATATTTTTTACAAATTATATATATATTTTCGAATTTTATATGTTTGTTTCGAATTTTATGTGTTGATTTAGAATTTTATAAAGAAAAAAAATCAAATTGTAATTTTCGTAATATATATATATTTTGTAATAAGGGGTGGAAGTGTAATTAGTAATTTCAGAGGGGGTGAAGTGTTTGGGCATATGGGTAATTTCACACTTCATATATTACCCTAATGTAATAAGTGAGACAATTAAAGGGCCCGATAGTCATTTCACCAGCCCAGGGAGTGTCATTGCAACGAAATTGAAACCTTAGGGGGCTTTGGAACCAAAATTGCATTGACCAGCCACTGATTCAATTGACCGAAATCTTAGGGGTCTGACTGCAAATTACCCTTATTATTTTTATGGGTAATTTGCACTAACACCCCCTTAGGTTTCGGTCAAACCCACTTTTCGGTTGATTTTTCAAATTTTTGCACTAACACCCCCTGAGCATTGGTTCCTTTTGCAATGAAACCCCTTGGGCCAATAAAATGACCAAAATACCCTTGATAAAATTCAAAATTATTATATGAAATGTGAAATGACCTTTATGCCCCAACCCCAAATATATACAATTTCGAAAAACATATATATAAATTCAAAAAAATATATAAAATTCGAAAACAAATATTTAAATTTTGAAAAATATATATAAAATTAGAAAAAAAAATTATAAATTTCGAAAAACATATATAAATTTCAAAATATATATATAAAATTAAAAATATATATAAATTTTGAAATATATATATAATTCCAAAATATATATAAATTTTGAAAAATATTTTAATTCGAATATATATATATATATATATTTCAAAAAGATATATAAAATTCAAAAAATATATATTTTCAAAACCAAAATTCAAAAAATTATATAATTTCGAAAAACATATATAAATTTCAAAAAAATATAAAAAAATTGAAATATATATATATATATAATTCAAAAATATATATATAAAATTTGAAAAATATATAACTTCGAAAATATATATATAAAATTCAAAATATATATTTTCAAAAACAAAATTCAAAAAATTATATAATTTTAGAAAAATATATATATATTGGTAAAATGTCATATCTTTCTAATGAAGTGAATCAAACTACTTACCACCAACATCAATTAGTGGCCTTCTTTTATATATATATTTTTTCCAAAATTGTCCACGAATTGTCCAAAAAAATTTCCAAACTTTTCCAAAATATATATATATTTTGAATTTTTACCCAACAACTCGGTTTGTCATATATGAATTGTCCACAAATTTTTTGAGATTACCCATTATATATATATAAATTCGAAATATATATAAAATTAAAAAAAAAATTCAAAAACAATATATAAAATTCGAAATATATATAAATTAGAATTTATATATATTTCAAAATTTATATATATATTCGAATTTTATATATATATATATATTCGAATTGTATATATTTCAAATTTTATATATTTTTTTGAATTATATATATATTTTTTGAATTTTATATATGTTTTTTGAAATTATATAATTTTTTGAATTTTTTTTTGAATATATATATATTTTGAATTATATATATATTCGAATTATATATATATTTCAAATTTTTTTTATCTTTTTTTGAATTTTATATATATTTTTTGAAATTTATATATGTTTTTCGAAATTATATAATTTTTTGAATTTTGTTTTTGAATATATATATTTTTTGAATTTTATATATATTTTTGATATATATATATATATTCGAATTAAAATAATTTTCAAAATTTATATATATTTTTGAATTATATATATATTTCAAATTTTATATATTTTTTTGAATTTTATATATATTTTTTGAAGTTAATATATATTTTTCGAAATTTATATTTTTGTTCTTCTAATTATATATATATTTTTCAAAATTTAATTATTTGTTTTTGAATTAAATATATTTTTTTGAATTTATATATATGTTTTTTGAAATTATATATATTTGGGGTTGTGGCATAAATGTTATTTCACATTTCATATAATATTTTTGAATTTTATCAAGGTTATTTTGGTCATTTTATTGGCCCAGGGGTGTTTGTGCAAAAATTTGGAAAGTCAACCGGAAAGTGGGTTTGATCGAAACCTGAGGGGTGTTAATGCAAATTACCCTATTTTTATTCAGTTTACCCTTTTTCATATGTATTAAATAAGCTTATACCAAAGATAAGAAATATACCTTTCTTTCCTTATAGCTTTTTTGTCAAGAAATTACTAACATGATTTCAATATATACATATATATATATATACATATATATATATATACACACATATATATATGTGTTCATTCAAAACCCTAGTTTCAATTTTCATTCAAAGCGACCAGTCTTGGCGCGTAAACGCGCCTTTTTTTGGACTAAGATCCCACATATAAATGCAAGAGAGAGAGAGCAAAGAGCGAGAAATGCCCTGTTTCTCAAAGCTCTTGACCGCCTTCAGAAGAGCTCGCAACCTAGTGGGTCTCGGCACAGCTACCACCTCCGCCACCGCCGCCACCTTCACCTCCGCCACCGCGCCAAAACTCGCCGCCGCCTCCTCCGCCATGGAAGAACTCCAGGCACTCAAGACCCGCGTCTGCATCATCGGAAGCGGCCCCGCCGCCCACACCGCCGCCATATACGCCGCGCGCGCGGAGCTCAAGCCCCTCCTCTTCGAGGGCTTCATGGCCAACGGCATCGCCCCCGGCGGCCAGCTCACCACCACCACCGACGTCGAGAATTTCCCGGGCTTTCCCGAGGGCATCCTCGGCTACGACCTCATGGACCGTTGCCGAACACAGTCCCTCCGATTCGGCACCCAAATCTTCACCGAAACGGTCAACCGCGTCGACTTCTCCACCCACCCCTTCAAGGTCTTCACCGATTCCTTGTCAATAACCGCCGATTCCGTCATCGTCGCCACCGGCGCCGTCGCCAAACGCCTCAATTTCCCGGGCTCAGGCGAGGGCGCGGGAGGGTTCTGGAACCGCGGGATCTCCGCTTGCGCCGTGTGCGACGGCGCCGCTCCGATTTTCCGCAACAAACCCTTGGCGGTCATCGGCGGCGGCGACTCCGCCATGGAGGAAGCGAATTTCCTCACGAAATACGGATCAAAGGTGTACATAATTCACCGGAGAAACGAATTTAGGGCTTCGAAGATCATGCAGAACAGGGCGATGACAAACCCTAAAATCGAGGTTTTGTGGAATTCGGTGGTGGAGAAGGCTTATGGGGAAGGGGATAAGGGGCCTTTGGGGGGATTGAAGGTGAAGAACTTGGAGAGTGGAGAGGTTTCGGATTTGAAGGTGAATGGGTTGTTCTTTGCTATTGGGCATGAGCCTGCTACCAAGTTCTTGGATGGGCAGCTGGAGCTTGATTCGGAGAAGTACGTCGTGACGAAGCCCGGCACCACGCAGACCAGTGTCCGGGGAGTTTTCGCCGCCGGTGATGTTCAGGATAAGAAGTACAGGCAGGCTGTCACTGCTGCTGGCACTGGTTAGTCACCATTGCTATTTTTTTCCAATTTTTTTAATTTTATTTTTGGATATATATATTGTTTTTGACATTTACGATTATTAATTTCATGCTTCATTAGATTACTTGATATGTTCATGATGAGCCTGTGAGGAAATTTTGTCTGCCTTTGAGTTGAAGCCTCGGTATTGGGGAAATAAAAAATGCTGAAGGAATGAATTTGTTTTTAGGTTCTTTACTTTGAGTTCTGTCATTCTTTACTTGAGCTAAATGCAATAGGGAAGTGTAAAGTTCTGTTTTCTGTTTCATTACTAGAAATGATTTTTTAATTGCGATACAATGTTGTATAGTTAGCATCATTCTAATTAAGGACTCAGATTTATATTGTTGGAGAAGGTATTGCTTGATGACTTGACACGGCAATCTTGTGTTTCGACACTTGACAATACTACGACATCAACCCTACCTTTTGCTCTACTGTGAATGAGCAAAATGAGGTATTGAGGTGCTAGTAATTCTCCTGTTTGGAGGAATTTAAACTCTGATCCTTAATGCTGGGTGCCCTGATTTTTATATGATGTGTATTAGTAGGATTTTTTATTGGCCCCACTGGATCTCCTAAAGAGTGATTAGGGAGGGAATGGATTGTATATAGGATACTACCTGGTAATCCTGGCTCTGCCTCTTCAAAATGGAAGACCACTAACCACTACCCCAATCCTGTCGATACCTGTTCTTGGTTCGCATGTCTCCAGTCCTCAGTGACTGAGGATCCCTTCAACCCTGCCCTGCCCCATTTAATATTCACTATAACAACTTTGGTATTGGCATTTAAGAAGTGAAAGAAGAAATAGTTACTACCATCACCCTCAAAACAACCATGCTCAATTTTCCACCTGCCATTGCCTTAGTCTGGTAGTCCTCTTCAAATTCAAGTCGCCCCTGCTATCTATTTCTCTCTCTAAAACACCTCTCTCTCCATATATATATATATATGTGTGTGTGTGTGTGTTCCATTAGTTTTGATTAGTAAAGTTTGTGAGAATATTCAAGACCACATGAAAATTGATTAATGGAAAATTTGATGAATTTACCTTCCATTTTGACTATGATAAAAAAACATATCTGAAATAAACCTTGTCCTTCTCTATCTAATATGTGAGTGTGTAGATACTAGAGAGACAACATGGGGCTTGATGTTAAGTGTGAACTTAAATTCATACAACATATAATACAGGAGATGCAACCTGGTGTGATAATGAATGACGGGTTGAAAGTAAGAGCAATTACAGAGGTACCATTGCTCTAGATTCTCACAACTTAGGTCAGTATTGGTGACATTTGAAGGCGCAGGAATGTATTTTGAAACAGTTATATATTCAGGGGAGATCATCTACACTTACTTTTCCAAACCCTTAGCTGGATATTGCTGCCTCTCGGCAATCTGTCACTACGTAATCCTTTTAGTTGCAGGTGAGGTAGTTTATCGATTTAAAGATGAGTTCATTTTCATCCCTAAATATGATAGGTAATATTAGGAGATGTATTCAAGGGGTATGGTTTTGAAGAAAGGGATGGTCCAGGAGGTGCTTAAATTAGCATCCACAACATGATTGTGTGTATGAATGAGACTGATCCAAGAATGTGGGTTACCAAACAATATAAAACCTTTTCTATGTGTTAGCAAGCATAACAGATATACAAATCAAATATTATTTTCTTTTTATCTGTTATCCCAATAACCATGTCGTGGTGATAGTTATTATTGGTAAAATGAGTGTTTGCACTTTTTAACTGCCTGAATCAATTTGTCATTTGCTACACCCTTCCTCGTCTACAACTGCTTAGTATCCACGGTAAGTAATCTTCTTGGGAAGGATGAATGGACATGACCAGTAGACTTGGATGTTAAGAAGAATAGGTTTCTATGTTTTAGTAGTAGAGTCTCCTAGAGGGATAATAGTTGGTAGTTGGTATTTAGTGGCTTCTTTTGTAAATCAAGGTACTGGTAGTGTGTGTTTCATGTTCTCTTTTCAAAAAGCTGGTTTTAAGAATTCAGTGGATTACTGGTATAACCACACACCTAGCTCCATCCAGTGTTGTCAAAGGCGCGCCTAGTTTCTATCTAGGCGCAAGATTTGCACTTGTTGCGTCCCCAAATTGTCTTTAACAACATTTGTGCCTTTTATATGAAATATGAATGTTGTCAGCAGTAATGTAATTTTTTTATTGTGTGCCTCACTTTAGTTAGGCACTCACCTCGCCTCGCACCTAGGCTCCAAAGGATTCTAGCACCTTGGGCCGTTGAAAACTCTATCCATGTTTTTTGACCTTATCTTTTATTAGTTTAGAAAGTCTGGGAAGCTATGAAAAGGCAGTAGCATCTAGGAACTAGGCTATAGAACAAGCTTAGAAGTACTTCCAAAACTACCAGGCGAGGCAAGGAAATAAAGCTACCTTCTTCACAAGGGGTAATGCCTCTCAATTAGTACACCAGATATGAAGCCCAAAGGGGGCAAGCAAGCAACCTTCCTTCAAGAGCTACCAGTTTAGGCAAGGAAGTTAATGGGCAGTCGTAACAGTTAACCCATCCCACTGACAAAGAGAAGACAGCAGCAACCTTGCTACTAGGAGCAGCCCAGGTACTAGAGGAAGGGAACTAAAACCAGCTACTAAGATAGGAACAGGGAGATCTATGGAAGTCAATATTTGAAGAGGGAATAACTTTTCTATGGCTGAATGAAATTCGATATTTCACTTGAACTTTAAAGACAGTTACAGCTTACAAACTAAAGGCTTTTCTTCTATCGGCCGTCTTTGGGCAAATTGATTTCTTATGGCTGTTTACCACGGAGAAATTGCCAGTGACAGTCTATAAAGGGATCTTTGGCACTAACGAGCATCCCTCTTATTATTTCCTTATAAGAAAAGGGGAAATAAAATATTACTCTCAAGTAAGGAATAGAGATGTGGCTTAGCTCACACTCATGAAATCAGGATACCCTGAACTCAGAAAGCTATATCTCTTACTTCTGCTTCTGTGTTCCATATGGATGCTATGCTTATTGCTAATCAGGAATGAGTCAATTCCTTGTGAATCATATTTGATACAAGTTGGTGACATTCACTGAATGACAAGTGCTGTGACCCTAATTTCCTGAACTGACCCTTGAGATTCATTAGGGAACTAAAATTAGTGAACCTAAGCTTGTTTGGTTTGTAGCTCAGGAAAAAAATTATGTTTTTTGAAAATTGAAAATTAAAAATCAGAAACTGTACAAAGAGTCTCATTTGTTCAGTTATAGAAGGCATGATTTCAGAGAACTGTTTGCTGAGTTACAAACCCAAGCAGTCCCTAAGTTCAGGTGTCATTAGAAATTCCTTTTGTGATATGCCATGTCTCCGACCTTATGATTGAGTGAATTCTTATTTTATCGTATACATCTGATATCATGACCTGACCTTAAACATTTAAGTTATTTAACATCACTCTAGAACTTGTCGTCATCTGCTAACTACTATCTGCCAGAATTCAAATCTGATCGACATCACTGACCCTTGTTTCTGTAAGCGTATATGCAACATAGCTAAACAGAGTGGATGTAAGACGCAACAATAATGCAGAAATACTCCAATTCGAACACGTTAACCAATTGAGTTCACCAGGACCAACCCCAACCTCCCCGATAGAAAGTAGAGAATAAATTGTTGTTGGTCGTACATCTGTTATATTCTGCCTTCTGCATACTCTTTCCCTTTCTCCTCTCTCCGTATGTTTGTGCGCGCGCATGGGTTCTTGTTTAATTTGTAAAAGCTTCTTATGGCGTAAGAAGCATATTGGCCACCTCCACCGGAAGGAAGATCAAGAAAGCTGCCTAACCATGACAAGCAAACAAGAGTGGACTCCGAGAGTAGCTTGCTGGTTTACCACTGTTGTTATATAGTTGGTAGCATCAAATTATAAGTAGCAAGCTCGTTGCAAGAGCTTATATTTGTTGATCAATTCTGATTTACTTTTGTTTCATTTTGATCTAGGATGCATGGCAGCCTTGGAAGCAGAACATTATTTGCAAGAAATTGGATCCCAAGAGGGCAAGAGTGATTGATTTACCCAAGATGTGTTGGAGACATGGACTTAGATAATAAGCTTTACATTTGGAAGAACAGTCTTCTTAGGGCTACTCCAAGTACTTGATTATTTGTAACTCTACTTTCTTATACCTAGAATGCAACTGTTGCTTGCTCTCTTAATATTGAACTTGGTTTTCATCTTCTTCATATGCCGTTTGTTTATTTAACCTGTTATGCATTTTAGATGGTTTTGATTCGAAGCTTTCACATCCCCGGTATGGATGGAATGAGTAGTCGGGTTTATTGGAAGTGTGCTTGTATATAGTGCTTGCCCAATGTCTTTCTTTGTGCTTGGTTGAAAACTTTAAGCAGAGAATGATACAGGTGTCTGTAGCCTCGGACATCTCCTTGGGCATATTTGTATGCGTTATGTGAACTATTGTGTGACTAATGTTTCTTCGTATGACCTGAAATAGAGCATATTTGAAGTTCATTTTTCAAAAATTGTATATTGATTTTGGATTGAAAGATGAAAAACAGGTTGGATATGAAGTTTCATTGAAAGATTCGTTTGCGCATTTGAGCCGAATTATGTTTTTATTGAGTTTTGCAATTCTTGTGATATCAATATCAATGATTCTTAGTTACTTTAATTCTTGAGATCTATGTTAGTTACGACTTGTGAGCTATGGGAGGAGATGATTATTGAATTTTGAAGAAATAAATTTGCTCAATGTACATGTGATGTAGAACCAATAAGAAAGAAATAGAAGAGATATAGAGAAGAAATAGAAGAGAGAGATAAAGAAGAAATAGAAGACAGAATGAGAAATGAGAGATAGAGTTTGGGGTGAGAAGAAAAAGAAGAGAGAATAAGAAGTCTCTTTAGAAGAGAGAATAAGAAGTCACAAAAAGACGATTTCATTAATATTCCAAAACTGTCTTACAATATAGCAATCTACCATTTATATAGAGAGGACAAAAAATTATAATAGGAATGCTAAATCCTACAAATATAGAAAATAAATAAAATAAAGTCCTAGAATCCAATTTGAAGTTAAGTTCAAATCAGAATTAAATTATAATGAAAATAGAAAGTTGACTAATGAAAATTATGAAAATAAAATAACAATACAAATAAATATTCTAATATCATTTCTCTTTCCCACGTCTCCATTAGTAAACATGGGTCATGTGGGTCTCAATGTCACCGATTTTGCCTGATTCGTCATCAATATGAACTCATTCCTCCAAACTGAACTATGCAGCAATGATTAGTATGCAGACAGGAGAAAAAATAGAGGGTGAGAACTCTATTCTTGTTTAATACGGAGTATTAGAGAGGAAAAGAAAAGAAAAATGTAGAAATTAAAAATCACCACCTTTAAACAATATTTATTTTAATTACTAATATTACTCTTACTTTCATATTTTTTAAAATTCGATCACGGAATAGATCTAAAAATATCACTGTGGGTTAAGAGATTTTTTATTTCTTTTCTCTCTCTTCCGAAGTAATAGTAGTAATTAGTCAAATAAATATAAAAGCGATTCACAACGAGTTAACTCGTTCTGAGTCGTTACACCAACACGGTGCTTCTGAGACTTATCCGACTATCGTTTACCCAGCACATTCGATCTCATTCACCAGCTAAAAACCACTCTCTACACACACCATTCCATTTCCAAACCCTAATTCCCCAAAATCAACTATTCAAAACACGCACGTATATACGCACACAAATACACAAACATACACACACAAACACACTCAGATGGAGGAGTATCCGGAAGAGCTGCGAACGCCGCCGGTGGCTCTGGTGTCGCTGGTCGGCTGTCCAGATCTCCACACGCTGATCTCGACGCACCTCCACTCTGAGCAACCTCCGATCAATACCCTAGCATTGCCCGATTTCTCCAAGATCTCGGTAATGGCGAAAATCCCCAAGGATAATTCAGCTCCTGCTCAGCCCGCCGGAATTCTCAAGCGAGATTGGCTCCCCAAGCACCGGACTAGGGTTCCGGCGGTCGTCGCCGCTCTCTTCACCTCCGATCACGTCTCCGGAGATCCCGCTCAGTGGCTTCAGGTCTGCACCGATCTAGAAAACCTCAAGTACGATTTCCTTTCTATTATATATATATATATATATATATATATATATATATATATATATATGTATGCATTGGTTGATTTTTGAATAAGCAAATATATGAGTTTTTCTAATGTGTATGTGCTTGTGGTTGTGTGAAAATGGACAGAATTGCGATTAAAGGACGGAACATCAAATTGGTTCTTGTTGTGGTGCAGTCTACTTCTAAGGGTAAGTTTGTTATTTTTTTGAATGGTAAGTTTGTTATTGCTTATACCTTATCAGCATAGTTCTTTCTATGATTTAGACGAATATGCAATTTTTTTTACTAGTTATTGGAACTTCGAAAGAACCTAATAAGATACATTTCATTTACTTTTGTTGGGTTTATGTGTTTATACTCATGTTTAAAAGTAAGATCTTCAGCCAGAGTACTTGCAAGTGTGCACATGATTTTAGTTGGGACCTTTGAAGGAGTTTGAATTTTTCCCCAATTTGGGACCCTTTTTCCACTTATTCAAAAAAGCTGAACTCACGCAATTATACCATAAGAAAAATATTGGCACGGCATCAAAATTCTAATGGTAGTTGTAGTCTAATATATCATATAATTTATTCCACACGCCTATGCCAAAAATTAATTTGTAGAATGCAAAGATACGGTTAGTCCAACATTTTTCTAAAGGTCACCCTTTAGGTTATATTGCAATGTGCATTAAGGAGGAGATTCATTAAGAATCACCAACTTAGACTTCATTAGATATTCGTTGTTTATGCTAAATTAGTTAGGGAAAATTTGTTACAGTTTATTTAAACTTATTAAAAAGTCATCTTTAACAAATTATGTTATAAAAGGTCGTGTATCGGTACATTTCAAATTTTCAATCAATATGTGGGCGTTTAAAAGAAAATTAGAAATGCGAAAAGGGATACCGCTCTGTAAAATCGATACTTGCTCGAGTCCGTTGGACCACGATTGTGAACCTTGCTACATTCTTATGGGAAATTTTTCATCATTCTTTTATTCTCATTGTTTGGGATTGAGAAAAAGATTTTGATTGTAAAACCTGCATAATGGGTGTTTATATATTTATGCTTATTGATTTGATTATTGATGTATTGTAGACTTTTAAGATAGCATAAAGGCAAGCAAGATTTATGTGCTTATGTTTAGGAGCGTAATATATGCAACTCTCTAGTCTCAATATATATACATGTTTATATGCAAATACATACATGTGAGCGAGTCACGTGTATGCTCTATACATGTTCCTACATGTCTTTATTTGGATAAATTTCTGATTGTTGATCAGTAAATTGCTGCTCCAGTTTGCAAATATATGTGTTTGGATTTATATTTTTCTTTTGGTTCGAGTATAGACAAGTTTCCTTGTCATTTTACCTAGACTACACTACTGTCGGCTGCAGATATTTATCTGAGTGTAGGGTGTGTCAATTTCTCAAATAGAAGGATACAGGGACACAACTTAGTAGTCGTATCACTTTTCTTTGATATTTTTCTTTTCAACTTTGGAGTAAAGTTACATTTCTATGTGACAGAGTGATCAAAATAGGCCTCTAACTCGTTTTGAAGTAATGATAATATAGAGTTGAATTTGATATGCTCTTTAGGTACATCTCATACCCATCTCATGTATTTCAGGCAAGTATGTCACGTACATAGTGATCAAGACCATTTAATATGGTTAAATTATTTGATGCAGATGAAATAAGTGAAGATCGTATGATTGCTCTACGTAAGCGTGCAGAAGTAGATTCCAAGTACATTATTGTCTTTGTCCCAACTGATGGTCCAGAACTAGAGCAATCACTTGACAGGCATGATAGTGTGCTGATAATATCCAGATTAGACTTTTTTGCCTTGATGTTTGGTACACATTGTTTTCATTGTATAGCAATCCTTGTGCAGGCTGGGGAACACATTTGCAGAATTAGCAAATATGTATTACAGGGAAGAAGGACGTAGGATTAAAACACGTATTGAAAAGAAAAGCTTCAGTTCTGTAGAGTTGAATATCCGCTATTGCTTTAAAGTGAGTACCTCATTTCTTATAAGTAAAATGTATAAATTTATTGTTAAAACATACATTTCCTTACAAGTTGCATGAACAATGAAATTTATTTAACATGTTGTGAAATTAATCCTCAGGCCGTATTTGGTAAAAAAATCCAGAATTGGTGCTTTTAACTCAAGGAATTGAGGTTCTCATATTTACAAAGATATAGGATTAGGAAAGAACCATTCTAGGTGGCCTTTGGAGATCATATCTTTCAGAATTCTAATAGTAGTAGATTTGTGGTGGGGTTATTGGTGATTCAGATGTGATGTTTGGATGGGATGGGATGTGCAAGCACTTAGGGCTATAAATGATACAAAATCTTCGTAAACAGTTTGGGCTTGGTTCAGTATGGGCTCGGTTAGAATTCATATATGTGTTTTGTTCAGTATGCTTGTTTGTGAACAGATTTGTTGACAGGCTTCTAATTGAGCTTGTGAAAAATACAGGACTTTTAAGGGAGAGAAGTTTAGCTCACAAACAAAAGGTCTCTTAGAAGTTAGAAATTTTGATTATTTTCCGTCAAGTGGAACCCAACCCAGACAGTTCTATCCATTTTTTTGGAAAAACCCCAATTAGCTCAAGCTCATAACTACTCCGAAACCACACACACACGCACACACAAATATTAGCCCCATTGACCTGTTCTCCAATTTACAGCTTTATGCACTTGTTGGTGATGATCTGGCTCTCATCTTCTCGCTGTTATTGATTCTCTCACTGTCCATTGTACACTATAAACCATTTTCAGTGCCCTTGCTCTCTCCCTCTTTCATCCTCAACTACAACAGCACCTTACAGTGGTAATACTCTCTCAGCGGCGTCACGGACAGCCCCTCTTGATTGCCTCTTCTATCGAGTAGGCATGTGTCATTATATGAGCTATAGAGCAGAGTTTGAACTTTCTCATTAATCGGCAAGCTGAGTCCAAGTGCAATTGTGGGAGCTGAGGCCATTTTGAAATATTATGTCTGTATTGTTGAACTGAGCTTGAACAGACCACTACTTGGTGCGGTTCGGCTCACTTACAGGAAACATACAATAGCGGTGCTACTGTATCAGTAAATTTTGGGATTGTGATGGTAGTGATAGTAGAGTAGGGGGAGAAATGATTGTAATAATTATTGGTTGTCTAATGTTAAAGGTGCTATTGATAGCATCATGCATGGCGATGGTAGATGGCAGCAAGGTGCATGGTGGTAGAAAATCTGGCAATGTTATCAGTGGTGACTGATGATATATGTGATGGATGTACTGACTGTTGTGCTGGCTGACTAGCATGGTAGCATTGGTGGCCTTGATGTCTATGATGCTGCTGCTGGTGCGAGTATGGAAGTTGTGGCCATGACTTGTGGGATTGGCAAGTATTATTGGCTGCAGCCGCAATGTCAATGATATCCTAAGTCCATTTTCCTTTCCCTTCCCCCAGGTTCCTTTTGATTAGTTCGATTTGCAATAACAACTCATCCCTAAAGTATGTAAGCCTCCTTTCTATAACTAATTCACAAAGCTTAGATTTGTGGTATGGTATAGTTCTTAACATATTCGGGGTAAGCATCCCCAACACAAGGTTTGGACTAAAATAGCCCCATGCAATTTTTGCCTTTTCAGGTCACTTGACCCAAACACACCCTTCTTAATGTACGGTGGGGCGCATTGCTTTTATTTTTACAACTATTGATGGTAAAACGGGGTTATTATACGGATATGCCAGTCCCCTGTACTTACGGTCCAACTTACATTTTTGTCTGTCCCCCATTTCCCAAAGCGTGACTATTTAGTCGACCTCTCTTCAACGGACAGGTGGCAATAGGGTCCAGCTACGAGGGACACTAATAGACAGCTGTAAGGGGTATGAATGAACTGTTGCATTGTCGTTGACTCGTTAATCGGCAAATAATGTGATGTATTGATCGAAACCTTAAAAGGCACTTGTAACTTTCTTCTGCTCATGGAATAAAAAACTTTGCCTGATGCTAATAGCTAAATCATAAGAGCATGTGTACTGTCTTTGTATATAGTGCTTGTTATTTATCTAAACCTTGTGGTTGCTAGGTTGCTGTATATGCAGAGTTCCGGAGAGACTGGGTTGAAGCTTTGAGGTCGTATGAGGATGCCTATCATATCCTACGAGAGGTATTCTATTTCTTTCTTGATAATTAATAACTCAAA
The DNA here is from genome assembly GCA_963922005.1 of Cornus suecica. Lineage (NCBI taxonomy): Eukaryota > Viridiplantae > Streptophyta > Magnoliopsida > Cornales > Cornaceae > Cornus > Cornus suecica. The sequence continues at coordinate 42,362,418 of OY998248.1, forward strand.
TTTTGAATTAGTGTTGTTAATTTAATTGCTGATGGTCGTTGTGGCACTTTTGAATGGGTGTCGGTGGGGCCTTCTATTGTAGGTGTAACTTTCTTGCATACAATTTACTGGTGAGGATTTTAACAGAGATGGCAATGTTACTGTCTGATTTCCCTTAAAAAAATTAAATACTGTAACACCAAAGGGAGAAAGGCATAGACAAATGAGGCATTGACTATAATAGAAGAGCACAACACAAAGTTTTTGACCTTTCCTAACTTATTGCTGAAGCCGCATCGAAGTTTTGATCTGTTTTTTCTTTCTTAATCTTTTATTCATTATTATATTTGAGTGCTAGAGAGCCCTCAAATAGAGTCATTCAGTTGGACATTAGAGGGCTCAATAACCCTAATAAACAACTGGAAGTTAAGAATACTATTAGGGATCTAAATCTCTTTATTATGGTAGTTCTTGAGAATAGAGTTAGACTATCTACAATCGGAGGCAATTGCTACAAGGTTGTGATAATTCACATGTCGGCCCCTAACTCTAGCATCTGCTATATATATTGAGGTGTCTGGCCTAATTTGATTTTATTTCAGCCCTCTCTAACAGTCTAACTCGATCCATTTAATCGGGTAGCACCTATAAAGTTTGCTTATGTTTTACAAGTATCACATAGAATCCACGTTTTCTCGAACTTTGCTGAAAATGCCAATTTGAGCACTTATGTCATTGAATTAAGGAGAAAGGAATCTCCATGAAATTATCACTTGCTCTTTCGGACTTTATTTTACTTGGGTCATCTGAATGTGAAAATTAGAATAAAGCTGAAGATGAGTTGTCAAAATCACACCAGGTGAATTCTATAAGCAATGCGAATGAGCCTACTTAGCACGTGAACCTCATCCACAGGACTAAATAATGGACGCTAGTATATTATTTTGTCTACTTGTCAGGAAAAAGAGGGGAATTATTATTCTCCAGAATGATACTGGAAGCATTATTATTCTTTCCATTATCGGGAGCGATGAAGTATTTGAGGCATGAACCTAAGTAGTGGACTGATACACTACGTATGTACTTCTCATGTAACCCATTAAACAGTACAACATGGTTTTTAATCTATAAATAGATATCCCAAAAGTAAAGCAAGATTGCTTGAATATGCAGCAGGATAACTATTGTCATAATGTGGTGGAATGACACCCATTTTGCTGGTAGTATTTCCTTTCTTGCTTTTACTTATCTATTTTAGCGCAGTTTGATGTTTGTAGTCTCTTTCATCCGATTTCCACTTCTTTTACATATACACACAGATGGTTGCCACTTCAACAAGATTGCCTGCAGTACAACGCTTAATTGAGATAAAAACTGTCGCTGAGCAATTGCACTTCAAGATATCAACACTTCTACTGCATGGTGGAAAACTTTCAGAAGCAATCACACGATTCCGTCAACACAATGCTTCTTACAGGAGGCTTGTAGGTGTACCACAAGCTATTTTTCTTCACTGGGAATGGCTGAGCAGGCAGTTTTTGGTATTTGCTGAATTACTGGAGACGAGCTCTGCTATTACTCATAGCAATTCACCTCCAGTTTCAGGCAGTGCAGATAAACTGACTGAGTGGGAATTCTGTTCAGCTTATTATTATCAGGCAGGTGCCCTATACCATATTTTCAGTTCTTTTGTCGAGGATGATAAGGCACTTCCCTTCTATGCCCAGTATTCAAAATTTTGGATATCCTTAGGAGAAACATCAAATATATGAGGATTATTCTGAGATATGGACTGGCATCTAATGTGTTAATATGGCTAAAACTTCCTTGTTATGTACCTTCAATACATGGTTGCTTTCGTCAAGCGCCTATGCAACTACTACTTAAGTTCTATACCTTATTTTTTTCCAAGGAAATCAAAGACAAAAAAAGTAAAATTTGCTTATAGCCTTGTAAAACATAAGATTCGAAATTCCTTTCTTTCTTTCTGATCCCTTTCATGCCCTTTTTTGGGCTGATAACACCCTGCCCTTGCTTTACATAAAAAATTAAGTAATATTTACTGTTTAGCGTAAGATTTGAAAGTTCTTTTGTTTTTCCTTTATTCCTTCGTCAGACTCGTTTTTTTTTTGGGTGTCTGCAGTCATCTTTGGTTTTTCACACATCTCTTTTCTCAACTGTACACCATTGCACCTGGCTTAACCTTCTCAAGTTCCAGGCTTCTTTTTTTTTTTTTTTTTGCACTTCCTGCAACTGAATCTTAGATTTTCATGGATGCACTATTTTGAAAACAAGGCAGTTATGCTGGTTATAATCTTCTTTGTCTTCCATATTTTGTAGTTTCATATATTTATACTAATTTCTGGATCATATTTCAATTTTTCATCTTGTTATAGTTTGCTGCTCACTTCCTAAAGGAGAAAAGATCTTGTCTGGAACTTGCACTGTCTTTGTTGGACTCTACTAACGAGATTGATAGTACGGCGGACTCTGTGGCACCTTCTGTCTTTGTGGGTCAATTTGCTCGATTACTTGAGCAAGGGGATCAATTTGCAATGCAGCCGTAAGCCCTTTGACAATTCACCTCTTATGATGCTTCCTTCAGTTTGCATTTTTCTCTTTGAAGGTGCTGATATTTTCATGTGATTTTGTAGTCTTACTGATGAAGAGTATATCCGTTACGCTCTAGCTGAAGGGAAGAGATTCCAGGATTCCTTTGAAATTATTGCTCTGCTCAGAAAATCTTTCGACACATATAGCAACTCCAAAGCCCAGAGGATGGCTTCTTATTGTGGGTTCCAGATGGCCAGAGAATATTTAGCTTTGAGTGAATTCAGTGATGCTAAACAGTTTTTTGATAGTGTTGCAAGTCTTTACAGACAAGATGGTTGGGTGACTTTGTTATGGGAAGTTCTCGGTTACCTGCGAGAGTGCTCGAGGAGGCTTGGTTCTGTGAAAGATTTTGTAGAGTATTCCCTTGAAATGGCTGCTCTGCCAGTATCATCTAATTCTAGTGTTCGATCATTCAGTTTTAGGGATTGTGGCCTTGCTGGACCTGCAAGTCTTGAACAGAGAGAAATCATACACAAGGAAGTATTTGGTATTGTCAAAGAAGAAGCTGGGCTGTCATCAAATGAAGATCATACTAGTAATGATAATAGCCTTAAAGTGACTGGTGATCATCCCCTTCATCTTGAGATTGATCTTGTCAGTCCCCTCCGAGTGGTACTTCTTGCATCAGTAGCTTTTCATGACCAGATAGTTAAGCCTGGTGTACCTACCTTGATTTCGCTAAGCCTACTATCGCAATTACCCTGTCCCGTGGAGATAGATTACTTGGAAATTCAGTTCAATCAATCTAATTGTGATTTTGCTATAATCAATGGGCAGAAATCTCAGATATCTGCAATTTCCGGTGATCAACCGGGTCGCCGAGTGGAGACTGCTCCTATGCTGGAACTCGTTACAAACAAATGGCTACGATTGACATATGACATTAAATCTGGTAAGCTAGTTGTTCTCTTATACACTTTAGTTAGTTTTAAAGAATTTGTACGACTTTTTGACATACGTAGAACACATTTCTTGCATAATGTTGGTAAATGGCTTCACATGGGAGGTATCTTAAGTATGAACAACCTCATCATTGGCGCAGTCCATCCTACAGAGCATCATTCATCTGTCAAAATTGTGGATTTGTCATGGCGAATTTTGCGGGAACAGTGGACTGTTGGCCCATCTAATTTTCAATGATAATTCTCTTGATATTTAGGCCTTTGCTCCCCCTGGCTAAAAGTTTTACAAATATAAAAAGGAATAATAGTGAGACAAATTGCTTTCCCTTGGTTTTGCAACATAAAATGTTGATTTTCCTGAAATGTAAAGGCTGGATTGCACACTTAACATGAAATTTGCAATTCCACCTTGGTTGAAGAGTCCCAAGGTTATATTACTCTGGGCCTCAGAACCTAGCTGTTCTACAGTTTTGCTTTTTAGAGCACTACTTATTGATTCAATTTCTTGTCTTTGCTCATGCACTTCCGTCGTGCTGAAAATTCTTCTCAGTATCATTGAACCGTAGTTATTTATTGTGTCCCATCTTTTGTTGTAACTAAATGTAAGATTGCATTATTACTGATTCAGAACAAAGTGGAAAGCTTGAATGTGTATCCGTAGTTGCAAGATTGGGACCCCACTTCACAATCTGTTGCAGAGCTGAAAGTCCTGCCTCAATGAATGATTTACCACTTTGGAAGTTTGAAGACCGTGTGGAAACTTTTCCAACCAAAGATCCTGGTCTTGCATTCTCTGGACAGAAGGCAACTGAGGTTGAAGAACCGGAGCCGCAAGTGGACCTTCAGTTAGGTGCTTCTGGCCCTGCATTGGTTGGAGAGAGTTTTATTGTACCCGTTACAGTTGCCTCAAAAGGTCATGCCATCCATTCTGGGGAATTGAAGATTAATCTGGTGGATACAAGAGGTGGGGGGTTGCTTAGTCCACGGGAAGAACAACCTTTTTCCACAGACAATCTTCATGTCCAGCTTCTCGGAGTATCTGGACAAGAATGTGATGATGAGTCTCAAACTTCTCCTGATAAGATCAGGAAAATTCAGCACTCTTTTGGATTGATTTCTGTTCCATTTGTAAATGTGGGAGACTCGTGGTTCTGCAAGCTGGAAATAAAATGGCACCGCCCCAAACCAATTATGCTTTATGTATCATTAGGCTATTCGGCAGACAGCAGCGAGCCTAGCGCGCAGAAAATTCATGTCCACAAAAACTTGGAGATTGAAGGCAAGACAGCAGTGATAATAAGCCACAAGTTCATGTTACCTTTCCAACGTGACCCTTTGTTGCTCTCAAAGATCAAACCAGTTCATGATTTTGATCAGACGCCATCACTGCCATTAAACGAAAAAAGCATACTCATCGTTGGCACTAAAAACTGCACAGAGGTGCCGTTGCGGTTAATATCTATGTCTATTGAGGTGGAAGATGAAGGCAGTGGAAGGTCATGCAGTGTGCAACATGGAGATGAGGACAACACAGACCCTGCTCTCCTTGTGCCAGGCGAAGAGTTTAAGAAGGTTTTCTCTGTCATTCCTGAAGTAAATTTGCCAAAGCTCAAAGTAGGCACAGTGTGTCTAAGATGGAGGAGAGACTATGGGCATGAAGAGTCATCACATTGTGATACAAATGCATCGGAGGTTTTGACCCAACATAGACTTCCTGAGGTAACCGTTGAGTTGTCTCCATTAATTGTGAGTTTGGAGTGTCCCGCTCATGCGATCCTCGGGAACCCCTTTACGTACTTCATCAGAATTAAGAATCAAACGCCGTTGCTGCAAGAGATCAAGTTCTCATTGGCCGACTCGCAAAGTTTTGTGTTGTCAGGGTACCATAATGACACGATATTTGTCCTGCCAAAATCCGACCATATACTCAGTTACAAGCTTGTGCCACTGACCTCAGGTTACCAACAGCTGCCTAAAGTCTCTGTTACCTCAGTGAGATATTCAGCTGGGTTTCAACCATCCATTGCTGCAGCTACAATTTTCATCTTCCCCAACAAGCCTCGTTTTATGACGGCTGATGTGCAGGCAATGCCAGAAGCTGTTGCGATTGAGTAAATCCATTTCCTGATGAGAATTTTTGTGCATAAACGAACTGCTAATCAGAAGCCAGCTGATGATGATCATTGTGTCTTGTTTGGACTGTGTGTGGACCATGCCAAGCAATAATTGGAATCTCTGTTGTAGAGACTCAGAACAAGAGCTCTGTTCGGTGCTTTTTATGAAATGGTGTCTTTCAGAATGCTCAATTCTGGAACTAGCTTCTCCATCGTCCACAAATCTTGTCCACAGAAGATCTACGGTTGTTACTGTTACAGTTAGTTTTAAGAAAGATCCAGCAAAATAGTCTGATATTGTGAATGTTTCAACACTGCTTTACTTATCAAAACAAATTCATTAGTGCCATGAGGATTTTTAAATTGTAGAACAGCTCTCATGGCTTTGAGAAAATTGTATAACTCATGTGGGCAATTGTATAACCCATTTTGATGATCTGAAAAAGTGTTGATTGTTCATGAAATGGAATTTCGTAGTTTTGGTAGTGGGATTCGACCACTGGAGGGTAAATAATTTAGAGGTTAATAATGTAGTACTGGATGGGGAGTGAGTCAGTTGCAGGCGTTCTCTCAATCGGGGAAGGTTTCTGATGACAACACCTACTGACATGAGCAATGTAGTACTGGATTGATTAGTGATAGTGATAGCGATAGCATATCTTTATCTCATGAATTAACTTGTGATATATTCTCAAAAAATTTAGTATCATTTATTAACTTGTCTAAAATTCTTTAGTGTCATTCATTAACTTGTATTATATTCTCAAATTCTTTAGTACAAAATCACTATAAATATAAGAAATCAACTTGTATTATATTCAAATTCACTATAAATATAAGAAAGTAACGGGATCAACTTGCTTATATCCAACACATTAAATATGTATATTCAAATATTTTCTCACTATTCCAAATGTTATTTTCTTATTAGTCCATAAATTGTCAACAAAGAGAAGAGTGAATTTATACTACACAATTTTGGGTAGGATAGTTATTGTGGAAGGATAGATTCACAATTTTCCATGCAATAAGATTTTCATTTGCGTTATTTATTATTATTATTATTATTTATTTATTATAGTGACAAATTCACACCATTTTCATTGAGGTGGTTTTGAAAATGATAGAGGACTTTCATATGTTGGAATAATAGTGACACTTATATATATAACAGTCTTAATAATCGATATATTTGAAATAATGATGTACTTCAACTGCTGGGAGGTGCAAATGAAAAATCTAGTTACCTTCATATTCACAATTATACATCATTCAGTTATTAAATATATATTCTTATGTATATATTAATATATCAAATTGATACATGTTGTAATGGTTAAAAATGTCTGGCCCAATCGTTGATGGGTCACATGACTGATGGGCCAACGACTGATGGGCCAGTGACTGATGAGCCGAAGACGAATGGGCTGAAAACGAATGGGATGAAGAAATAATGCGCCTATAGAAAAGTCTAGAAGTTAAGTGATCCACAAGACAAGGAGTAATCCAATTATGGAATAGAGAGTCCTAAAAAAGGGAGAGTTGATCAAATCCCCTGATTTAAGGGATTGATTAACTTGGATACATGGGCTTGACCCATCTTGACACTTTTGTATAAATAGATGGCTTTGATGAATGAAAAAGGGGATCCAAATTTTTACCCAATTATTATTGTGTAACTTTTTTGCATTTACACAATTGGCGCCGTCTGTGGGAAACCCTATTACTGAAATCCTTTTTTAAATAAGTTTCTCACCCTCTGCAAAAGAGCTAAGATTCGTACCATCAATGGCGATCACGCGTTCACAACAGACCAATTTACCTCCAAACGGAGGCCAGCAACCAGAAGATCCGATCAGACGAGCCCTAGAGGAGAGGACTGCCGAGTTAGAAAGGCAGAACGCTGAATTGGCGGCAAAATTGGCTCAACTGCAGAATCCACAAGAGGTCCATGACGACGAGCAGTCCGGCCAACGCGAACGGTCTGTAGGCCGCCAAACAGACATAGATGACCTACCCGCTAGAGTCTACAACGATCGTGAGGAACAGACAGAGTCGTCCCTACAGGTTCTTGGGGCGCGTAATCCTGAGGAGGTCCTGACCATGAAAAAACTGGAGGAAATCATGTCCAAATTCCAACGGGATGTGCTCAGGGACCTGAAGGTCCAGACCCCAATCGATCTGGTATTTGAGGCATCCGTAGACGCCGTTCAGACACCATTCACCATCTCGATCACCAGCGTGCCTTATCCGGAGAGGTTCAGATTACCGAAGTTCACCCTGTTCGACGGCACAAAAGATCCAACAGAGCACATCTACCACGTTCATACCAAGATGAATGTTTACAACGAGAACGAGGCCTTACTCTGCAAAGTTTTCCCCGCTAGCCTGACCGAAGCAGCCCTCCTGTGGTTCAGAAAACAACCACCCCGATCGATCGGTAGCTGGCTCAAACTCTGCGAGTTATTTATTGCCCAGTACTTCGGTAATAAAAGACAGAGGAAGACTATCTCCAGTATGTTCACCATGATCCAAGAGAAGGGCGAATCCCTGAAAAGTTTTGTCTCACGTTTCAATGTGGAGATGTCTTCAATTGACAATTGCGATCAACATTCAGCTGTCGAAGCCTTCAGAATGGCCCTGATCCCTGGAACCAAATTCCATCAGTCCCTAGTCAAGAGGCCACCAACCGATATTGGGGAGCTCAACTCTAGGGCACAGGGACACCTCCGGATAGAAGAGGAGTTGGCCATACGACAAAGAAGGACCGCCTTTGCAACAGTGGAGACCAGGACATCCGAACCTTCCAGGGTAAAGGATCGGGCACCTGACCGGAAGCGACCAAACGCTCTTCCTGCTCCTTCCCCAGTCCCACAGAAATGACCAAGGTTTGAGGAGAAGATCACCCCCTTAAAACTAGCCTTGGAAAAGCTATATCAGGAGACAAAGGGCAAAGGAATCTACCGGTCACCACCACCCATCAGACAGCCGATGGACCAAAGGGATATGACAAGGCACTGTGCCTTCCATAGCGAGTACGGGCACCACGCTAACGGAGAGCTGACCGAGTATGTGGCCAAAGAAGGAGCCCGATCACATCAAGCGTCGCATGCGCCTACCAAGGGGGCTATAGGACAACCCGTACGAGTCATTCACATGGTCCATGGAGGGCCCAGCCGATCAGAGGTGGAGGAAGCCCATAGATCACAGATGCGGCAGGGCCAAAAGTTACGAAGGGTTGGAGAAGTCACCGAATTCCGAAGCCCGAAAGAGGATGCCCGTATTATTTTTACCTCTGCAGATATGCGGAACATTCAGACACCCCATGACGATCCCCTGGTTATCTCCCTAATGGTCTCCAACTGCCTGATCAAGAGGGTAATGGTTGATCCAGGAAGCAGTGCCAACATTATCACCAAATGGGCCTTTAAGAAATTAGAAATCAGCCCCCAGGAAATAGTCCCTTCCAAAAGCCCGATAGCAGGATTCGATGGCAGAAGAGTGGAACCAATGGGGGAAATCCAGCTACCTGTAACGGCAGCAAGGCGCACGCTCCGAGAGACTTTCGTGGTGGTGGATGTCAAACCTTCCTATAATCTCCTCATGGGAAAGGGGATGGATCCATCGCATGCACGGGGTCCCTTCAACCATGCATCAGGTCATGCGATGTATTGATCCGAACGGAATTGACGTAATTGACATCAGGGGCGATCAGGTAGCAGCAAATGAGTGTTATGCCATCACCTTGAAGAGTCTAAAGAGAAAAGCGGAACCAAAACGAGGGCCATGGTCCGGTGCAGCAACCGATGACAAATAACAGTTACAGGAGGGCGGTTCGGGGTCACCAGTAACAGTTGAACCACTACTGGAAGTTCAAATTTGTCCCGATCGCCCTGAAAGGTTTACCTATATTGGTTCAGGCCTCAGTCCGCAAGAAAAATAGAAAATGGAGTCCCTTCTGCGATCTAATGCTGACATATTTGCATGGAGCCATATGGACATGACCGGTATTGATCCATCAATAGCCGTGCATTCTCTCAATGTGGACCCCAGCGCAAAGCCCGTTAGACAGAAACAGAGACGAATGGGGGCCCATCGAAACCAGATCATAGCTGAAGAGGTTGATCGGCTTCTGCAAGCAAAATTCATAAAGGAGGTCCAATATCCTTCTTGGTTGGCAAACGTGGTAGTGGTCCAGAAGAAAAATGGCAAGTAGAGGGTATGTGTTGATTTCACTGATCTGAATAAAGCATGCCCGAATGACTGTTTCCCTTTACCAAAGATCGATCAGATGGTAGATGCCACCGCAGGTTTTGAACGCCTGAGCTTTCTGGATGCATACTCTGGATATAACCAGATTTGAATGAATCCGGAGGATCAGGAAAAGATCGCCTTCATCACTGAGTCAGGTACATTTTGTTACACAGTTATGTCTTTCGGACTAAAGAATGCAGGTGCTACTTATCAGAGATTGGTCAGGAAGGTGTTCCAAGGGATGATGGGATCAACCATCGACGACACAGTGGTCAAAAGCAAGGTGAAAGGAGACCATCTAACCGATCTGCGGCAGGTGTTCAACACCCTCCGGGAGTACAACATGAAGCTCAACCCGGCCAAATGTTCTTTCGGAGTTTCCTCAGGCTAGTTTTTGGGGCACATAGTTGATCGGACGAGAATACAGGCTAGCCCTACGCAAGTCAAAGCTCTCGTAGAGACAGTGGAGCCAAAATCCCGGAAGGAGATCCAGGTACTAACCGGAAAAATATCGGCCCTCAGTCGTTTCATCTCTCGGCTAACCGATCGATGTAGGTCGTTCTTTCAAGCAATAAAGGCGGCAAAAGGAGAGGTATGGGGGCCGGAGCAAGCGGAGGCCCTGAACAAACTCAAAAGTTACATGGCAAAGCCCCAAATACTAGCAACCCCTGATGCTGATGAGCCGTTGCATCTGTATCTAGCCATTTCAGCAACATCTACCAGCGCCGCTCTGGTCAAGGAGGGCAAAGGGTACCAGACACCAGTCTTCTACACCAGCAAAGCCCTTGCCAACGCAGAAACCCGTTATTCAAAACAGGAGAAACTGGTACTGTCACTGATCAATGCTAAGCGACGTCTTCGGCACTATTTTGAAGCACACCCGATCATAGTTCCTACTTTAACTCCGATCAGATCCATAATGGCGAAACCTGAGTTATCCGGGAGAGTATCAAAATGGGCAATTGAACTTGGGATTTTTGACATAACCTATGTCCCCCGAATGGCCATCAAAAGGCAGGCGGTAGCTGACTTCCTGTTAGAAACCGAAGTGGCAAACTCCGTAGAAGAATGTGAGCCCGAATTATGGGTCGTGTTCATAGATGGATCATCAAACATCAACGGAGCAGGGATCGGAGTAGTACTCATAACACCAGATGGTACTAAAATCCAGCAATCCGTTCGATTGGAATTTCCAGCCTTTAACAATGAAGCCGGGTACGAGGCCCTTCTTGCAGGAATTCGGTTGGCCCGAAGCCTTCAAGTGCAGAAAGCAGAGGTTCGAAGTGATTCCCAGCTAGTCGTACGACAGTTAAAAGGGGAGTATGAAACCCGAGAGCCGAAGATGGAAGCATACAAGAATTTGGTTCTAAGGGAGGCTGAGGGGTTCCAGCAAATAAGCTTTGAACAGATTCCCAGAGGGGATAATTCCGTGGTAGATCATCTGGCTAACCAAGCCTCCGCGACGGGAGAAAGTATGACTCGCACTGCACCAATAGACTTTATCGCCCGATCCAGCTTGGAACCCCCCGAAGAGGTAATGGTTATCCCATGGGAGCCGAGTTGGATGGACCCGATAGTAGATTATTTGAGATTTGGTACGTTGCCTGAATCTAAGTCAGAAGCCCGAAAGATAAGAATGAAGACAGCCAGATATGCCCTCTACAATGGCCAACTATACCGAAAGTCTTTCTCCAGACCATACTTGAGATGTCTCACCCCATCCGAGGCTTCGGCAGTCATGGAAGAGATTCATGCAGGAGCTTGCGGCAATCACTCTGGAGGAAGGTCCCTAGCCCATAAAGTCCTCACCCAGGGGGGTACTTCTGGCCCTACCTGGCAAGGGACGCTGAAATTTACGTCAGACATTGCAAAAAATGTCAGTTTCATGGAGATGTCATTCATCCACCGCTGGAGTTCTTAAACCCAACTATTGTTCCTCACCCTTTTGCCTGATGGGGTATGGACATTGTGGGTCCTCTCCCGCAAGCAATACGATGTACCACGCATGTTCTCCTGGCTACCGATTATTTTACCAAATGGGTGGAAGCAGAGACATACCCCACCATAACAGGCAGCCATGTTATAAAATTCATCTGGAGCCACATCATCTGTAGATTCAGTCTACCCCGAACCATAATGATGGACAATGGCACCAACATGGATAACATAAGGGTTCAAGCATTCCTGGCAAAACATGGGATCAATCAAAACACATCTTCCGTCGGCTATCCATAGGGAAACGGGCAGGCCGAAAGGACGAATAGAACCATTTTTGACACACTGAGGAAAAAACTTGAAGACGCAAAAGGGGCATGGTTGGAGAAATTACCTGAGGTGTTGTGGTCCTATGGGACTACTCCAAGACATCCAACCGGAGAAACCCCTTTCGCCATGGCTTATGGGGCCGAAGCAGTTATACCAACCGAGTTGAGGGTACCTACTTTAAGGAGTCTGGCATGGGAAAAAGGTCCAAACAATCAACACCTAGCCCATGACCTGGACCTCTTGGAAGAAAGAAGGGAAGCAGCCGGGATCAGACTAGCCGCCTATCAGCAGCAAGTCAGGGCACGATTCAACCAGAAAGTCAAAGAAGAGAGTTCCAAGTGGGCGATATGGTGCTCAGGAGGAAGATCGGGATTGTGGGCAAATTGCGAGAGACATGGGAAGGACCTTACAAAGTGGTTGAGGTTATCGGGCGCGGTGCTTATCGGGTTAAGAAGAACGAAACAGGCCGCCTCGAGTCCAACTCTCAAAATGCTTATCGGTTAAAAAGGTATTATCCTTAGATAGTTACTTTTCTTGTTAAGAAATAAAGCGGTGTCTCGCTATGACATCCTTTTTACAAAGCATTTGTGCCCGATGTCCGGCACCTCTGCTTCATGATTTTCGAGTTCATTTCAATAAAAATAGGTTATATTTTTATACAAGTGATTCATGTTTATTAAAATATTCCTAAGTGTTTGAGTTCAAACCTGATTTGAACTAACCAGAGGACAAAATCTAGCCTCAGGGGCCAAATGCCCGAAGGCTCAATTTTTAAACTAAAAATATTCCTAAGTGTTTGAGTTCAAACCTGATTTGAACTAACCAGAGGACAAAATCTAGCCTCAAGGGCCAAATGCCCGAAGGCTCAATTTTTAAACTAAAAATATTCCTAAGTGTTTGAGTTTAAACCTGATTTGAACTAACCAGATGATAAAATCTAGCCTCAGGGGCCAAATGCCCGAAGGCTCAATTTTTAAACTAAAACTATTCCTAAGTGTTTGAGTTCAAACCTGATTTGAACTAACCAGAGGACAAAATCTAGCCTCAGGGGCCAAATGCCCGAAGGCTCAATTTTTAAACTAAAAATATTCCTAAGTGTTTGAGTTCAAACCTGATTTGAACTAACAAGAGGATAAAGCATAGCCTCAGGGGCCAAATGCCCAAAGGCTCTATTTTTCGTTTAAAATATCCCTAAGTGTTTGAGTTCAAACCTGATTTGAACTAACAAGAGGATAAAGCATAGCCTCCGGGGCCAAATGCCCGAAGGCTCCATTTTTTATTAAAAATATTCCTAAGTGTTTAAGTTCAAAACCTGATTTGAACTAAAACAGAGGATAAAATATAGCCTCAGGGGCCAAATGCCCAAAGGCTCAAATTTTTCGTTAAAATGCTCCTAAGAGTTTGATTTGTCCAAACGCCAGATGCCCAAAGGCTCAATTGTCTAAACAAACGGTTAAAATACAAGCATTAGAATCAAAACAAGGGTGGGAAAATACGGAAAATAGCGAAAAAGCTCTTGTTCATTGATAAAGAGAGAAATTACAAAAAATTAACCCTTTAATGGGAACAAAAACGAATAAAATTTCCTAAGCTACTGATCAGGAGGATGGTATTCTTCCCCCTTCAGGATGACAGCAAAACGCTTCTCATTCTCAGAGGAAGGAGGGTTTTCATACTCCCATATGGGCGTCGAATTCCTCTGCGGTCTTGAATTCCCGGGATTCTAGAGGGATGTGTTCCATTTCATGCCTCCGTCGCAAAGCCCTGGCCGCTCGGATGTCACAGATAACACTGTATCTTTTGTACATGTCAAGCCCACCCAGTCGGCACACTTCTACTTTTTCCCGCTCAAGGGACAGAAGCTTTTCTGATTCAGCCAAGAGTTTATCTGACTCAGCCTTTTCGGCTGCCATCTTCTTAGCAGTTTCCCTTGTTTTTTCCAGCTCAGCAGCCAGGACTAACTTTTCGGCAGTCAGGGCTCACTTCTCCGCTTCACCAGTTTCCAAAAGCGTCTTCTGTTCGGAAACGGTCTGGCGAAGACCATCCGCCTCCTTGACCAGAGATACCCGGTGGATGTCATTCTGCTTTATTTGGGCCTTCATACCGGCCATCTCTTTGACATCAGTCTCAAGGAGGCTGTTGTAGATCTGAACGTCGTAGAGAAGCTACACAGTAAATGAATGGTTATTACACGAAAAGGCGATCAACAAATAAAACTAAGAACACAAGATTAAACAAAATCTTTACCTCCATAACCATTACTGAAGTCCTCTTGGCAAGATCAGTTCTGGTAATTTTTGTCTGGGTAACCCTATCAGCAGGTGTCCAGATCCCTTTAGCCATAGCCCAGAGAGCTTCTGGCTGATTAAGGGTGATTAGATCAGCGTAGACTGGTGTCCCATTTGGCAACAGGAATTTAGGCTCCCAGGGAATCAAAGCCTAGGATGGTTCAGGGATAGCAGGAGCTTTGCTTGAAGAAGCATTATCAACTTGTGTCCTGGTCCTTTTGGTACCCACCCCACCGGTTATACTAGATCGGGTCCTCATAGTCGGAGCATTGACAGGAGGCGGAGGTGGAGCTCCGGGGTTCTATGCCAGTGGCACTGCCGGGCTCTGCGCAGGAGGAGGTGCCGAAGTCGAAGGTGGTGTTGTTGACAATGGCACAGCATAAACAAGAGCAATCCCTTCGGGAACTTCAGGGATTCTGGAAGACATAGGTTTGTCAGGCAAGTCCATCCTATCAACACCAGCGCCCAAATTAGAAATTGACTCTAAGTTCTCCAAAGTCAGCAGGTCAGTAGCTGATCGGGCTTTTCCCCAGACATGGGTTTTTAGGAGGCCTATGCGTTGTCTTATAAAAGTAAGGGGAAGGTCCTTATCTTCATAACCCAGGAATTTATAAGCGTAATCTCCCCGATGGAGATTGCAGTGTTAGCAAAGGCATGAGACTTTATGAAGGGGACGGTAGATGGGGAGACGGATGGCACCAAAGACTCTTGGGATCGGGAATATACGTGAGAAGGGATAAGACCAGCTACCGCTCACTACTACCATCCTTTCCTTCCATCCCTTATCCGACTTTTCAGTATCGGTGCATATGCTGCGACCCTGGAAAGGGAAAAGATTGTATCTACCCTTACTCGCTCGGGCGTTTTGGAAAAAGTAGCACAAGAGTAGGTCTACTAAGCCTAAATTGAGATCTATGTCCCTATTATACAACAGAAGCATGGACATGATCCTAAGGCTGTTCGGGTTCAACTGAAGGGGGTGTAAGCCCAGCATGAAGAACGCATAATGGAAGAAAGGATGAAGGGGAAACCTTAGAACCCTAAGGTGGGATGCCGATAACAAAATGCTACCGGGAGCTAGTCCCTGACTCTGGGTAAAATCAAGATAACCTGGGTAAGGGGATACGTCAACATCCCTAGGTACTTAGGTCTCAGCCCGAAGTTGTTTAACGTCTACTTCCAGTCGAACTCTTTTAAGTCGGGCAACTACAAACGGTTCGGGGCCTTTGGGATTCACGGTTTCAGTCTGAGATGAACCAGGAATGTCAGTATTTTGGGGAGCTGTTTTCGAGGCTCCCTGATGACTGGACTTGGGACTATCGCTACTGGTAGGATCGGTACCAGTAGCAGACGATAAGACGACCTCTTCAACCGAGCGGGTATCATCACTATCAGACATGATTCTAAAGAAAGGTAGAAGAGACAGAAGGAGGTAGAGATGAAAATTAAAAGAAAGGAAAAGAAGGGACCGGTCGACTTACTCAGATTAGTGAACGAAGAGTCACAGAAGCTTCGGGTAGCGGCAAGTTTCTGTCCTATCAAAAGATCTGGGACAACCGACAGGAAGGATTGTTGCAAGAACAAAGAAATAAGAACCCAGAGATAAAGAGCTAAGAAAGAGAGAAGCTGGAGCAGAAAATTACAATGTATGAAATATGAAATAAAGTGAAGAAGCATGGGTTTTATAGAAGAGGAGAAGGAGGCCAAAGGGTTGCACGAAGTCCGAAGGTCACGACCCACGATGAGCCGTCATGGAGCTACAATCAAGGGAGTGGTGGCCGTACATTTCAAATGCCAATAAATGCTCATCAATGGTTGACAACTCATCAAACCCCATTTTCCCTAAAGTGCATGAATGTATATATATATAGCAGTATTTGAAGAAAATATATATATATTCGGTCATGGGCTTTTTTCAAAAAACCCATAACCTCAGGGGCCTGTGTAATGGTTAAAAATGTCTGGCCCAATCGTAGATGGGCCACAGGACTGATGGGCCAACGACTGATGGGCCAGTGACTGATGGGCCGAAGACGAATGGGCTGAAAACGAATGGGCTGAAGAAATAACGGGCCTATAGAAAAGTCTAGAAGTTAAGTGATCCACAAGACAAGGAGTAGCCCAATTATGGAATAGAGAGTCCTAAAAAAGGGAGAGTTGATCAAATCTCCTGATTTAAGAGATTGATTAACTTTGATACATGGGCTTGACCCATCTTAACAATTTTGTATAAATAGATGGCTTTGATGAATGAAAAAAGGGATCCAAATTTTTACCTAATTATTATTATGTAACTTTTCTGCATTTACACATGTGAATACTTTCTTATGGGCTTAAATGAGGCCCATCATCTAAGCATATCCTACTTAGCTTTCATTAGATTTTTTTCTTTCTTTGTATGATCCAACAAGTATCAGTAGAAATTAGGGTCTCTTTAAAGTATCCATCAATATGTGTTGGGTCCAAACCAGTATCAAACTCAAACACACACACACAATAGACACCAAATTTATAGTGATTCCCCAAATAATCGGGTACGTCCACTTTGAGAGGTTTCACTATCTTCAGTTTGAAGAATAACCGAGAATTGGGAGGAGGATACAATCGCTCTACTCAACCTAATACTCTCTCTTACAACATCACAGAACAACTCTGTGGTTTACTCTCTCTTCCTCACAAGAATTCACTTGTGGCTTTTCTCTCTTGCACTTGTTGTGCTTGTTATATTTGATACAATAACAAACTCCCCTATTTATAAGGTGGAGAAGAAACTAAACAACAATAAACCATGCCTAAGTTTGGCATGGTTGGCAATGTTAGGCAAGTTAGGAACAATTCCAAAGTCAAAGTAGGTTATGCACCTCCCATGGAATTCCTTGTCCAAGCTTCCTTTGTTGACTCCTTGCATGCATGGTATGAAACATTACAATATGCAACAAGTTAAGATGGCCATCGCCCCGCAATTTTTTTTATTTTTTTATTTGTACTTATAATTTTTGTAAACTTGCATATATACCTTCATTAAAATCTTTGTAAAAGTATTTTCCTTCTAAACAATACTATTTTTTTGTTCTTTCTATTGTTTATATATATAGTAAAATATAAAATATGCTCCCATTAAACAAGTTATAAAAGCATGTTCATTCGAAATAATTTAATTTTAACATAATTACTTTTATTCTCTATAATAGTTAGGGCCTGTCGTGGGTCTAGGCGTCCGCCTAGAACCTTCAGCCCAAAGCCCAGATTTAATTTATTTGTTTATTTAGGCCAATGTAAATAGTATAGTAAAATAATTTTTATCTAACCCATATTAAAGTTCAATTGGAAATTACGTTAAACCTAATCCAAATTAGAAAGAACAAATAGGGCATATCTATCCAATTGATTTTTTTTTAATTCTTTATTTTGCGATTAAAATTTTAAAATAAATTGAAAGGTAAATTTTTTTTAATAAGTATTAGAAGAAATCATTAGGAGAAGATTCAAAACATCAAATAATAAGTTATTTGGGGGGGGGTAAATGTAAATCAAGTGTATGTCAACTAAGTGATGTAGTGGTGGCCGCATTGAATTGATTATAATTCATATTAGATTTGGTTTTCTTTTGTCAAGTGAACTCGATCGTTATTTAAAGCGAAAAGAAGAATTTTTTTTTGGGTGTTTTCAACATAATAAAAATTCTTTCACTTTTATATATGGGATTAATGAAATTCGATCATCTAGATGACAAATTGCGTTGTTATTCATTTCACATATAATTAGTCCATATAACTTGCGGGAATAGTCAAGTTGACCAAAATTATACGGATAAGGTCAACAAATTTACTAATTACAAATATAACCAGAGACAAATCTCATTTACAACAAATAATGAAAGTGGAAACTTATTTACATATTACACAATTTGATCATAATATCCTTTAAAATTATCTTATTTTACTAAATTACCATAATATTATTATTTTATCTAATTAAATATAATATTTTGTGAGACCAATATACCCTTACTTAATTAATAGAATATTACTAAAATATTCAAGAAATATTATCTCCACTTCCTCTCCATCTACAGCCGATCTCTATCATTGTGGTTAGTTTTTCTTATTCTTTAATATTTTTTTCTCAATTCATCTTTCTCTCTTCTCATCACCCCACTCCCAAATCCTAACCCTAGCCCTAGCCCTAATCCTAACCCTAACCCTAATCCTAATCCTAATTCTAATTCTAATCCCAACTTATTCTCCATCACCTCATACAATAACCATAACTTAAACTTAACTTTCATCAAGGTGTTGATTCAAGTTATTCGGTAAGTCTCAATTATTCTCTCTATTTTTTTTATCCCTAATTTTTTGAACTATTGCATGCTTTGTTTTCACCAACAATTGAATACCTCCTCCTCAGTTTCTAATTTTTTAAAGTATCCTTTCAATTTTTTGTCATCCCTACGTTGAATTCTAGAATCATTTAACAATTCATTAAATTAAATAGTCTAATAGGTGTGATGCTATCATAATGTCCATACTTGTTTTCATCCTTCACCCAATCAGTTGTGTAGCAATGGATACGTTCATTCTGTTGTGGCCATTGCAAAAAAAAAAAAAAAAGGAATATCAAACCACAATTTCCAGAAACAAAAGTCTAAATGTTTGGACTTATGTTTGTGTTTCAATTTGCTTCCATCATCCACTTCTCAACACATTTCAAGTACATGATTGAAGTCACAAAGTTGACCTCTCAACAAATTTATTAGTGATATTTAAGGTGAAAATTTGATGGTTGCATGCTCATAAACTTTCTGAAATGATTAACACAAATTTAACAAATTTTTTAATTGGTTTGTCCATCTCCTTGTAATTTAAGCAGTGGTGAAATTGTATTGTACTATTGTATACTGAATTGATAGTAGTAGTAAATCATTCTTTTGCTTCATGCACAAATATAATTTGATAACTAAATCCCTTTCAAAAAAAATTTAGATTAAATTCCTTCTTATAATTTTTAAACTAATATGGTTATGGATTGCATTTGTTGTTAAAAATTGCATAATATTGTATTTATTATGTAGCAGAACGATGGCTGACAACGAGGTTAAGGAGTTAATTTGCCTTTGTCACTTCGGGGGTGAAATCAAAATTTCCGACAACAACATATCTTATAACGTGGTAGAATAGTGGGTGTTGTTGTTGATGACAGCATATCATACGATGATTTTTTGCAAAAAATTTCCATTGCACTTGATTTCAAAGTTGAGGGCTTAGAGATATTTCATAGCAATAAGTTCAACAAAAGAAAACTTATATATTTGCATAATACTGTAACGTTAAAAGCAATGTTCACAATAAACGACAATGCGGTCAAGCTTTATTTGACCAAGAAATCGGGTACTAAGGACACCAACATACAATCCCATGTCTTTAGTTCAAGGTACATAATTATTCAAATTTTGTTATGTATATATATTACACTTCATTTTTACTTTACTCAAATAAGAATTCTAATATTTTAATTTTTTTAACAAGGTCTCTATCAACTATTTTCCTGAATTGAGTAATGTTAGGACAATATCTGGTCCCAAAGACCTTGGTATTAAAAGCGTGGTGGAATTGGATGATCATATAACGGTGGGATCTGTAACCAAGTCACTAGTCGAAAAACTCGAAATGGAAAGCCAAATGTTTCCTAATCCACAATCTTTCAAATTGTCTGTAAGTGAATATTCTTTGAGGAATCACTTTCGAACCAAATGTGCACATTATACCCGCGGATATTACAGGATAGTGTGTACAGTTGAAGGATGCCCATGGAAAGTTACCGCTGGGTGCAATGGGAATTGTGATATTGTTAGGGTCAAGACATTTATCAACGTACATTCACATAATGCGCAAGACATTTCAAATATGAAGGTAAATATTTGTCCGAAACAACTTGGTAAATTTCTGGTGCCAAAATTCATTGAATCCCCGAAGTATCCTCGAAGAGAAATGGGCAACGACTTGGAACAAAAATTCAAGATGAAAATGTCGTATATGCAAATGTGGAGGACGAAAGAGGCAACTAAAAAGTACATTGATGGAAAGCCTGAGCACGGTTACGTTATGGTCCCATACTATTCTGATCGCATCAAGGAAGCTATGCCAGGCTCCGTTATTCAATTTGAAACTACTCCTGATCATAAGTTCAAACAGTTATTTGTCGCATACGAATGTTCGATTAGAGGCTTTGAACATTGTAGGCCTTTACTTTCCATAGACGGTTGCTTCTTGACTGGTCCTTTTAGAGGCACGCTACTGGGGGCAACATCGTATGATGCGGACAATGGACTTTATCCATTTGCTTCTGGCATTGTTTCTGTTGAGAATGAAGAAAATTGGATATGGTTTCTTCGAAACATTAAGGAAATTGTAAGGGACTGTGAAGTAACAATCTTAACTAATAGAAGTCCTAGTCTACTAACATGTGTACCAGAAGTTTTTGGAAGTCAGTGTCATGTTTGGTGTTTGCGCCATTTGACTGAGAACTACACAAAATATATTAATAAAAAACAGGCTGAATTGAAGATAAAGGGCAATGCGAAAAAAACTGCTCACACTTTGCTAAACAATATTGCATTTTCTCGAACAACCATCGCTTATGATAAGGATTTGAGAATGGTGGAAACTTGGAGACCGTTATTACACAAATGGGTTTTGGATCGTTCACCTGAACATTGGTGTAATGTTATCCTTCAAGCAAGACGGTGAGATAAGTATTATACCAACCAAGCATAGTCCTTTAACACATGGGTCTTAAAGGAACGTGGCTTGTCAGTCAGCCGATTCGTATTAGAGCACTACAAACAGTGCATAGAATTCTTATTCCAAAAAAAAATGGAAGTGGAGAAATGGTCTAAACCAGTTGGTCCACTAACAAAAAGAAGATTATGGAAAATCTAGAAGTGAGTCTTTTTTTTCCAATGCCACAAAGCAAAAACCTTCTTGTATTCAATACGTGATTCGAGAGATAATATGTTCAGGGTTTTTCTTGGGGAAGGTGGTTCATGTACTTGTAAGGAGTGGGAGAGGTCAGGAATACCATGTTCCCATGTAATTAGGGTAATAAGGGAAAGCTCAATGAATTTGTATGATTTTGTGGAGAACTACTTCAAGATTGCTCAACAACGTTTAATATATGATATGACAATGACTTCGATAGCTACTCACGACCTTGCGCACCCGGAGGAACTTGTTATGGGCATGGGTGAATTGAGCGAGTGTTATGACTCATCGCAGCAATCTGCAGATTCAAATCATCCTTGTGTGAAGCCTCATGTTCAAGGCCGTCAACCCGGAAGGCCACGTGTAAAGCGCATAGAGTCCCAATTTCAGAGCAAGAATACCACCCATTGTTCAATTTGTCATCAAACTGGGCACAACCATGCTACATGCAAGAACCTTCTCCCCGTCTAGTTACAATATTTTTTGAAGGTGTTGTTTCGTTAAGACTAAATTAATATTATGATTTTAATTATCAATTAATTATGTATTTAGGGAGATTTTGATGTTGAATATAGGTTTCATGTCTACAGGGGATCGATTTCTTGCTATGAAGAACAATATGGCAAAGTTGCAACTTACATCTCCAGTCTGTTAGGTGGAGAAAACACTAGTATAGGAGGCAAGGGAAGATTTGGAGAGTAGACAACTGCAGGGACCAATATTTGTTAGGCGGAGAAGAAAATTTGATTTAGTTGTTTAACTATTTTTTTTTTTTTTCTTTTTTTGATATCTTTCTGTTGGTTCTACTACACTTTTGTGGCTTGGAATTGAGATTCAATTATTCTTGATGAAGTTTATATTATACGGAATGATATATTTATTCAATTCTGATGGAGAAAAGGAATTATAGTGATAGTGGGGAACTGGTCCTCTCTCTACCTATTTTATTTACGTAAGTTCCATCACTTATGTATATGACCGATATAACACATATTAAGTGTACGTAAAAGGCTAGAGAGATAAAGTAGTTCCCAGTACACGGTTCTAAGAGATTTGGAACGGATTATTAATTTCAGGATTGCAAACCTACACACGCCATGACCATCAATCAAGGTATTTCGATTAACCTCTCTCAATATTTGTATATAGTGATCATGAATAAAGTTTTTACGATTCCTGAATCATAGGTTATTTATGCTTGATTGTTATAGCATGAGTACATATATTAATGTTTACATATGTTATCAGAGCAATGGTTGAAAAACTCATTATGCTCCATTAAAATTAGTATTGAAAGGATCTCTTTTCGTTGTGAACCTGTATTTATATTGAACATTATATATATATATATGATTGTTATACGAAATATTAGGAAAGTTACAGATTTGTCTATAATAATGGTGGGGTTGAATTGATTGCCCTCGATTTTCGTATCACAATTATATGCATATAAGGATGCTAGACAAATTTGCAATATGCTGGTTTTTTATGCTTTTGTGCCTGTTCATTATTCTTTATTGAAGTCACTGATTGGTTGCTAAGTTATGTGTCTTGATTTAATATATACATATATATGAGCATATATTAAATATACAGATCAGTAGAAATTCTTAGTGGTTGTTTGGCTAAGGAGTGGAGCATGGTTTTGGGTTTGGTTTCAAAAAATTGGCACCAAACCCATGTTTGGCAAATGGAGTCAAAATTTGGAGCCGACACTGTAGCTGAACCATGGTGCAACTTTTGTGAAGGAATGAGCCAAAATTTGGAACCAAATTTTTGAAGGTTCATGGTTTTGGTTTTGGTACCAACACTGTAGCAAATTTATTTTTTATATTAATAAATTTCGAAAAATTAAATATTCTGAAAAATTAAATATTTATGAAAAATAAATATTTCGAAAAATTAAATATATTAATATATTATAATATTAATATATTAAAAAATATTAATATTAATATATTTTAATATTATAATATTAATATATTTTAATATATTAATATTAATATTTATGAAAAATTAAATATTTCGAAAAATTAAATATATTAATATATTAAAAAATATTAATATTAATATTAATATATTTTAATATTATAATATTAATATTTTTTAATATATTAATATATTTAATTTTTCATAAATATTAATATTAATATATTATAATATATTTTAATATATTAATATTAATATTTATGAAAAATTAAATATTTCAAAAAATTAAATATTTTAATATATTAATATATTATAATATTAATATATTAAAAAATATTAATATTAATATATTTTAATATTTTAATATTAATATATTAATATATTTTAATATATTAATATTAATATTTATGAAAAAATAAATATATTAATATTAATATTTATTAATAAATAAAATGTGAAACCCATATATTAATATATATTAATATTTATTAATAAATAAAATGTGAAACTCATATATTAATATATTTTAATATATTAATATTAATATTTATTAATATATTAATATTCAGAATTTCAACCCATACCAACTCTACCAAACATGGTTTGGTTTTTCAGCATCACTTTTTCTCACATCAAAACCATATGCACCAAACATGGTTTGGAACCAAAATAAAACCACACCAACTCCAACCACTCCAACTCCAACCCAACTCCAACCAAACCAAAACCAAAAATCAACTCCACACCCTCTACCAAACATGCACTTAGTGTTTGCTTTTGTGATTACATGCTCTGAATTTTAATTACTTTCGCTTTGCCTATATCGTGTGTGATTGATATAAATTATTTTGAGGACATGAGCATGTCAATTATGCCGATATTGAAAAAAATATTATGATGTTAGGGTTATACCTTAAATGGGTATAATTATTATGTTTCCCAATTTATAATAGTGATTGGGTTATATTTTGATGAGAGAAAAGAATTGATTGTATGATTTTATTATGCAAAAATTAAGTTTCTAATCAAATCATACAATATTCGTAAGAAAAAATAATAATTCTTGACCCACTAAATACATACATCATGATTTAATTACGGTAATTCAATTTAGGAATTTAATAATATATTTATGAATTGATATTTATTTATGGAATTTAAATATTTATTATTGTCATAATATTTTGCATAAATATATATTAATTATTGTTTTACTTCCTAAATTATTTATGGTGTGTATGTGGGTATTTGATGAGTCACTATTTAATTTAATATTTATATAATAGGGTTAGTTAGCCGCCAAAGTGGCCTAGCCAAAAATATATATTAAATTAGTAGGACACTAATAGCAATAACTAGTGAATTATTGATGCTTATTAATTTGTAAATTCATAGTTATTGAGTTAATTTAATCATAAAAAATTAAATTCCCAAAGGAATTTAATTTTAGTAATTAAATTAACATAAAGGGGTTATTTGTATATTTAATTGACTAGGTATAGGATGTCCAAAGACAACTTACTTAGTTTAATTAAATAATACAATACCCATTAAAGTATAAATATAAATATACCTTAAGCATCATTACTTATATTTTATGATAACTCCAAAGTAGTATCATAGTTATATGTTGTATTTATATTGTTGATTGATTAAATGATGTGTTGTAAACTCGAAGTATTTTGTTGTAAGAATTTTTTTCTTATTACGTTATTTTATTGCAGTATCTCTTCCTATGCCACTTAATTTGCATGCTACATCTGTTCCGATGCTCACTGGGACTAACTTCCCAGAATGGAGTGAGCAAGTTCAGTTCCACTTAGGAGTGCATGATCTTGATCTGACACTAAATCTTGAGAAACCCGCTGCTATTACTGATGCAAGCAGTGAGGATGATAAAAGTCTCTTTCAAGCATGGGAACGATCGAACAGGTTGAGCATCATGTTTATGCGAATGCATGTTGCACATAATATCAGAACTACCCTCCCACACACCGAAAATGCCTTGGAATACCTAAATAATATTAGAGAACGTTTTTGCACCGCTGATAAGTCTCTAGCAGGGAAGTTGATGGTTGATCTCACTAGCATGCGTTTCGATGGTACTCGTACCATGCATGAGCATGTTCTTGAGATGACAAACCTTGCTGTGAAACTGAAAGGTTTAGGATTGACTGTGGATGAGACTTTTCTTGTCCAATTTATCCTAAACTCATTGCCTTCTCAGTATGGGCCATTTCAGATTCACTATAACACTATTAAGGACAAGTAGGATGTGAATGAATTGGCTAGTATGTTAATTCAAGAGGAGGGAAGGCTTAAGCAGTAAGATAATGTTGTTCATCTCATGACTCAAGAAGCTGGGAACAAGTTTGGGAAAGGGCCTCGAAAGGGCAATAAGCGAGCTGCACCCAAAATGAGCGACTCCGATCAATCTGGACCAAAGAAAGAAATAAAGAATGATAGGTGTCATTTCTGCAAGAAAACTGGACACTATCAGAAAGACTGCATAAAGCGTAAGCAGTGGTTCGAAAAGAAAGGTAAGCCTTTGGCTTTTGTATGTTTCGAATCTAATTTAATTAAAGTTCCTTCTAACACTTGGTGGATTGATTCTGGATCTAATGTGCATATTTCCAATACGATGCAGGGATTTCTTACGACCCAAACTACAAATTCAAGAAATAATTTCATTTATACGGGGAATAGAGAAAGAGTATCAGTTGCAGCCATCGAGACATTTCGTTTAATTTTAGATAGTGGTTTTCATTTGGATTTGTTTCAAACACTTTATGTTCCTTCGTTTTCTCGTAATTTGATTTCTATGTCCAAACTTGATATTGATGGCTACTCTTTTAAATTTGGGAAAAAATGTTTTAGTTTGTTTAAAAATTCTCAATTGATTGGTTCTGGTATTCTTATGGATGTGTTGTATAAATTAAATCTTGATACTGTTTTTGCTGAGACTCTTTTAACCGTGCATCATAATGCTGGAACTAAGCGCAACTTAGTAAATGAAAGTTCATCTTTCTTGTGGCATAAAAGATTAGGGTATATATCTAATGAAAGAATGAATGGATTAGTAAAGGATGAGATTCTTCCGAATCTAGACTTTACTGATTTTAATGTGTGTGTTGATTGCATTAAGGGTAAGCAAACTAAACACACAAAGAAATGAGCCACAAGAAGTACAAAGCTTATTGAAATCATTCATACAGACATTTGTGGGCCTTTTGATGTTCCATCTTTTGGTGGATAAAAATACTTTATCACCTTTATAGATGATTTTTCACGTTATGGTTTTATCTATTTATTGCATGAAAAATCTCAAGATGTTGATGTATTTGAGATATATAAAACCGAAGTTGAAAGGCAATTAGATAAAAATGTGAAAATTGTAAGGTCTGATAGGGGTGGTGAGTATTTTGGAAAATATGATGAAATGGGACAACACCCAGGTCCATTTGCAAAACTCCTAGAAAAGTATGGTATTTGTGCCCAATACACTATGCCAGGTACGCCACAGCAGAATGGTATAGCTGAGAGGCGTAATCGTACTCTTATGGAAATGGTTAGGTGTATGTTAAGTAATTCTCCATTACCCGTATCGTTGTGGATGTACGCTTTACGAACCGCAATATACTTATTAAACAGGGTTCCTAGTAAGGCAGTTCCAAAGACTCCTTTTAAACTGTGGACAGGAAGGAAACCTAGTTTAAGGCACTTGCATGTGTGGGGTTGCCCAGCGGAAGTTAGGCTTTATAATCCACATGAAAAGAAGTTGGATTTTAGAACAGTTAGTGGGTACTTTATCGGTTACCCAGAAAAATCCAAAGGGTATAGATTTTACTATCCTAACCATAGTACAAGGATTGTTGAAACCGGAAATGCCAGGTTTATTGAGAGCGGTGACATTAGTGGGAGTGATAAAAATAAGGATGTGATCATTCAAGAAGTTGAGGTACAAATCCCTTTACCCAAAACTTCTGAAAGGATAATTGTTCCTCAAGATGATGTTCCGCATAACAATGAAGAACAATTAAATGATCAAAAAACCCATGTGGAACTCCATAATGAAGTTGTCGAACAAGTTGTAGAAGAACCACAAGAAGTAGTATTACGACGATCTCAAAGAGAAATGAGGTCTGCTATTTCGAATGACTATGTGGTTTATCCACACAAATCTGATTATGATATAGGGATGTGTAAGGATCCGGTTTCTTATTCACAAGCCGTAAGTAATAATGATTCTAATAAATGGATCAATGTTATGAATGAAGAGTTAAAATCAATGGAACATAATGAAGTCTGGGAAATTGTTGAATTGCCAGAAGGTTTTAAACAAGTCAAGTGTAAGTGGGTCTTTAAGACCAAACGTGACTCTAAAGGCAATATCGAACGATATAAAGCTAGACTAGTAGCCAAAGGTTTTACTCAGAGAGAAAACATTGATTATAAAGATACCTTCTCTCCTGTGTCTAAGAAGGATTCTTTAAGAATCATTATGGCGTTAGTAGCTCATTATGATTTAGAGTTACATCAGATGGATGTGAAAACAACTTTTCTAAATGAGAGTTTAGAAGATGAAATCTATATGGACCAACCTGAGGGCTTCGCACTTAAGGGAAATGAACACATGGTCTGTAAACTTAAGAAATCAATATATGGACTTAAACAAGCTTCACGACAATGGTATCTTAAGTTTGATGATACCATTACTTCCTTTGAGTTTAAGGAAAACATTGTTGATCGATGTATTTACCTGAAGATCAGTGGGAGCAAGTTTATATTTCTGGTTCTGTATGTTGATGATATTTTGCTTGCTAGTAGTGATCTTGGTTTATTATTTGAAACCAAGGATTATCTTTCTAGGAACTTTTAGATGAAAGATATGGGAGAGGCATCCTTCGTGATTGGAATATAAATATTCTGTGATAGATCATGTGGATTGTTAGGATTGTCTCAGAAAGCATATATTGAAAGAGTTCTAGAAAGATTTGGTATGAAATGTTGTTCAAGCAGTGTCGTTCCAATACAAAAAGGGGATAAGTTAAGCTTAAGTCAATGCCCTAAGAATGATTTGGAACATAACAAAATGAACAATATTCCTTATGATTCTATTGTGGGTAGTCTGATGTATGCACAGGTTTGCACTAGACCAGATATTAGTTTCGCAGTGGGAATGTTGGGGAGATACCAAAGCAATCCAGGGTTAGATCACTGGAAGGCTGCAAAGAAGATTTTGAGATACTTGCAAGGAACGAAGGATCACATGCTTACATTTAGGAGGATTGGACATTTAGAGGTTTGGACATTTAGAGGTTATTGGTTACTCAGACTCAGATTTTGCTGGATGTGTGGATAATAGAAAATCCACCTTTGGTTATTTGTTCCTTTTGGCTGGAGGAGCGATATCATGGAAGAGCGCGAAGCAGTCTGTCACTGCTGCGTCAACTATGGAGGCTGAGTTTGTAGCATGTTTTGAGGCTACTACTCAAGGTTTATGGCTGCGGAACTTTATTTTAGGACTTGGAGTTATGGAGTCCATTTCTAGGCCGCTGAAAATTTACTGTGATAATGCCGCTACTGTCTTCTTTTCTAAAAATGATAGGTATTCTAAAGGTGTTAAGCACATGGAATTAAAATACCTTAGTGTTAAAGAAGAAGTTCAGAAACAGACAGTGTCTATTGAACACATTAGCACACAGCTTATGGTAGCAGACCCGCTAACAAAGGGATTACCACCCAATAAGTTTATTGAACATGTTCAAAAGATGAGTCTAAAATGCAGTCATTAATTAGTGTTATTTTGTTGTGGATGCTCACGTGTTTATTTATTTGACATTTGGATATCAATAAATATGTTTCTGAAAATATCCTGTTTACTTTTGTATACATGTATATTTTGGATAATGATAACATGAATAGTCTCGAAAGAGACATTATTGGACCTTTATGTAATTTTCCAATTATAGGTCATGATAAGTAGGATATTAGCGTTGTAGTGCATGGAAGGGACTGTGCCCAATTTAAGTGGCACACAACTGCTATGACTTGCATTAGTATTTTATTTACCATGATAATTATGATGACCGATTTATGAATTTAATCTGATTTGCTGCACACTTATGACTATTTTACTTATCACCAAAAACATTCATATGGTCCAAGTGAGAGAATGTAAGAAAAATATGTCCCACATGAATTGGGCTATATTTATTTTTATTTACGTTTGTGATAAAGTGATATATACAAATTAGTTTAAAATATTTATTGGTTGTAATTGATAAGGAAAAGAATTCCTACTATTTATCCAATTCTGATGGAGAAAAGGAATTATAGTGATAGTGGTGAACTGGTCCTCTCTCTACCTATTTTATTTACGTAAGTTACATCACTTATGTATATGACCGATATAACACATATTAAGTGTACGTAAAAGGCTAGAGAGAGAAAGTAGTTCCCAGTACACGGTTCTAAGAGATTTGGAACGGATTGTTAATTTCACGGATTGCAAACCTACACACGCCATGGCCATCAATCGAGGTATTTCGATTAACCTCTCTCAATATTTGTACATAGTGAACATGAATAGAGTTTTTACGATTCCTGGATCATAGGTTATTTATGCCTGATTGTTATAGCATGAGTACATATATTAATGTTTACAGCCTTAATAAGAAATAAATTAAAAACACTAAATATCTGTAATTTGGAATATGAAAAGGAAAGCAAAAACAGACAAGTTGAGTTTGGACACTAAATATTAATATATATATATATATATATATATATATATATAAGAATATATATTTAATAACTGAATGATGTATAATTGTGAATATGAATGTAACTAGATTATTGATTTGCACTTTCCCTATGTTGAAGTACATGATTATTTTGAATATATCGATTTACTAGGACTATTATATATATAATATAAGTGTCACTAGTATTCCAAACACATGAAAGTCATCTATAATCTTCACTACTCTCTCATGAAAATGGTGTGAAATTGTCACTATAATAAATAGGGTTATTCCCACAAACACCCACCAGGTTTGCCCAAATCTCATTTTCATCCCTCAAAATTGAATATTTTTACTTTTACCCCCTGAAATTATCTCATTGCCCCTGAACATTACATATTTTTTTAAAAAAAAAAAAAATTCATTTTGTGAGGGCAAATTAGATATTTTACATAGTGATAATTAGGATGAGGACAAATTTCAATTTCAACTTCCAGGGATTAAAGTGGAATTATGACAAATCCTAGGGTGTGTTTGTGGGAATAACCCTAATGAATAAATAAATAAAAAAAGGGCACGTCACTTAAAATCTTATTGCAGGTAAAATTTTGTGAATCCATCCTTCCACAATAATTATCCAGAATGATTCGCGTTAAACACACTTATTAAGGTAATCTGGCTATCCTTACACAAAAAATCCAGGTCAATATTTATCTAGAATGACCCATATCTTAAATACACAATTATTAACGTTATTTTATTTTTAAAAAAACTCGATTGAACCGGGCAAGTGATGTCAACAATACGTGGGTGGAGTTCATATAGGAAGGCAAGTGACGTATAGCTTACTCAGTGCCATTAATCTACACATAAAATCACCAATCCTATTAAAAACACCCTCATTCTAATTTATCAACACATAAAAGTCATCAATATGTCAAGAACACATTACTGTATATTATTTTATCAAAGATTTAATCAATCTGGCGACATTAATGCCATTAATCTACACATAAAAGTCACCAATCCTATTAAGAACAAGTCATTGTAATTTATCAACACATAAAAGTCACCAATCTATCAAGAACACGTTACTGTATATTATTTTATCGAATATTTAATCAATCTGGTGACATTAATGCCATTAATCTACACATAAAAGTCACCATAATAGAACACGTCATTGTAATTTATCAACACATAAAAGTCACCAATCTATCAAGAACACTTTACTGTATTTTATTTTATTGAAGATTTAATCAATCTAGCGACATTAATTAACACAATATTATATTCTCAAATTGTGTAGTATAAATTGACCTCTTTCCTCTGTTGATGTCTAAATCTTTATGTGTTTATCCGTTCCTTCTACTTTCTCCCTCTCCAAACACAAAATACTACTGCCGATATCCACTCCAATGAAGGATGTTGCTTTTCAATTTGTCTTTTTTTTCCATTAATTTTTTTTATCAACGTCTGTCATGGATATGACGTCGCACGCCGTTGTTATCAACGAAATGAACTAGACCCCTTGTTCATATTCCCTCACATCTACTTCCAAGGACCCCTGAATCTTGGAACTTTTTCCAACCACAGCCTCCCTCACACATTACCAAAAAACTACAAAGACTCCACTGATTTATTTGGCAGGCAGTTATGTGCCTCGGAACCTTTTGTAATGTTCCCCGGATTTCTGTGTTAACAATATATCCCCAACTCGGGGATATATTACTCAGGGATATATTGTTAACACACAAATCTCAAGAACTTTACAAAAGGTTCCCGAGACACAATACTGCCTGCCAACTAAATCAGTCGAGCCTGTTGTAGTTTTTTTGCATGAGTTTTATTAATGCCATGGTAATGTGTGTGCGAGGCTATGATTGGGAAAAGATAGAAGCATATATAAGAAGAATGGAAATTCTTTGACATGACCTCTCCTTGTTTGTATGGAGTGTCCATACCACCCGTATCAAGAAGGTAACAAAAGAGGTTATCAGGAAAAAGTTGAAGATGACTTATGGACACAAGTATTTTCAACCACCATCTTCATCACAATATCCCAAACCACCACCAACCCCCGGAGCACTGACGGAATCAATTCAGGCCCTCACTGAATTTTTTTTTATTTTTTTATAGTTTTTATCTTAAAATTTTAAATATCTAGTATTTAGCCTCCATTGAATTTTTTTTTTTTACCTTAAGTATCACATAACTTAGATTTATTTACAAATAATCTCTTTCTGAAAATTTGTTTTAAACCCCACTGAAATAAATATATATCATTTATACCCCAAAAATTCAAAAAAAAAAATTTTAACCCCCACTGACACAAATTCCTAGATCGGTCACTGCCCAGGAGAGGGATGATGTTCATGCATTTCCAGCTTCATCATCATTTGAGAACAACTCCAACAAAATGAACTAGACCTCCTTGTTCATATTCCCTCACATGTACTTCCTTGAACCCTAAATCTTAGAACTTTTCCCAACCATAGCCTCCCACACTCATTGCCATGGCCTTCTTAAAACCCACACCAAAAAACT
Organism: Cornus suecica; assembly: GCA_963922005.1. NCBI lineage: Eukaryota > Viridiplantae > Streptophyta > Magnoliopsida > Cornales > Cornaceae > Cornus > Cornus suecica. Next base: position 42,395,035 of record OY998248.1, read on the forward strand.
ACAAAGACTCGACTGATTTAGCTGGCAGTTATGGGCCTCCGAAACCTTTTGTAAAGCAGATTACATTGTTTCGTCTTTGTATATTTCTTTCTGACGTGATGTACTTGTATTATTGTATGATAAATTATAAGAGGAATTGAAATTTTGTTATTATTACTACGGAATGAAAATTTTGTCAAACGGTCAATCCCCACATTAAATAGTTGATATAGCGAAAAAACAAACTTGCTGGCGAGATGATGATTATCATGAGGAAAGACAAATATATATATATATATATATATATATATATATATATATATATATTCATTATAAACAATTGGTCAACATTATCGTGAGTGATTTAACGAAGAAAAAAAACATTATTGTGAGTGGCTATATCAGCAATGGCAGCCGTATATTCAAGTGCTATCTTAATAAAGTCACCAAAAAAAAATTTCACCATAGTATATAATATATGTTCTTGATAACAAAATGAATATGTGACAAATTTGGCCAACAGATCCAGAAATGCTAATAGATTATTTTTAACAAGTAACTTATCGTAACTATTTTTGTGAACCTGACTATTCCGAGTGGTTATATGCACCATGAAAATACTAATTAAATATGAAAGGAATAACCAAGAATTAAATATCTAATTAATTCTCCCTTTTTTTATATTTTTTTTCTCATATTCTTTCAATTTTTTTTAAATTCTTACCCTCAAAATAAAGAAAAATAAAACCTTAATTGGATTATCCAATCAAATATTTGATATAGAGAGAATAACCATACCGTATATAATCATTCTAATTTGGATCAGATTGAATTTAATTTTCAATCGGACTTTGATATGGGTTAGATAAAAATTATTTTGCTAAATCACTTACTTGAGCCTATGTAAATTAAAAAGAATTGAAGCCCTTGGCTGGAGGCTCTAGGCCCAGGGCCGGGAGTGATTATGAAGTTAAATTGTTTGGAATGGGCATCTTTTCATAGCATATTTAAGTGGAGCAATTTACCCAAAAAAAATAAAAATTAAGTGGAGCACATTTAATATTTTACTATATATATATAGACAATAGAAAGAACAAAAAAAATCCATATTGTTTAGAAGGAAAATACTTTATAAAGATTTTAATAAGGGTATATATATCTATACAATTTGACAAAAATTATAAGTATATATTTATAAAAAATAAAAAAAAACCCTTATTCAGGGAATGCCTAAATAAAGTTTAAATGAAAGCTAAGCAGGGTAAGCTTAGATGATGGACCTCATTTAAGCCCCGAAGAAAGTATTCACAAATATCAAATTATAAATCTTCGGCCCAATTTCAACCTCAATGGGAGGAGAATGAGTTTTCAATTTACTTAAAAACTCGCTTCATACATTTGATGGGTCGTTAAAAACATGAAGTCTATCACTAAATAGTGACAAATTCGTGGATAATAAGGTGATTTACATGAGTGTCTCACTACTTCCACAAATTGAATATATAAGTATATATAAGAATATACGTTTAATAACTAAATGATATATAATTGTGAATATGAAGGTAATTAGATGCGTTCATTCACACTATTCCAGAAGTTGAAGTCCATAACTATTCCGGAATATGAATTTATTAAATATAAATGATGAATAATAAGACAAATTCACTTTTAATTCACATATGAAGGGCATCCATCATCTTCATGAATAAGTCACTGAAAATAGTGTGAATTTGTCACCATAAAAAAACATTGGTCGAAATTTATTGCACTGGAAATTTTGTGAGTTTCACCACACATTGAATTTTATTTCAGTGCAAATTTTGTAAATCTCGTTATACCCACGCGTTAAAACCCATAAATGACAAGGGTAATTAACATTTTATTAAATTTAAAGTATATGATTGTCAAAAATGTATCAACAAAAAAGTTTAGTTTTACACCTAATCGGAGTTTATATAACAAGTAATGAGGATGAAGTTTATCTTACAAATGAGGATGAAATTTATCTTACAAGTGATCGGAATTTATATAACAAGTCAAGTGACGTAACATCGATATCCTTCAGCTAACGTGATTATCCTCACACATTAAAGCAGCATTTTAATTCCAAATAATTCATCCCAATGAACCATCTCGCTTTTTAATTTGCCATTTTCTTCTATTAGTTTCTTTCATGATCGTGTGCGATGGACATGAGCTCCCACGCTGTAGTTATGGCGTGTTCATACCATTCATATAAAAAAGGTATTGTAACAAAAAAATTCTCCACTAATAGAGCTCAGTATGTAACACTCATCAAAATTCATTCAGACTGATTTGTATCGTAAAATCATTCAGAGTGATTTGCATCGTAAAATATATAAGAAGAATGAAAATTCTTTGACATGGCCTCTGCTTGTTGGTATCGTGTCTACCACCCATATCAAGAAGGTAACAAAAGAGGTTACGAAAAAGATTATGTAAATGCTTCTCCAGCTTCATCATCATAGACACGATAACAATATTTCCCCAGCTCACCCTCATTCTTGGACTCAGTTGGCTGAACCATTAGCTTCTAAAGCTTATTACATTGGTACTTCTATGTATTCTTATTTCATTCTCAATTTTAAAAAGATAAATGTCATATCTTGTTGAATTATATTTTCTTTTATTGATCCCATGAGTTCATAGGGAGACTCTTTTATCCACACATTCACTTGCCTCAAAAGATGACCAGGCTTACTTGTATACGTTTGATTATATTTTTTTCATTTTTAAACAAATAAATAAACTATAACATGATTGTGATGCTGTTAAATAAATAAAGAATAACAAGTGAAAATTGCCATTTTCATTACACAGTGAATGACAAGTGAAAATCTGAATTGATTTTTTTTTTTTCAAATATAATTATTCCTGCACGATGAATGAGAGAGACTCATTAAACGCACAATGAATAACAAGGGAATGGCCGTTTATCTATGTGAATTTCAAGGCAATTGCAGTCTATCTATGCGAGTTTCATTCAACCATATATAATGTCATTGATTTTTGTCAAATTAAAAAAAATTGTCAATTTGTTTATCCCCACCCATTAAAATCACATTTATGAATTTTTAATCAAATTGAAAAAAAATAAAATTCAATCTCCTCATCCCATCTATTAAAGTTGCATTTATAACTTTGTTGAGGTTGTGTTATCTTCTCAAAATTCATATTGTGTTGACACCCTATTTTGGCACCTACGTAATAGCAATGGGTCCCAAAGAAAAAATCAATTTTGAGGTTGAAATTCTAGGTTCACATGGCAAGAGAATCATAAGTTGGTAAACCAAATAACACTTAACAAACATGGAATGTTGATACAAAAACTCTTTGAATTGGAATATGAAATTTCATTGAAGATGATACAGTTAGTTAGATATATTATCATTAAGAGAGTCCAATTAAAGGGGAAGTTGGTTATGTGGAGGTGGTCAGACTTAAATTGTGGGGATTTGGATTAGTGCATGGAGCCAAATAGTGTTTCAAAGACTTGCATATACAATACTGTTTATGGATAGCTGCGAAATCTGCTATTGGGTTATTGCAGATGGTGTCTATCAAAAATGAGCATGAGGAGTCCAAAAAGGGTTGGAGTTTCACATCAGTCGGCTGAAGCAAAGAGAAAAAATTGTTGTTAGAATTCAAAACATAAGAATATTGTATTTCAAATTCAATATTGTTTATCTTTAATTCAAATTTAGATAGGATATTTGTCTTTACACTTTAGGAAAGTGGTTATTGTAATATTTTATAAATCATTTCAATTCCTTGTCAAGTCTTTTATTTTCGAAGTCTTTAGTTTAGTTTTGCTTTTATTCCATTCTCGCTATTTCAATTCCTCATATTTCAGTGTTATTTCAATTCCAGTCATTTTCATTACAATTTTCAAAGCTTTCATTTTATCATTCTAATCTTTACTTTCATTCTACATTTGACACTTTTTCATTCAAACATGTCGATTGTGGAATCTGTGTTTTCCAATATTACAATCCCAACTGTTTAAAATCATCTTCTTGAGGCACAAAAAAGAACCACAAGTGAGTTTCATGTTCTCTCTCTCATGTACACCTGTACAAGTCAAAATCAAAGAATACTACATTTGCTTTCCGACAACCTTCAAAACCTAGGTCAAGGTTCCTGGCACGCCCGCATACAAATCATAATAATCAGCTATCTAGCCGATTTAAGAGGATGTTTATTGTATTAAAAATAATGCCAATTTAAAAAGATAACAATTAACTTTATTGTATTAAAAATAATGCCAATTTAAAACCATAACAAGATTAGTGACGTAGACCTTGCTAAATGTCATTACTCTAAATATAAAAGTCACTCAACACTGAACAATTTTTTTATCAATGTGACTATTACGAACTACATTTTACTGTAATGTAAATATTACAGTCTCGTGAATCTTTGTATAATACCATAACAAATGATAAATGACCCAGGAAAAATAGCACAAAAGAAAATTGCTACCAACCTGAAGATTATACTTGCTGTGAGAAGCAGTCATAATAAATATTACTACATTTTACTGTAATGTAAATATTACAAGGATTATGGGTGAAGTTGAGAGCTATCAGAAACAACAAAACTGGAATATCAACATTACTGCTGAATTAACTCTTGCCAGACATCTTACACTTTCTCACTTGGAGACACGATCGACATCCTTCAAACTTCCAGGTCTCGGGCCCAGCCTCGTGTGTCTGAATTGGTGATGAGCAAATCATTTTGGTAAAACTGGTGGATGAAGCCGACAAATACGTTTCGCAAAGTATTCCAAGAAATTCCGCAATCTAGGAAGAAAACCCAAGTCACAAAGATTCGGGGCTAGTAGATGGTCTGATTCTGGATGGCATTTGCATGGTTCGCGGCAATTCACCTCCAAATCTGTAGTTCAAGGAATTCTTGGGTGTAATGGACATTTTGTCCAATGCATAGTCAAATTCATCAAGAACAATGTCGTGCTCCTCAAAACTGCTGGATGCACCATCATTCTCCATATCTAACGCATTCCCCCTGACACAGACCTCATCAACTTCCTCATCAGAGCTATCTTCTTCGTCGTCGTCATAAGTCGTTCTAACCATGGACCAGTAGATGAAGTTTGGCTGGATGAATCTTCAGGAACAAAAAAAAAAGGAACATGACAAAGTTAGTTTTTTTTTTTTTTTTTGAAAAAACGAGAAAAGTCTCACTGTATTGAAACACGTCTTAGTTACAGGATTGGAAAAGTTCTCCCGACTCTGCAACACTTCGATCTAGAAAGAAATGGACTTAAAGAGGATTGTTCAGAATACCATCTCCTGCTTTATGATTTTGGATTTGAAATGATGTACTCCAAACATTTGATTTAGTTGTCAATTTACAAATTATAGAACAGAATCAACAGTAGTATGAAGTTTAACTCTTTTCTTCAAAATAAACATTTGCAAGTAAATATCGCATGTAGTTAGACTGACAAAGACGGGAGTATGTATGTCACGGGGAAACAAGAACCCTTCTTCAATCAATCATTAGATGCTCAAAATCAGAGTCCATCCATTTCCTATCCAATCCAAACATGGGCTTCTGCCATTGTAGGCAAGGGCGGCACATGCCTCTTGGCCCGGCCCTGTGCACGAAAATATATTAAGTTTCTTCCATTTTTTACCACTTATATGAAGATTTCTATACATTTACCCCCCACCCCCACCCCCACCCCAAGTTATTTTTGTCTTTTTTATCTTTTGCTCTTCAAATCCTTTACTTTTTTAGCTTTTAAAATTCTCTCCTGTTTTTTTCCTTTTCCTTTTTCTACTCCTTAGCTTCTTGGTTTTAACATTCATATTTGAACATTTTTCTTCTTTTTCTTTTCTATTTTATAGTTGTCGTGTTAGTGTTTTTTTTCCCTTTTGTTTCTTTTCACTGTGTCCCCCACCCCAGCACTTGTAATAAAAAAATACGACTCCGCCCTTGAAACCAAATGCAAACTTCAGTACATAAAGCCCATCCTTTCAAACAACCTTGATAATAATTTTATAACCGGGACAAGCTGAAATCACAAAACTGAAAATGGCATGCTAAAGATCCTTGTTCCATAATTTTGGGTTTTAAAGAAGGTCACAAGTTCAGGATACAGAACTGCCATTCTATGGTATATGCAATTCAGACAATTTGTTTCCCTTTCGATAGATAGTTAGAACAAAAGGTGAGGATACAAACCTGTCAGATTTCCTCAGTAAATACGGATCAAATGGAAAGAACATATCAAGCCTTTCCGTCCCACCAAACGCCATGGAAAATTCTGATTCTAAGAGATCATCAAAGACAAAGTTCTCTGACATCGTAAATAGATGTGCTGCTTTGGCCTGTCGAAGAAATTCTTCTACTATGGATGGCAAGCACACCTGTAGGGTTCACATTAAGGACGATTAGGCCCCATTGTATGTAAATTTGTAAATAGATGATGCACGTTCGAGTGACATGAATGTAACATAAAACAGTGACTCTTAAAGACACAAACTAAATCATGTGTAACCCAACAAGCCTATGGTTAAGATATATGAAGATGTCTAAGCTCAATTCTCAGCATAAATTTTGAAGGAAATTTTATTCTGCTAATTGTGCCAGGTTCACCTTCAGTGGGTTCAATGAATGCTTCAAGATTGCCTCAATAGGCAAAAGGTGAAGCAGTGATTTGAGACGAGGAACACCAATCATTGATCTCATGCGAAAGCAAAGCACATACATAATGGCCTGCACAACAGAATTTGACATCAGAAATCCACATATACAACTACAATTTTTCTTCAAAAAACAATGATATTAAAAATTATGTATAAAGACCCTCTTCTTTGTTTTCAGCCTGCACAATTAACGAGTGCGTATTGAACAACTGTAGATCCGTCAAGATACACAACCTTCTTTAAAAACGACTAGGGGACAGAGAAGAACCTCTTACAGCATCCTATATAGCATAAGCGGGAAATATATTTGAAACTTGATAAATATGTGTGTCAATGGATTTCCTGTAATTGTTTCTAGTATGAATAATACAAGAGCGAGAAACAAGGGGGAGAAATCATCTTTACACAAGTATAACACAATTTCTGTATAGAGCCGTCAAGATACACAACCTTATATAAAAACGACAAGGGGACATAGAAGAACCTACGACAGAATCTGCATCCTATGTAGCATAAGCGGGATATATATTTGAAACTTGATATATATATATATGTATGTCAATGGATCTCCTGTAATTGTTTCTAGTATGAATAATATAAGAGCGAGAAACAAGGGGTATAAATCATCTTTGCACAAGTATAACACAATTTCCTGGGCAAAATCACCATTCAAAAATTTTAAAAGTTCCTCTTATGTAACAAACCAAAACCAAAACCAAACCTAAAACAAAAACTAATAAATAATAAATAAATAAAGCAAAAATGTTGCTTCTAATTCTGTGTTAAAATTTTAGTTACCACCAATATGAAGATAAGATAATTTCTACAATTTAAGGGACCATTACCCATTAGAAACTGCCAAAGCAAGGAACTTTTTGGAAGAGATGACCAATTAAAAAGAATGTTCCTACCCTTCACATGCCTTCATATTAATCAACTGCCAATGTTTTACTCTTGCTGAAGGTAACTGAATGTCAAAACACACATACCTGGCATCCAGAATAAAAAACTCTATGAGCTTCTGGATTAATCTCAGTTTCACCATGCCGGATTTCACAATATTCAAAACACCAATCTACCAGCCTGAAATGACAGAAATATTAGATTAAAAAAACAGATGCAAAGACTTGTGAGCGAATAAAAAAGTGTTCAACAACCTTTTCAACATGATAGCAACAACGGAGGCAGACACAAACTTTGCACGAGATAAATAACTAGCAAGATATGCAATAGCACTCATCCTGCATAAAACAAAAAGAAAATTAGCGCCCCAGTGACTTCAAAATTGTTGGGATGTTATCATCTACCTCCACTCAACAAAGGCCAAAATAACAGTTCTCTCCCCTGTTCTAAGAAAGTAACACTAACCTCCTTTATCAGTGTTGACTTTGACCCAAAAATGTTTAATTGTTGTTTATTCATTTCTCTCTCTTGAATATAGAATAACAGTTTCCTTAAGATGTCAAAATTCCCATTTATATACACTGAGTCTACGTTTGGTACGCTGGAATAGAATGGAATGGGAGTGGGAATGGAATGTAATAACCATTCTTATTCTATTATTTGGTTGTAAATATGAAGCATTAGGAATGGAATGAACATGGAATTTTTTCCCCAAAAATACCCCTCTTAGTGATAAATATATTATCCTAATAAAACAATACAATTTTGTAATTTTCTTACAAAAAATTGGTGGAAGTTAACGAGAATAGCAACGGCGGACAATTAAGGAGGTGGTGGTGCGGTGGTTTGTTTACTTGAAATGTGAGAGGCTTATTTTAGTAATTTTATGTCTTTAAAATATTACTTGAGGAATGGAATGACCATGCCATATGTTTAGTAATGGAATGATTTTCATTCCAAGGAATAGAATTTCATTCTTTGAGAATGGTCATTTCCATTCACAATATTATACCAAACAAAGGAATGGATAAAATGAGCATTTCATTCCATTCCTGCATACCAAAGATGACATTAGAGAGAGAAGAATAGAAAATCCATCAGACTCCATATCTGTCTCAATTACAGCAAAAGGGAGAAAGGAAGTGCAAATGGGAAATATGAATGGAAATAGTGTAACATTTACCAAAGGTCATCCACTTTTAGTCATTTATGATTACAGCATGAGGACAAAAATAGCATTTTCAAACTTTTCTGTTAACTTCAGATTTTAACTAAATTGAGATGACAATAGAGGAGTGGCAATGCATCGAGGACCCATACATGGCTAAGTAAAGTACTTTGTGTTCTGATCACCATCCTTCAGCCGATTCACCATAGTCTTCATAAATTATGCCAAAGGAGGTCAAAGTTCTCAGACCCAAACTATATGGGAGGTCGGTCTTATTGTTGAAACTTGAGGGGAGGTAATTGTTATTTACCCCAGTCTTAAGAGGAGGTAGATGTAAATATCCCAAAATAATTTATATCAAACTAGATAAGTAGAAGTTCCATAGCCTTGACAATTCTAAATTTATTTTCTCAAAATGTAACAAAAATAAATCAAGAATACTAAATCTCAGACCTCAACTGCATCATTATTATTTTTAAGATTAATAAAAGATAGAAATAAATTGGCAAGTCAAATTGTCTAGCTTTTAATAGAATAATAATCAAACAAGTCTTCATTCATCACTAACCCCATTTAAATGGCCTATGGTGGGCAAGAAAAGGAGAAGGTGAGAAATACAGAGAGAGACAGGGAGGAAATACAATATTACAAAATTTTGAAAACAAGAGCATCTGACTTTGAATATACCAGTTGAATATGCACAAGACACGTGTTGAACAGAAATCCACAATAAGTCTCACAAAAACTCATTAATTTTCTTCATATAAGGCACAAACACAATGTATTGACATATATATATGTAAAAAAATAAATAAAAATACAGTGTATCAAATATTGAAGTACATAAATAAATATATGTTAAGCTCACCGAATCTTTGCTCATACATATACTATGTTAATGATAGGATAATTCTATAAGAGCGCAACAAACCTTGCTGTAAACAAGTATGTAATAACTAGCAAGTTATGATATTTTCTTCTGTCCCCATTCCCCACCCCCCCCCCCCCCCCCCCCCCCCCCCCCTCTCTCATTTCCTGTAACTGAAGCTCGTTGCAGTTTCAAGTTTTAGCAGTAGTATCCTTAATTTTAAGACCGTCTCAAAATGGTTCGAACATCACAGAAAAGGTTGCATATATAAAAAGAGTTGTGTAGTCTGAAAAATGATATAAGCATAAAAAATGTAATATCCTCGTGACCTCATTCATTACCTATCAAGTGGGAATTGACCACCCATAAATTTATCTGCAAGCATATTGGCAAATCTCACACCACAGGTCTCAGGATCCACTGAACATGCATAGAACATCACAAACTGCAAGATGTAAAGCAAAGAAGTTTTGAGTGAAGATGTGGCTCAAAGCATGATTTAACCTATGTTACATGGACTCAGGTACGTGTGTCAAACACAAGTATGTACCCATGTGTCGGGTGTGTCAAATATCAAATAAAAGGACTTATGGACGCGGCTAAATATACTTTTTAACTAATATTTTTATTCTATTCTTAAGAGTAAAACAATGTTTATATGAAATATGATGTTGAAAATAGACATTACACTCATGTTTAGTAATAATGTAGCAAAATGGAATCATTAGATATAAATGTAGGTAAATATCTTCCCAAAAGCATTGGACACATCTCACATACCCATCTGACTACTAGTGTGTGTCGGACATGGGTACTTCACCTACTTTGGAAGAGTCCATTTAAGATAGATCTTACGCAATCCCTTAATCTAAGTTACAATAACTAACGAATACGAAAAACAGACAGAAACAAAACAAAATCAATAACAGCAGTTTTTGTTACTTCATAATACTTGGTTGAGATCTAACTACCTGCACAAATTTTGACTTGTACGCAGGCATAACAGTTTTCTGGAATGACTGGAGTAGAGTTTCGAATACCTAAACATGGATATAAAAAGAAAAAATATAGATTAGGGGAGCTAGAAATACTTAATTTTTTTTCTTTTTCCCGTAGAACAATAACATTTTGAAAAGAGTCAGAATTATTACCTCAATCAAACGGTCAGCTTCATTACAGGAATTGAGATGCTCAAATGTTAAGACCATCAAGCTATCTAGCTTTTCCGCAACCACATTTTCCACAAATTTCTTCCGACCCAACGACTCTAATAAGAACTGGGTAAAAAATTATCAGCATACAAGAAAGGTTGAAACAGTAATGGAAAGCACTATAAATTATCAAAATTTGCAACAAATGAATAGGTTAAATTACATTATCGCTCTTGCAAATATGTCACACTACAAGGGCAATTTGCACTTTAAATTTCTTTGTTTATTGTTTCCCTAAATTCTCTCTTTTATAAATTGATTCAAGGGAAATAATTTCATTATGGCTATTTTTTTGGCATGTGTTGTGAAGTCGAATTGCGGAAGCAAGTGCAAAATTATAGTAATGTCCAATTTGTCATATCAACAGTTCTCCAAGATCCTACCACTATAATTGTTGTACAGAAGCTAGGGTTATCTGATCCAAGGAATAATTTGTAACCTTAAATTTCCTAAAATTAAGGACCCATTTTTCATCAAGACTCAAATGTCTACTTTTGAAATTGATCTTATTTATACTGATCTACTGTATGGGAGCATATAGATATTATTTATACTAGAGGGAATCGATCATAATTTTACAAATTTGGAGGGTGGTAGGAATTGTGACCTATTATTTCTGCAAACACTTAAGCCTAGATGACTATCAATTTGAGCTTCTAAACCCTTCTTTATTATCATACCATTCAACTTAGACCATTTTAGGTTTTACGATAAAACTCTCATTCTGTATAAAATAAAAAAAATAACAATCCGCCTAATTGTATCGCAAGGTATTCTGCCATATCCCAGTCATTTCTGATATGGAAAAAAGAATATTTCAAAAAATTTGTATACTTCTCAACCGTATCAGATATTGCCACAACAACCTTGGTGAAGTAGTCATGCGTTCTAGAGTCGGACTAAGTGAACCGTGCTACCTGAGATTGTATCAAGACCCAGTAAAGTGAAGCGCATCCAATATATTAGTACAATAAAAAAAACCGACGAAGTTCAATTCAAGTCCTAATCTAGTTCACAATCCAAGCTAGCTCAAGTAGCATACCACTTTATTCAACTTGGCTTGCCTACGACAACCTGATTGTTGGACTCAGCACCATACAAATAACTAAGGATATATAATTGTGTAGACTGTAACTCAGCAAGACATTAAGAAGTATAATTAGGAATTCATCATACTTGTCAACAATTTCATGGGTAAAACATGACAACAAAGCAGTATCAACCATCAACCGAAGAGAATGCAGTGGCAATCAAATAAAACAAAATTGACAAATATATGAAACACACCTCATCACCATCTTTCTCGGTATCAGATAAAGTCCCTTCCATCTCTTCAAGCTCCATTTCAAAGATGCCTTTACTAGAATCATCCTGTAAAATATCCTCCCAGCCGATATTAACCTGCATGAAGACCAATTAAAAAAAATTGCAATAGCTGATTCGGACTCACTTTTCAGTAACAAATTGACAAGGTAACTTGAAATAACTCACATCCAAATCTACTAGCCTATCCACCAATCCGAAAAGCATCATATCTCCAATAATCTCTCCCAGAGCACCGCCCTCCAATCTCAGCATGCTCTCTACATACACTACAAAAAGCTACAACAACAAACGGGTATAAGTTCAGATAAAATGATGTGCTGCAACAAAATATGAATGGATAATGAAGACTTTTTATGCCAATAAAATATGGTTTGTAATCTAGAAGAACTAGATTCACTCGTGACAGGAATTAAGACAAAGAGGTTTTAAGGCGAATGTCCCAATTACCATCGCAATTTCCTCATCATGCATGCTTGCATGACTACCTTGATCTGAGATGCTGGCATAAATAACCACCAATGTCACTCAAAATTGGCATGCGTAAACAATTTTAGCATCAAGCAACTTAAGATTATCATTAACTCTAGTGTATAGGTCACACAAAAGAAAGGTGAGGCCTCCTATAGGTATAAGTGTCACCATATGATGCCTTACGAAATACCATCACCACCAGTTATATTGCATGGACTGCCCATTTGTAACCCTTCTATTTTTAATTTTTAATAATCCCCCATCTGAAAACCCCTCATTGCATCAACACGGCTTACCACTTGAATAAGCAAACAACCAAACTATTAGAAGAGCTAAAAGAAGTAGTGAAATAAATGGGCCCCTATAAAGCTCCAGGTCCGGATGGCTGATCTGGCCATGTGGGTAAGGTAACTACCAGGTTGGTACAGTCTCCCTTCAATCACAGGTGCACCCCAAGGATACCATGGCATAAGTAGGAAGCCAGAGTATGTGCAGGTGATCTGGCAGAGAAATCAATTATACGCAAAAGGCAATGAACATCTACTTCATTGTTTGGAGATGTTACTCAGTTAAGGAGAAAAACCTTTGGCTACCAGGTAGGGTATAAACTACAAACTCCTAAAAAGACAGGACTACATATGACGTAAAGTTCACATGCATGGCCTTACAAAAAGGTGTAAAGAGGAATGATACAACACTAAATTCAGGTTGAGCAATATCATTTGAACTTACAGGTTCTTTAGTATATATGTTCGGCATTTTCTGGATTATTAAGTCCTGTAGTTTCAAAGGGACAAGAGGCACTAAATCAGCAATGTCTTTCAGTGCTGAATGCACGCGATAAAGAACTTGGTCCTTTCTTGCGACACCGACTGTCTGCTTCAGTAATACAAAGGAATAAGGCCGGTCAGGTGGCATGAAATTGCTTACAAGCATATCCAAGCATTGATCAACATATTTTCCACATGAGGCAGCCTACAGTACAATATTATAAGAGTGAAATATTCTTGTTAGAAGTACAAAAAAATTAAAATATATATATGGATTGAACAACTAAACATCTTAAAAGAACTTCTAGAATATTCAATTTCAGCCGCATACCAAGGATATTACTAGTTCAACTAATGCATCCATCACATCAGGCCCATAGTTCCACAAGCTCATCGTATATATCTGAAGAACACTTGCCAATAAGAAACTTAAAATAAGTAACAATATTATACCATGTTCACGTTTTGGTAACTTACGGAAGAAAGAAGGGACCAATGGTGAACAACATCTATACAAGAAACTGCTCCAGATAGTGCCTTTAAACTCGTCTGCCAAGCAAATACATAAAAAAATTAAAAAGGATGTGACAGGTAACTAGAGGACAAAAACTACAATTGAGTTCTAAGTTTGCTTTTGGATAGCGACCTACCACAAGCAGTGCCACCTCATCAGGGGTGAGATGTTCAGTATGGTGCATGACCCCTATCAGCTGGTTATATTTGTCATTGTCACCCTGGATCAGAAATATTCAGCTTTTGTCAAGTTACGACATCAAATAACATGTCGACACAAACAACTACCGAACAATGCACTTACTCTATGCATCAAAAAGGAATACAAATTTTCAACCTCACCAAAATCTAATAGAATAAAAAGGATCAAATATTCCATAAAGCAGGCCAAAAAGTAAAATGGAAATCCAAATAATTATCTTATATAACTCTTTAAAGAAATTACACAGTAGATAAGATTGGAATAATTAGCATATATGTACCAAAAAGAAAACTATCAGTAGTTACCATATCAAAAGATTTGAGCTCTAATAAGTCTAAGTTATTTTAGATAATACAGACATATTTCAGTATGGTCCAAAAAAATCCACCTGGCTCACATATTGAAATTATGCTTGTGCATGGCAAAGCCTTCTTCAAACATGCACGGCCAACACTTATTAATGTTAACAGATCATTGAATAGGTCACTAAAAACATATGTGGAAAAATCTTCACCCGAAGGGGGAAAATGTAGTTACAATGCTGAACATCCATTTGCTAAATAGTTATCAACTTGGAATCATGTTGTCAGGTATCGAACTTGGACACCAAAGAGTATGATATCATTCAATGAGAACTATTATCATAACAAATATAGGTACATTTTGACAGTCTTATACCTGCTGGTGGAATAACAGTATGGTGCTACGTGAGAACTGGACAAACAACAAGGCAAAAATGTTTCAAAAAACTACTACTAAAAATTTAAAACATTTTAAGAAGCTTACTTGGGTTGCTGCTTTAAGGGCATCCTGGAAATGATAGACCAAATCCAAATCAGTGAAATTAACTTCCTCAATTTCTGCAAGTCCTGTCATCCCAGCTGCTAAATCCACTCCCATTGTCTCCGTGTCACTGCGCAAGGTGCCAAAGATACTGCTGTACAGGGGGCCTGGAGTAACGAAATTAATAAAACAAACCTACATAGAAGAAAAAGAACAGTATGTGCATGCATGTAGCAACCAAAAACTTTTGTATAAGCCTCAAAACTGTTTGGCCAATAATCTGGTATCACATAATTATTATTATTTTGGATAAGTATGATATAAAAAGCACTCAAAAGGGGAGTGCGTCCCACATACAAAGAAGGGCCCTAGGGGGCTAAGGAACCCAAAAAATCTATCTTCTTATCGGATTCACAATTGCGCCCCTCCACCCAACAAAACAAATTGGAAATAAAAGAATCTTTGATGACACCCATAATTATTCATCACATTTTTTCTTTGAAAGTATAGTTATTCATCACATAAGATACACTACTATCTTTTATGAGTATCAAATTCCAATCAACGTTCTTGTCAAAAACAAAAACAAAAAAATCCAATCATCACCAACATCAAGAAATCCATATATAGAATTTCTAATATTTAATTACTTCATCCTACGTCAGTTTTGGTAAAGCCGCTTTGTCATTTACCTTCTAAACACAACTTTTCGTAATATAAGATACTCTGATTCATAACTATCCATTCTTTCCAAAAATGAGAAAAAAAAAACCTTAAATATTAAACTTCAATTTTGTATCATATGATTCAATCTTTTCTTTCTCCACCTATGTTTAAGTGTCATTAAAGGAAAAAAATCATTCCAGGGCCATATGCTCCCATATCGAGAGAGACGCACAAGGCACTACTTTCTGAGAATAGTAATTATATACCATAGAACAAAATAGCATCCTCTGTTTGTGTGTGTGTGTGTGTGAATCTGATGAATTTTAAAATTAACCATATGAACTACGGGAAAGTTGGACTTACAGGAGACAACTGAATCCCACAAGAGATGGGACTGGCCACCTGGATTCTATTTTTCCATTCTTCCCTATTACATGTCCTCTATTAAAGTTAGACTTCCTAAGATGTTTTCACTAGTTCATCTGACGTCATTTTGGGTCAGCCTCTATGTCACTTACCTTCTAAACAACCTGTCTTACTATAAGGTACTCTCTGATTAAGAAAAATCAATTCTTTTGGTTTAATTGCAAAGAAAAATAGAATCAACTTTGCATCACAAAGGTTCAATCTTCTCTTTCTCCACCTATGTCTATCAGTAATGAAAAGCATATTCATAAAATAATAATTAAAAAAGAATGCACTATAAACTATTCTTGCAAACTAGTACTAAACACTAACGATCCCTAGCGGTATTAATTTCTGCCTAATCGATACAAACAGTACTGTCATGCATGCACGATAAACAATATAACATTTTTTTTCTAATTAAAGGATCATGGCGGCAATCTCCCTTAGCTGTCAAAGCACAACCCAACTGCTGAAACTAATTCGCCCAAAACCAAATTTATCAAGTTATCATCCTCACAAAATAAAATAAAAATTTTAAATAAAAAAATGCATCTTGCTACATTGAAACTTTAAATCAAATAGAAAAACACATAAAATGAACTTAACCATACACAGAAATCTAGATGACCAATACACCAACAAAAATCAAAGTTCATCTAAAAACACACATGTACATCTAACTATCCAAAAAATGACTGTAAATACACAAATTCGCTCAACAAAATACATCTATGCATACCCAATACATATCTATACATACATGTATATATATATATAAGCAAATTGGCACAGATGAACATATCCAATTGGTTATAAATACAAACTCTGTACGAAACCAACTAAAAATCTATAGAAACCTAGGCGAGAGTGAGAACTGACCTTGGCAGATGAAGAACCAGAGAGTGAAGGTTTGTAGAGAGAGATTGTGTGAGAGGCGAGAAAGGGGATTTTACAGTAGTCAGTCACTATAACAGTTATCGGTGTAAAACCTCCAAACCCCAATATATATACATATATATATATATACACACATATATATTCAGAAAATAAAACAAATTATTTATCAAACCACTGAAATAAAACCACTTAAATTCGTTGCATATATAGATACATATATATATATATATATATATATATGTATATGTTTGAGAGTGTGTGTATTTCAGACCTGAGAATTGAAGCACCGAGCGACGAATTTGAATGAGGCGGCTATCTCTCTCTAGATACTATGTTTCTCTCTCTTGCCGCCCAGTTGGAACTGATACCTAAACCCTAACCCCCAACCTAACCCTGGGTTGGAACTTAACCATGGTTAGTTTTTAAACTAAGGTTAGTCCTTTATTAATCAGGAAAGTCAACAAAGCACACTTTGGAATAGACAAAGCATTAGCTATATAAGTTCAATTATAGTATAAAATAAATTCGGAGTTCTATATATGTAATGGTTTGACAACACTACTTCTATTAAATCTTATTCTTCTTAGAAAAATAGGTTAGTATTTTGGGTAATTTGCACTAACACCCCCTGATGTTTGCATCTATTCCACCTTGGTGCTAATTTTTGAAATTTTGACACAAACACCCCCTGAAGTTTGGTTTTGCTTGCCATGACACCCCAAATGACCAAAATACCCTTCAAAAAATTCAAAAATATTACGGGTAATGTGAAATGACCTTTATGTCACAATCCCAAATATATAAATTTCGAAAAACATATATATAAATTTGAAAACAAATATTTAAATTTTGAAAAAAATATATAAAATTAGAATAAAATATATAAATTTCAAAAAATATAAATAAAATAAGAAATATATATAAAATTCGAAAATATATATAAAATTCAAAATATATATTTTCAAAAACAAAATTCAAAAAAATATATAATTAAATTTCAAAATATATATAAAAAATTCAAAAAAAATATAAAATTTGAAATATATATAATTCGAAAATATATATATAATTTGAAATATATATAAATTCGAATATATATATATTTCAAAAAAAAATAAAAAATTCAAAATATATATATTTTCAAAAATAAAATTCAAAAAATTATATAATTTCGAAAAACATATATAAATTTCAAAAAATATATATAAAATTCAAAAAAATATATAAAATTTGAAATATATATATAATTCAAAAATATATATATATAATTTGAAAAATATATAAACTCGAATATATATATATTTCAAAAAAAAATTCAAAATATATATAGTTTCAAAAACAAAATTCAAAAAATTATATAATTTTGAAAAACATATATAAATTTCAAAAAAAATGTATATATTTTTTTGATATATATATATTTTAGAACTATATATATATATTTTCGAATTATATATATATATATTTCCAATTTTATATATTTTTTGAAATTTATATATTTTATTCTAATTTTATATATTTGTTTCAAAATTTAAATATTTGTTTTCGAATTTTATACATTTTTTCAAATTTTATATATTTTTTCAAATTTATATATATGTTTTTCGAATTTTTATATATTTGGGGTTGGGGCATAAAGGTCATTTCACATTACCCTTAATATTTTCGAATTTTGTGAAGGGTATTTTGGTCATTTGGGGTGTCATGGCAAGTAAAACCAAACCTCAGGGGGTGTTTGTATCAAAATTTTAAAAATTAACACCAAGGTAGAATATATGCAAATCTCAGGGGGTGTTAGTGCAAATTACCCTAATATTTTTATATAGTTGAGAATATATAGCGCAAATATTAATAGAGGAATAATGGTTTTTTAATTTTTAATTTTTTTTCTTATATTTATTCACCAAAAAATAAAAGAAGAAAGAAGAGTCTTAAGGTAAAATGAATTATAAGAAAAGTAGAATTATATTAAAATAAAATAAAATGAGAATAAATATTCTCAATGAGGATGGAATTGAAAAGATAAATTTATAGAATTTAAACGTATTACAAATAAATAAATAAATGAATAATGTTTTCAAACCAATAATGTAACTATTTCTACTTCTAGAATAATACTGTAAAGAAGAATGATACATATTTTGGAAATATGCAAGGTAATTTGGATAGTTTAATATGCACCTTTAAATATAAAGAAATATTCAAAAGGTTGAATAGGATTGGCAAAAACGGGGTAATCATATAAATTATGTGTTGGAAGATGAATAAAAATTAACCAGTATTCTAGTAGATGAGTTTGTTATAATGATTTTTGTTGTGAGATTTACGGATAATCATGGATGGTGAATGTGCATCCTATTTTTCAAATAAATATTTATATTCTTTTTTTGTTCTGATTTCAAATTAAAGTTGAGTTGACAATATATATAACCAAGATAATTCAATTAAGTATTCATAATTTCAAATCATGCCCAATTTAAATGGTAAAAGGTTATAAGTGTTGAAAGAGCATTACTCACAAAGTTTTTATGAATCTCAAACGTGTTAGACCACTCTAAATTCCACCACCAACTATATACCATCCTTTCGTTTTATATGCAATAAACAATTATACACATATATATATAAAAAAAAATGGGGCAGGTATAAGACGGAATACATTCCCATCCCGTTTTATTTTCTGAAAATCCATGCCTTTTATGGATTGATTTTTCATAAATCATGTCACGCCCGATTGACACTTTATTATACCCATATCATGGTTTGCCGTAACGATTGTTACAGCAATGTGGGCCGGTTCTCACACACAAATCGGCCGTTACGATCGTTATGGTGGCCGTAACGACCGTTATGGCTCATTACAAATCATTTTTTAAAATTATTTTGTATTATTAGAAATAAATTATATCTTTTATGATTTTAATTTTTTATTTATTTAAATTTAAAATTATTTTAATAATATCATAACAAATATATTATAAACATTGAAATAACGACGACACTATTAGATTTATTAATAACCCATTTTTTATATTAAATTTTTTTAAGAAAAAAAAAATTTCACTGAAATCTACGAAAAAATCATCTTTATTAATTCATTTTGCTAAAAATATCCAATTACAACATTTTGGGTGAGATGTGCAAGATTTTAAAAAAATTCACGATTGCGATAACCGAGTCCTGTTACGTAACCCCAATACTGACTCGAGTCCGTTACACCGATACCGTTACAACGATTAATACCATTACGGCGAACCTTGACCTGTACCCATTGCCACCCCACTTTGCTCAATTAACACTTGATTTTTAGTGTCATTTTCATCATCGACATAAGAGTTTGGTGAAAAAAATAAAAATAAAACCCTAAATGTACATCAAAATATATATTTTAAAAAATTAACTTTTTATTTTTTTTCAAATAATTCTATAATCGAAACCCTAAACATACATCAAAATAATTTTTTTTATAAAAAATTAACCTTTGAACTTTTTACAAATCATTTCTCTCTCTTTATTTATAATTTTCTTGTATATATTCGCTACTAGTTTTTCTTTGGTTTTAGATGTCAAGTAAGTGAAAAAAAATAGAGTAATAATTAATAAAGTATTTAGGGTTTTAACTTATTGTAAACGGGGGAGAGAGTGTGATGGATTTATAACTCGTGACGACTTCAAAATTATTATTTTTCTTTATTTTTTATCAAAATTCACCACTACAAGGCTTTCCCAATTTATTTATTTTTTAAAAAGAAAACAAGATAGAGTTACGACAAATTATAACAAATTGTCATCCCTAATTCCATCCAAATGAATGATAGCTTATGATCAAGCTTTCAGCGTAACTAAGCCATGTTTAGTAGGCGGTCTTTCTGGTCTGGTTTGGTCTGGTCCGGTCTGATCTAATCTAATCTGAAAAAGTCTATTTAGTAAATGGTATGGTCTTACTATTTATTTATTATTTACTATAATATTTATTTATGTATTATTTCTTTTTTTCTTTATTATTTCTTCACTTTATAATATATATTATTATTTATATTATTAAATTATTATTTATTAATTTATATATTAATTTATAAATATATTCTATTTATTTATTATTATTTCATTATTTAATTCATTTAATTTATAAATTATTTATTCATTTTTAATTATTTAAAAATATATTTTATTAATTTAATATTATTATACTCATTTTTATTATTATTATGAAGTATTTATTCATTATTATATTTACTTATTATTTATTATTATTATTTATTTCATTTTGTTTATTATTTATTATTTTTATTATATTTTTAAATATGTTTTATGTAATTTATTATTATTATTATTTATTATTTAGTCCATTTTTTATTATCATTATTATATTTATTTATTATTATTGTATTCATTTATTATTATTATTATGTTTTATTTAAATTATTTTTATATTATTAATTATTCATTTTTAATTATTTATAGATATATTTTATTATTTATTCATTTATTTATTATTATTATATTCATTTTTTATTATTATTAGGGATTATTTATTTCATTTTGTTTATTATTTATTATTTAGATTTTATTTTTAAAATATGTTTTATTTAATTTATTATTATTATTAAAATTTTGTTATTATTTATTCATTTTTAATTATTTATAAATATATTTTATTAATAAGACCAGACCGGACTACGATGAACCACTTTTTTTTTTTTGTGAAATGAGGCCATTTTGGTCTGATTTGGTCTTACTTGGTCTAATAAAAAATTTAGGATCAATATTACCAAACATGGTCTGGTTCCATAAAACACAAGACCAGCTGAAATCGAGCCATCTACCAAACATCCCCTAAATAATGTATCACTCCGTTGATGAACTGATATTTAGGACATGACTACGAAAAATATTGATGTCCATCCGCACACGTGTTTGAAAAAGAAAGAAAATATGTGATATATTCCATTATATAAAAGAGAAAAAATACGTGGTAGCTTTCAAAAAATAAAAAGTTTAAGTGGTACATCCCATTAGTATGGGTGCGTTTGGAAAGCCTGTTTTTTGTATTTGTTTTCTGTCTTCAAATATAAAAACTGTTTTTGTATTTATCTTTGTTTTTTCAGGAAAAAACTAAAAACAAAAAAGCGTTTGGATGAAGGTGTTTTCACCACTTTTATTTGGTGAAAATTGTATTTTATGAATTTGGTGTTTTCATTGTTTTTACCACCTAAACAGTGAAAAAACTCAAAAAATAACTAAAAGTTATATTTGATGTTTTCATCACTTTTACACACTATTCACAGAAAACAGTTTTCTTGGGGAAAAAACAGTGAACAGTAAACGCGTTTGCCAAACGTGTTTTTTTTTTAGTCTTATGAATAGTAAAAAAACAAAAACAAAAAACAGGGTATCCAAACGGACCCTATGTAATTAAAGTATGTCAAGTAATTGTTTCAAAAATAGAAGTGAACTAACAAAGAGATAAAAATGATATTCTTGACTAAATATATATCAATCCACTCTAACTGAAAAACCATCTTTTATATATATTATAGATAAAATGCTAAAACAATATCTCAACATTTTCATTTCACATGTCAAAGATAGACGTTTGAACATCTTTATCACTTTCAAATTTTGTTTTTCACTAAAATTGAATGTGTCTGACAGTGAATTATAATAGATTGTAAGAAATTTTATATTATTATTATAAACAAAGAAAAATCGAGCACATAAATTTTTCAATGACTTTAAAAATGCAACGAAGTTACTACTAAATGAATGGAATATTAAAATTTTGATACAATTCATGTTGCATTTATATATAATGCACACTTTGACAAGACAAACAATAATAATAATATTATTAATTATGATTATTATTATTAATATTAAGCACATTATTTTTGGAATATGTACAAGGCAGTTGAAAAGGCCAAAGTATATTTATGTAATTTCCCCCAAGAGGAGGGCAAAGATGGAAATGAACATAAGAGCAATAGAAATAGAGAATGCAGGCATGAGTAGATCTTTATCGACGACTTATCACTGTGATAATCGAATCCAAGGTGTATTTTCCACGAATTATCATACATTTTTCTATATTCATATATCGTATATATAAAACTATACATCGCAAAAACCGGGGATGTAATGGATCAGAACATTTCTATAATTACTACAACAAAGTCCACTCCAATGTCCGTTCATCGAAACGAAGACCCATTTCTTCACACAGTACCTGTTTTTTTTTTTTTACCCACGGAGCGAAAATTAATGTGAATTTCAAATACATCTTTGGAAGGTTCGTTTCTTTGCTTTTGTTGTTCAATTTTTGTTTTGCTTTTCTGGGTTTGTGTTTTTTTTTACTGTGTGCGACTTTATTGAATATAGTAGGAGTTCGTTATGATTTTGATGGCTCAATGATCAATCTAGTTCATTGAAGAGTTATTTATTGTAATTTTATTAGTTTTTCAATGTTGGGTTTGATTGTAATTGTTCCGTTTTATGGGTTTTGATCTAGGTTTCGTCTGGAAAATTGATTAATTATGAAATTGTCTGTGTGTGTATATATATGTATCTATGTATGTATATTCATTTTCAGACTCAATCTAGTTAATTGAAGTCGCCTAAGTATTTGTCAAAATTGTCAACGTGGATTCTGGTTCAAATTGTTCTGTATTCTATGTTATTGATCTAGGTTTGCTTTGGAAAATCAAGAAATTGTTTGTTTTGGAAAAATTCTCAATTTGTATATATATAGTTTCATTCCCATGGCTCAATTAATTGAATTTGTCTTTATTTAGCTTTAATTAATTCATCATTTTTGTTGTGGATGCTATTTGTTCAGTATTTTCTAGTATTGGTTTTGTTTTGTTTTTGAAGAATATTGGGAATTCGTCGATATCATTATTATTCTTTTAATTTTGTTTAGTTTTAATATTTTCATTTCTCTGGCTCTATCTAGTTAAGCGAAGTCTGTCTTTATTGGTTTTCATTAATTTGTCAATGTTGAATTTGATTCAATTTGTAATGTATTCTTCTCGATAAGTTATTATAGTGTCAATGTTCATATAAATGTATATATTTTATATCATTAGTGTTGAATTTGATTCAGTTTTTTCTTTCTGTTTTCCTTGTTTTTGATCTGGTTTGTGTTGGAAAACCAAAATCAGATTGATGGGAATGAAAACATAGGATTCATATAGCGGACTCCAAGTAGTTGGGAGAGAAAGCCTTGTTTTTTTTTTTTCTTTTGATTAGGTATTAGTAGTTCTGGGTGTTTGGGAGAAAATGGAGTTGTCTTTGAGATCAACCGATGAGGTGGTTGAAGAGATCATGAGAATGCACAGATTGTTGCCAACAAGACCTGAGATCGATGACATTGAAGCAGCCAAGAATTTGATTGAGAACGTGGGGAAGGAGGACAGGTTAAGAATTGAGGCCATTGCGAGGCAGAAAAAAAATATTAACGTGCCTGAAGAGCTTTTTATGGTTTTACAAGAGATGCAAAATAATTTGGTTTATTTTCAAAGCCTAGAACAGAAGAGGGAAGCACTGAGATTGTTGGAACTCGAGAATATACACACCCTATTTGATGATCTGATCCAGACAGCTGCAAAATGCATTCCTTCCAGCTCAGCCTCGGTTTCTCATCAGTCCAATTACCCCAGCACCTCCACTTCGGCCACAAATTCGAGCAAAGTCTCATTGAAGAATTCTGCCTCCTTTTCTGATCGCGGGTTGAATTCGCCTCTCGCTAATTCTAACACATCGTCGTCCAGCTTGTACTATGACAAACAGCCGGTTAAGAATTTGGAGTTGTTCACGAGAGATGACAGTTATGTGAAGAAGGTGAAACCAGCATTATTTATTGATGGAATTGGTTCTCGACTTCAGCCCAACGATAAGTCAGCTGCCCAGATTATGGATTCTACTATAAAACCTACAAGCACTTCAGGTGAGTTTCATTTCCCCTCTATATTGGCATCTATTCATGTCTTCTTGAGTTTTGGCTGTTGTAAACGTAGATTTATGCTAGTGTTCATGCCTTTATAATTGTGAAAAATATTGGCTATACCGACTGTTTATTATTGGAAGTTAGACTGAACAGAAGACTTCGTTGTGCTTTTTTTGTATAAGTTTTTGTTTCCATATTAAGAGAACGTTTGTTTTTTAGGTCAAGACGGTGAGAAACTGAGTCTAATAAGGCTTGCAAGTCTGATTGAAGTATCTTCAAAGAAAGGCACCCAAGATCTTAATCTAAAGAATAAATTGATGGACCAAATTGATTGGCTCCCCAATTCAATAGGGAAGTTGTCAAGTTTGATCACACTAGATTTGTCTGAGAATCAGATTATGACCTTACCAGAAACTATTGGAGGGCTTTTATCATTGACAAAATTGGATGTTCATTCAAACAGAATCAATGAACTCCCAGAGTCCATTGTCAATCTACTTACCCTGCTCTCTCTCGACCTGAGGGGCAACCGATTAACATATCTGCCTCCAGCATTCGGCCAATTGGTCCATCTCGAGGAGCTTGATTTGAGCTCAAATCAGCTCTGTGTGCTCCCTCAATCAATAGGGTCTCTTGTCAGCCTCAAGAAATTGAATGTAGAAACCAATAACTTTGAAGAATTTCCGCACACAATTGGTCAGTTGTCTTCACTCAAGGAGCTTCGAGCTGACTATAATCGTCTTAAAGCCCTTCCTGAAGCTGTAGGACGACTCGTATCCCTGGAAATTTTATCTGTACGTTACAACAATGTTTCACAATTGCCTACCACAATGTCTTCTCTACCAAGGTTGATGGAGCTTGATGTTAGTTTCAATGAGCTTGAGTCCGTGCCTGAAAGCTTATGTTTTGCTACTTCACTTGTTAAGATGAATGTTAGCAACAATTTTGCTGATCTACGATCGCTCCCGAGGTCTATTGGGAACCTTGAAATGCTTGAAGAGTTGGATATTAGCAATAATCAGATACGGTTCCTTCCCGACTCATTTGGGATGCTACTGCAACTACGTGTCTTACGAGTTGAAGGGAATCCTCTTGAATTTCCACCAAAAAATATTATTGACATGGGTCCACAGGTAATTTTCATTTGTGCCAATGTGTCTATATGGGCTGCTGCTTTTGTTCCAATGTTATATTCATATATTTTGTGCTTCTCAGTCTATTGTGAAGTACGTGGCCGAACTTGTTGCAAAGAGGGGTGTCAACTCACAACCTGTTAAGCAGAAGAAAAAATGGTATCAGATATGCTTCTGTTCAAGGTCTAACTAACGGATACGCAATGGTATGAGGACAAACAAATGATTTCGAAGTGGTTAGAACCGAGTGACACGTCACAAAATTGTTACAGGGTATGTTGTTATATATTCAGTTATTGTTCCAGTCACTACTTTTGATTCCCTAAAAAAAGAATAACTTCTCTATGGATGCTAGTATATGTAGACCTTAATTCATTATATTGGATTCTTCTCACCTTATGGTGGTGAATATTTTGTCGTTATACTGATTATATGCATCTCTCTAGGACGAGAATATCTCCCCCTCCCCTTCCTTTATATATGATACATTTACAAGTGTGAAAAAGCAACATAATTGGATCCGGAGAGCGATACCTTATGTGTGTTTATTCATTGTACAGGGAAACTGAGCTGTCAGTGTGTTGGGAGAAATCTGAGATCTCAGAGGAACCTTCTGTCCACACTTAACAAGGCACTAGCTTTTCAGATATGATTCTGATCCTCCTTCTCAAGATGTAAATATTTTTCGGGTCCTAATTTCTCCCCCCTCCCCTCCCCTTACCTTTTTCTTTTTCCTTTTTTCTTTTTTCTTTTTCCCACTTGTATTTTTATGTTCTTGATACAAAATAAGATGTACAATTGTCTTCAACCGGCAAAATGGGGCTGAAAATTGCTGTATTAATACCCCTTAATTTTAGTGAAATATGAGCTTACCTTTTCTCCTCACTTCCTATAGAACTGATTCTTTTCCTAGAGAAGATTGAACCTGTTTTTTTTTTTTTTTTTGTCTTCATTTTCTCTAATCTGGTCAAATATAAAAAGTTCACTTCATTCTAGTACGGGTGAAGGATCTAAATATTAAAACTACACTCTCTCTAATAGCTTAAGCTTTTAGAGTTGATGTGTAGTTATCATGGTACGGAGGAGATGGTGATTAACATGGTATCATAGCCAACCTGTTTTTAGTTCAAACCTTCCCATCACCTATTGGAGCAAAAAGATGGCCACACGTGAGGGGGCTTGTGAAGGATTTAAGTATTAAAGTTACATTATTTCCGATAGCTTAAGCTTTTAGAGCAGATGAGTAGTTAACAAGTACTAGCAGGATCTGTTCAAGGGGTGAAGACTCCATAGGCATTCTGGGGCATCCTTGTATTTGTCCAGTACTCGACTGCTTTGTAAATGTGAACTAATGTCTCATTAGCCAAATAGCATGTCCGAGTCATAACAGCACAATGATGAAATTATCCACAAATCTTTCATAGCTAGTACGACCATGTTCTTCTAGCTAATACCGTAGTGAAGTTTCGAGTCCATTCTAAACTTGTTTTTTCGGTCTAAAGAATGTGATGCTCGTGTTACTAGTACACCACTGATGGTTTTTCTAGTCTACCCTTGAGGAATAAAAGTCTACGATGCATCTTATTGCTTGAATCAATCTATGAATAAAACCACGCTGCTTGAAGTTAGCACGTGTTGTAGATGCAATAAAGCTCAATCTGTAAGTTTGTAACAAAAAAGACCAATGAAGAGGAAGATGGCCATAATAAGGAAGAAAACATTTTATTAGGCTCGCTGGACAATCTATGTTGTCAGGGGCAATCTCATAATTAGATCGAGGAGAAGGGAAACGTGCTGTAATGGTCTCTATAACAAGAATGGGACGACTGCTATATCAAAATGGCTAAAAAACTCCAAAGATTGCTTCTAAGTAAGATTCTATTCAAGATAATTTATCGACAAGAAAAATGATATAGGAAATTCCAATATCAATGGAGATCTATGATTCATTCATGTCTTTTTGATTCATTCTTATTTTTTTGGTCTATTCTGGTGAGTTCTTATCTTGAAGCTGTTAGTTTGCCTTCTTTCTTCTGGGGAGGTGAAGTGAAAGAAGCATATCCCCCTAGAGGGCCTTCTCTTTTCGATGAAAACTCAATTGAAAGAAGAAAAATATATATGCGCTCATGTTTGGTGGGTCACTTTGATTACACGGTGGAGGAGGATGAGGCGGATAGATTGGAAGATTGGGCAAAGAGAACATGGAAAGTATCTTCTGGGTTTTTTGTGGCTCGACTTAGTGATGGAGCTTTTCTTTTTTGCTTTCGTTCCATGACTGTGGCGAGGGAGGTGTTGAGGTCAGGCCGCCGAATTTGGGGGCATCACTGTCTTGTTCTTGATGCGTGGTCAATCGGGGTTGGGATGATGAGGCCACAACAAACGAAGGAGGTATGTCGGATTGTGCTAAAAGGAATCCCACTTCACCTTGGTTGCTTGAATCTGTTTAAGAAAGTGGGGGATATGTGTGGTGGGTGCAGAGGCTTGGAGAGGATGGATTCTTTCAAACCTGACACTGTGGGCATTCTTGTCGTCGCTGGTAAATCAAGCCCCCCTTTCATCTTCATTCACGATGAGGTGTTGTGTTTTCGCATCTCGATAATGAACGATTAGCCGTCGTTGGTGGTGCCGACAACACAAAGTGTGGAAGGAGGATTTGGGTCGATCTTTGTTCGCAATAATGAGTGGGTGTCGTTATAATCAAGTGGTTTCAGGGAGAGTTTAGCGCTTCGTCGGTGGATAGCTGATGGTCGATGTTACCCAAGACCACAACTTCGGTCGTCTCCTTCGTCAAGAAATTTCAGATCTAGGGTTGGGGCTCATTTCAGTATTGTTGAAGGTGTTGAAAGGAGGCAATGGGCTGATCAATTATGGGCGCGTGGATCTGACTCAAAAAAGAGGCGTGTGATTGTGAGGAATGATGGATGGCCACATGGGGGGAGCCACGTGGGAAAGTTGGGTGGATGAGGGGTCCACCACATTGGAATTCAAAATTCGAACGTTTTAGGGGTGCGGTTGTTTAAGAGAAGAAGAGTGGTTGGGCATTTAGGGATGGGCCTAGAGAATTGGGCCATGTTGTTGATATTGGTGGGCTTGCAAAGTTAGTTGTGGGCCATGGCAAAAAAGGAAACAGGTTAGCCTATTTGAAAGGGATGGGCTTGGTGGATGGGGACCCGGTTTTGGGTAGTGGTTACGGCTTTGGATGATGAACCGGATCCGGGTCCGAACCCGGTTGCTGAGGTTTTGAGCCGCGATCTGGGGGGTTTTGATCGCCTTTTGAAGGCGAATCTGAAGGCTTCAGGGTTGTCATCAATAGCGACATGACTGAAGGTGGGTGGTGATTTGATTGAAGGAGTTTCGCGGCGAAGGGAATTATCATCAGTGGTTAAGGGTTCGTCCAGATGTTCTGGTTTGGCACGTTTCGTTTTTGACCGTCGGCAACCAGGTTTTGTGTGGCCTAGTAGAGAGGAGAAAGGGAAGGGGGTGGATGGTCATGTTCTTGTTTCGGCTCGACTCAAATCAGTGGGTGGGATGGAGATTAGATGTGGTGAGGGGGTTGAGGTTTTGAAGCAGTTTTCTGAGTCTGATGCTGAAGATGGTTTGGTTTGGCAGTGTATGGAGGATGGTTTTGGTTCGGAGAACTATTCTGTTGGCGAGTTAGAAACAAGTAGTGAATAGGGGTGGTTCAGTTAGTACCGAATGTGGGGTGCAATGCAATGTTGAGAGGGTTATGGTGTTGAGTGATAGGAATAGTGTGGATGATGGGGCATTGGGTCTTGTTGTTGTGGAAATTGAGGGTGTTGATCCGAAGGCTAATGGGGTGCATTTGAGGAATATGGAAGTGGTAGAAAATGTGTTGCCTGTGGCGGTTGATTGTTCGGATTTCATTCCAGTGTTCGGATTTGTTTAATGGTAAATAGAGGAAGGATAATGTAGTGGAGGTAGCCGCATATATGGGTATTGATTTTGGTAAGTGTAAGGAACAAGGCGAGGCTTTACTATTGGAGTTAATGGATGAGACAGAGGAGGTTGGAAGTGGTAATGAAAAAGCTATGGTTATTCACCGTCCATCGTCCTCTACATGGAAAGGTGAAAGGGAATTGCGTAATTTGGTTTGCACGGTTAATTATGATGGAGCATGTGGGGGAAGGAGGGAGGTAGAGGTGGAGGGAAGAAGAGGGTGGAGGGGACTTTATCTGTTTCCAAATGAAGTTACGAATCATCTCTTAGAACGTTCGGGATCTTAATTGCCCGAACAAGAGGAAGTTAGTTAGGATGACTCTTAGGAAGTGGAACGCTCATATAGTTTGTTTACAGGAAACGAAGATGGATTGCATGAATAGTAGAGTGGTTGGGAGTTTGTGGGGGAATTGATTTGTAGATTGGGCTTGTCTAAAGTCTATTGGTGCATCGGGAGGTGTGATAATGATATGGGATAAACAATGGGTTTCTTTGAGGGATACCCGTTTGGGTCGATTTTCGATCTCTTGTTCCTTTTCGATGGTGGCAGATGGTTTTTGCTGGGTGTTCTCTGGTGTTTATGGCCCTACTGATGATGGTTTGAGGGGTGCACTGCGGGAGGAGTTGGGGGACGTTAGAGAGGCTTGGCATCTACCTTGGTGTGTGGGTGGTGACTTCAATGTGGTTAGGGCCCCGACTGAGCGATCTTCTGGTGGGCGATGGACTTGGGCCATGGAGATGTTTTCAGAGTTTATAGATGGACAGGCTTTGCATGATCTCCCGCTTGTGGGAGCTTCTTATACTTGGTCCAGTTGTAGGGATGTTCCGACTTTTTCCTGTATTGATCGTTTTTTGGTTTCTGGGGATCGGGAGGAGCATTTTCATGATGTGGCCCAGACTATTGCTATTAGGTTCACGTCGGACCATGCCCCTCTTTTGTTGGACTGTGGTGGCATTGTTTCGGGACGCTCTCCATTTAGGTTTGAGAACATATGGCTTCGGGCTATTGACTTTCAGAGTCGAGTAGCGGAGTGTTGGGCTTGTGATGTTTGGGATGACTCTCGAAGTTGCGTATGCTGAAATCTTCACTCATTACTTGGAATAAGGAGGTTTTTGGTAATTTGGCTTGGAGGAGAAATGTGTTGCTATCGGAGATTGATGGTATTGACAGAGTTGATTTGAGTACTGGTATGGAGGAGACTATGAGAGCTTGGAGGATGCAGTGTTTGGCAAGCATTGAAGAGATAGCTATTCAGGAAGAGATTTCATGGCAACAGAAGTCTCGTGCTATATGGCTTAAGGAAGGTGATCGGAATACCAAGTTTTTTCATCGATCCGCGAATACACGAAGGAGGCCCAATTTTATTGGAAGCCTATCTATTGATGGTAGTTGGCTGGCTTCTGAGGAGGAGCTACGGTTGGGGATTCCTGCTTACTATCAACGGTTGTTTACTGAGAGTCATAGTTGGCGGCCGAATCTGGATGGGCTTGTTTTTGATTCGATTGATCAGGGTGATAGGGACAGATTGGAGATTCAGTTTACTGAGAAGGAGGTTCTAAGGGCTTTGAAGTCGTGCAACGGGGATAGAGCTCCGGGTCCCGATGGGTTTACTACACGTTTCATATTGAAGTGTTGGCCTGTTGTGCGGGAGGATGTGATGGGTACCTTTCGTGCTTTTTATGATGAGAGTTGTTTTGTTAAGTCTCTTAATGCCACTTTCATTTCCATTGTTCCAAAGAAGGGGGATGTTAATGATATTAAAGACTTCAGACCCATTAGTTTGGTGGGCTGTATTTATAAGCTCATTGCAAATGTACTTTCTTTTCGCATGAAGGGGGTGTTGGATGGGGTCATTTCGGATAATCAGAATGCGTTTGTGGGGGGCCGCCATATTATGGATTCTGCTATCATTGCTAATGAGATGGTGGATGTTAGGTTGCTGAGCGGGAGGCCGGTGATTTTGGTAAAGCTAGATGTGGAAAAGGCATACGAACATGTGCATTGGGGATTGCTACTGTATATGTTGGGGAGGGTGGGTTTTGGTGAGAAATGGTGTAAGTGGATAGAGTTTTGCATCTCTTCGGCTCGGTTTTCTGTAATGGTGAATGGTTTTCTTGCTGGTTTCTTTGAGAGCTCCCGCGGGTTAAGGCAAAGGGGTCCCCTTTCACCATTCCTCTTTCTTGTGGTTATGGAGTCATTCAACCGGATGATGAGTCGGGCGATGGAGTTAGGTTTCATTTCCGGATTTCGGGTGGGTGGTGTGGATTCATAGTCTGTGGTTGTCTCGCACTTACTCTTTACAGATGACATGCTTGTTTTTTGTGATACGGATGTGACTCAGTTACGGTATCTCCGATGTATTTTGACTTGCTTTCAGGCAGTCTCGGGTCTGAAGATTAATACTAGTAAGAGTTCGATGGTTCCGGTAGGCAATGTTTCTTCTTTGGCTACGACCCTTGGTTGCAAGGTTTCCTAGTTACCCGTTGAGTATTTGGGCATAACGTTGGGCTCATCGGGGCAACGAATGTCATGTTGGGACTCGGTGGTGGAGCGAGTTGAGCGGCGGTTGGCAGGTTGGAAGCGGCAATATCTTTCCAAAGGTGGGAGACTAACCTTGGTTAAGAACACGCTATCCAATCTCCCTACTTATGTTTTATCTTTATATCGGATCCCTTGCAGTGTGGCTTAGAGGATTGAGAGACTTCAGCGATAGTTCCGGGGGGGGGGGGGGAGGTTACTCGATTCCCCTTGTGCGGTAGGAGGCGGTGTGTCGACCTTTCCAGGAGGGGGGGTTGGGTATTCGTCGGTTGATTCCCTTCAACCAGGCTTTGATGGGAAAATGGCTTTGGCGGTTTAGTGCTGAGAGGAATCATTTGTGGAAGAGGGTAATTGTCTATCGGTTTGGGGTTACTAGAAGTGGGTGGTGTTCTGGCGAGATTCAGACCCGTCGAGGGGTGGGTGTGTGGAAGGATATCCGGCGGGGATGGGATTCCTTTGCCACATTTTGTAGATTCAGAGTGGGAGAGGGTCGACACGTTTGTTTTTAGACGGATTGGTGGTGTAGTGAGAACTCTCTTGCCATTGATAACAGTAGGCTTATGTGGGATGTTTTGTTCGTGCGTCATTTCCAGGACTGGGAGCTTGAGGAAGTTGTTGGCTTGTTGGAGCTTTTGTACTCTCAGGTTGTGGGGGTTGGGCATGATGCTTTGATTTGGTCTCCTTGTCATTTGCGGCGGCTTTCGGTGGCCTCTTTCTTTCGATGTCTTTCGCCTAGGATGGATAGTGGTTTTTCCTTGGAAGGCGGTTTGGCGCTCTAAGGCATCTTTTAAAGTGACATTTTTCTCCTCGTCGGCTGCTTGGGGTCGCATTCTCACTTTGGATGTGTCGAGGAGGAGGGGTGTTATTGTGGTTAATCGATGTTTTTTGTGCATGAAGGAAGGGGAGTCCGTAGACCATCTCCTATTGCATTGCCCGGTGGCTTATGACTGCTGGTGCTTTCTCTTTGCCCTCTTTGGTGTACAGTAGGTTATGTCAACGTCTGTGCGGGATGTTCTTGTTGCATGGAGAGGTATACATATTGGGTTGTCTGTTCGCTCATTTTGGAGGGTGGCCCCCCTGTGCTTGTGGTGGGGCATTTGGCTGGAGCGAAATAGAAGATGTTTTGAGGGTATTGAGTCCCCATTAGGGGCATTAAAGGATTTTATTGTATCCAATTTATTTTATTGGGTGGAGGGCCGATATAGTATTTCTTTTGATGAAAAGTTAAGAGTTTCTGGACTCGCTTGGTTCTTAGGGCCTTTTTGTATAAGGGATGCGCTCCTCGTTTAAGCGTTTTTTATATTCATACTTATCAAAAAAAAAAAATGGCTGAAAATATGGGACAATTTTCTGATGATATGTGTTTAAAAGTATCTCCATTAAAACCCCAGAAGTATTTCTTGAGAAAATATTACTCCAGCTGGTATTCCTACCATCCGGCTCTAGGTTGTTATTTGCCTGTAGTACCATGTTCATTTAACTTTGGAACTTGGCCCTTTAAGTTCAGTATTACTTCTCATCTTTAGGAATACACCAAGTGCTAGTTAACCGTACTAATAAACACCACATCGCCTTTGCTGCATTCCGAACAAGCTAGCAACGAAAGCAGATTTAAACGGATAGGTAACTAACTTCCATTACTAACCGTGTCTCCATCCATATACCTACTAGCGGTTAGTCCTTTTCGCTATTTGTAACTTAATATTATTCAACTCACGTTGTAAAAATAGAATACGATCACTAATCCAAAGCTGTAGTAATCAAACCATCAACGAAAAAGTTTGTTGTGAAGTTTGCATGAAGTATTTTAACTATTTGTTTGGGGTTGCTTTTGTGCACTCTGTTCTGCCCGTTAACTCTAAACTCTGCGATATGGTATGTTTGGCTTTGGGAACATGGCAATACCTTGCATGGTTAAGCTTCTACAGAAACTGTCATTTCTGCCCCCTCCCCACGCCCGACTACAGTTTAACAACATATTGGCAATATTTAGCTACCTGGAAAGCCGAGACCTAGTGTTGCTCTTAACATGGTAAGATTGGTGGCGCCCAATGATCTTGCGGTTGGCTAATTTGGAAGAAGCTCCTGCACTCTTCAACTGTAACAGAAATGGCGGGAAATTGTTTAGCTGATACGGGATAGAGGCAAAGATGGTGGATGTGTAGGATGTTCATATTTTAGACAAAGCTAATAATTTCTTTCTGCTTTGGAAATTCTGCAGCGATACGAATTGCTATGAAATGGTTGATTTGGCTTAGAACCCTATCAGCCATTGGCAAATGGCATGTCTTTTGTAGTATACTGCTTTGCTGGTTCAAACCAGCCCCCGCCAAAATCTGAATTGAAAATTTTCATGTATTGTTGATGTTTATATATGCTTTAGACACCTGAATTTTTATGTCATCAGTGAATAAATATTGGTGATATTTATATATTGTTTGCTTTATATGTTTTCTTCTCTTTTAGCATGTTTATTGATTTTGATATGAACATGTCACTGGGTCTGTTCTGGATTGTGTATATCCAGCTTGGAAATGACTCTTGAGTCTGAAGCTTACTTTGCTCATTATAGATCTTGGGGGAAATGAAGGTTTTGGGAAATTTCGTTTTTACCATATTTAATTCTACAGATATAGGCATTTATAATTTTATATCAGTGACCAACCTTTTCTCGATTTATTTTTCGTCAAATCTTTAATTTCTTGTACACATTTATATATTTTTGAGATTCTACTTCTAGTTATACAATTTCTAACCCGAATTAGACACAAAAATATTATTTCGCTGTTATTGTTGTTGAGGAACCCAACAAAGTAGTTTTCGTGAACATCACCCAAAACAAAAAATTAGATAACAAAAAATTAGATAGGCTTAGACCATGGTTCATCGTTGCGGTTTCGGTAGCGGTGTAACGGACTCGGACGATATCGGTCTCTAAAATGAGTATTGGATGAGTATCGATGCTAAATAACAGTATCGATACTTTTATAAAGCGTTACGAACGGGGCCGGTGGAACACATTAAATGCATGTTTGGTAGAATAAGTTGATGCCAAATATATGATTTTGTGTTGAAAATAATGGTTTTGAGGGAGCGAATATTGTTTAAGCCATATACACCAAACCATCTTACTTCATGGTGTGTCACAAGTTGAGTATGTTGTGGTTGATGCAACATGTTCACAACAGTAGATATTATAATAAAACTCCTTGCAATATGGTGAAATTTATGCAACATGGATGGATAATAA
This sequence comes from Cornus suecica, assembly GCA_963922005.1. Classification (NCBI taxonomy): domain Eukaryota; kingdom Viridiplantae; phylum Streptophyta; class Magnoliopsida; order Cornales; family Cornaceae; genus Cornus; species Cornus suecica. Next base: position 42,430,722 of record OY998248.1, read on the forward strand.
ATTAAATAATTCTTGCAATATGGTGAAATATTATTATTCAATATTAATATTTTTTGTTAAAAAAAAAATTAATCCTTAATGTATTTTTATTTATATATTTTATTTTTTAAAACATATATATTTATAAAATGTTATTATAAATAAATAAAATGTCAAATCATTCAAAGTTACCAAACATTGTTTGATTTTTCAGCTTTACTTTTTCTCACACCAAAATTATCTGCACCAAATATGGTTTCAGTTCAGAATAAAACCACACCAAATCCAAATCAAAACCAAAAATCAACACCGCACCGGTTGCTAAACATGCACTAAATAATTAAAACTTTATAAGCCTAACAATCACAAGTATCATTACTATAGTTTAGCACATCTTATATAAATATTTTTATCATGTAAAGTAAAAGGCAATTCACAAAAAAACTGTAAAAAGAGAGACAATTTTCCATTTTTTTTGTATTTTATTGTGCATTTACATCGAAAATATGACACTATTAAATCATGATTCATTTTATTATAGTTTTGAATAATTAATCTATGTGGCATAATTAAGGTAGAAAATTGAGTTCCAAGAACATTTATAATTATTTCTTAATTTAATAACACCAATCAAACAACAAGTATGGTTGAGATGAATATATGAATTGCGGTCAATCAAAATTTCGGAACTATTTAATTAATTATTTTGAATTATTTATTTTCATTGCGAACCATGAATCCTTTCACGATAAATTCATTAAAAATGAAAACCTATTTATTTTTACTGAAAAACAATTAATAATTTCAACATAACATTTAATTAGTTATTATATATTTTTATGGAGAACGAAAACCGATGTAGCACATTTCTTAAAATTCTATGGAATTATTTAATTTATAAAATACAATTTGTTTTTTTATTAATGTGATGAATTAATTATACAGAGAACTAGTGGGGTTGTTGATTGGCAATTTTTCTCGAAAATACATAAAAGAAAATTAGGAATTTAGGACATGATAATGTCTGCGTGTGTATATTATATATTATATATCACTTGGTAGGGTCAGAAATTGACAATTATTGGAAACCCTAGTTACAAAACCCTAATTGGACATTGCCTGTTTCCTAAACCCGCTGAGAAAGCGAAACCCTTTCGGCACCACCAATCTCTGACTCATCCACAGGTAATCTCTTTTCCCAATTAGGGTTACGGTTATATATATATATATATATATATACTCTTATATTTCTCCTAAAATTAAGGGTTTGTGTTATCCCCAATCGCAGATTGATCTCTCTGTGTATCCATCCTCATCATGGCAACTAGTAAGTTCTCCCTAAGACTCATTGTATATACATACATGTCCATATATTTATATAAACTCGCAATTATATATGTATATATGTATTATACATATATGTATTGTTGTGAACATGTTGTGGTGGGTGGTTTTGTGCAGGACTTCAATTTGAGAATTCATGTGAAATTGGGGTTTTCTCCAAGCTGACTAATGCCTACTGTTTGGTTGCGATTGGAGGTTCAGAGAACTTCTACAGGTTCGTTTACATGTTGCGTGCGCGTTAATTCTGTCTGTTTGTATTAGTTTTTATATCTATATTTATATGTATGTATATGCATATATATATATATTTGTGTGTTTTGTCTGGGTGAATAAGTTAAGTTTTCATGAAATTTTTGGTGCAGCACGTTTGAATCGGAGTTAGCTGATGTTATCCCCGTTGTGAAGACATCGATTTCTGGAACTCGGATAATCGGCAGACTTGTTGCTGGTGTGGACTTGAAGGCCTTTCATTGTTTTATATAAGGAACACTTGTTTTAAGATTCTTTAAGATTTTTTCAGTACTTCTATATAATTATTTGAATTTCATTTCAGGGAACAAAAATGGGCTCCTTTTGCCTCACAATACCACTGACCAAGGTACTCTTGCAACAAATTTGGATTTTTTTTTTCAGCTTGGAATTTTTATTAATGTCAATCTTATTATCTCTATTATTCTAGAGGTGTGTTGTCAAAGGCGCACCTGTGCTCCAGGCTCAAACAAGCACAATACTTGCCCTTGTAATAGAAATTATGAAAGTTTTGAGAAGAATTTAGTTTTTCAATTGTTTCCTTCAGTCCAGGAGCTTGCTTTGTCTTGCGCCTAGATTCCAAAGGACCTCTAGTGTCTTTGATAACACTGTTCTAGAGGTTATTAGCTTTTATTTGCTCAAAGCTCTTCATCTTTCGCTTGCAAAATATACTTTTAGGTATTCTGTCAGTTGTATATATTTTGTCCGGGCAAAAGTTGCAATGAGACAGAACAGCCAATTAGCAGAGCAAGTGCGTCTGATTAGGTGACGAAACACTTGCATTGAAGGTTGGCGACATGTAAAAGCGATTCTCCGTGCCTTCCAAATATGAATCACTATTTTGGATACGGCCTCGAACAAATTGCTACATTCAGTGTCTCTATTTTCTTACTTATAGAGAAGGGTTGCTTAGTTCCAATCTTAATAGGGAAGATTGAGTTCTCTGGATATTACTTATTTGTTGTTCAAGAGTCTTACAGAATGCAACTAAAATACCAGGGAAGACAATTTGAAAGGATTAAATGAGTATCAAGATAGTCTTTATTTGTTAGTTCCAAGTGTGTTATAAAACGCAACTAAAATAAAAGGGAAGATAATTTGAAAGGATTAAACGAGTTCCCAGGATTTCACTTTTTAGGTATACCGGAGTTGTTTGCCAGACTTCTATTAGTTCAAGCGATTGATCTTTTTCTGTAGCCTCTAACATGCGTTGAAAGAGATGTTTGTATTGCTCTTTCCCCCCCCCCCCCCCCTCTCTCTTTGTTGAAAGCCTTTGATAGAACCATCACCTAAACCTTATATGGTGTTTAGATAAAGAATATGACTGTGGGTCTCTTAGATTGGAAATAAAGCCTTCTGAGTTCCTACTGGAAAGCTAATTTCCAAAGAGATGGAAATTTCTCTTTTGTTCTTCCATTTCCAGCCCCTGAAGCATCTTTCTTCCTTGGAGAACCCCAAAGAATCTTCCATTCTGTTGTTTTTTAAGCGGCAATTTTGGAACACTTGACCATTATGCACAATTGTTACAGTTGGTTCGTGTTCATCTGGTGTTTGTTGGAATTTACTAGTGGTGCTGCCACACATATTTCTTAATGCAATTTAGAATCTTACTGAGTAAAACAACCTTAAAGCAGTCTATAATTAGAGCTTTCTTACTTCCAGTTGATGATTTGTGAAGCTTATTATATAATTGGGGGTATAGTTTCACAATGTTCACCACTTTTAAGGTGAATAGCCATCGACGTTGCTGTGTTCCTCTGAAAGATGTTAAACTTAACATAGTATAGTACTCGTTCATTGTATAGTTTGATTTGTTACTATTGTCCTGTGCATTCAATTAAAATTTCAAGAACTTTTTCGATCATTGAAATTTTGTTGATTCATGTTTGATTGCATGTTTTCTGACACTGGGGACTTGCCTCCATTTATTTTTCATTCGTCCTGAAGAACTTCAGCACTTGAGGAATAGTCTGCCGGATCAAGTCGTTGTTCAGCGCATTGATGAGAGACTGTCTGCGCTAGGGAATTGCATAGCATGCAATGATCATGTTGCTCTTACTCACACTGATCTTGACAAGGTAAAGTCTTGCTCTACCTTGGGAATAAATGTTTTTATATAATCGTTGGAAATTTAATTTTTATTGCTAATTAATTTGAGGAAGAGATCGATTGTCTCATGCTTGCGGGTGGACTCTATTTCCCTTCTCCTTGTTTGTTTAAATTGCAAAAGTTCTATTAATGTTGCTAGAGTATGCCTTCAATTGAAGATGTGTGTAATACCTTGAATTAATTTAAATTTGTTTTTTGGATTTCTGTGCTAATATTAACGTAGTATGGAAGATGAAAACCAATAAATTTTACAAAGAGAGTTGTATATATGCTCTACTGCTCTCTAACTATTTTTGTCTTTACGATTCCTATTTGATTCCTGTATTCAAAACTTGTAATTGCGTGCTTGACCAGTGAGGCATCTTAGTGGAGTGTTGATGCTTGTTAGCTATGGTTATGTGTTCACGGTCCAGTCTGCTTTACTTAGTGTTCAATTTGAAGTTGTGTATTCTGCTTGGTTTTGAGTTATATTTTGTGGGTATAATTGGAGTGGGCAGTAGCAATTTTCCAGAGAATATACCTTTATAGAAGTATTAGAAAGATTAAGCTACAGTAGCAGCGGATTTAGGTGGCGAGGATCAATGGGTGTGTTTTTTTAATTTCGTTGTTTGCGTGTCAATTTGAAAATTTACTGTTTTGTGCCACTATTGAAGAGCTTCCCTTAGCAATTCGACTATCACCGTGGCACATATTTGAAGTGAAGGGCTGCCATTTGTGCATCTCCAAAACTCAAAAAATTGGACTGGATTGTTTCTTTCCCTTGGGAAAGTCTAGTTGTTTAACAATGCAGCTACATCCATCAATGCTGTATTAAACTACTCTTCATGAAAAGCATAATTCCTTTTTATCGATTTGCAGAATATAGGATATGCCGTGTCTTTTTCTTGCAGCTTTGACTAGATTTCTTGTGTTTTCACAAAAAAGTTGAACCATTTTAAGAGGTGCGACTTTTAGGGTCCATTTGGGAACCATTGTTTTTGTTTTTGTTTTGAGAACCAAAAAACAAGAATAATTATTGTTCTTGTTCTTATTTTCTCACCCAAAAGAACAAGAACAAAAAACATGTTTGGGGCAAAAAAACACATATTCTCACACAATTTTTCTTCTCTACCACAAATTTTTTTAAAAAAAAAATCCCAAAAAGAACAAAAAAACAAGTTTTTGTTGTTCCCTTGTTTTTTCTACTATTCACGAAAACAGTTTCCAAATTGAGAACAGAACAAACAGTAAAAAATGTTGCCAAACATGTTCTGTTCTCCTGAACAATGCCAAAAAAAAAAAATAGAACAAAAACAAGGTTTCCAAACGGGGCTTTAGTTTTTTGTTGTTTCACATGCCTTAATCTAAATCATATTTAGGATAGTGTCCTCCTGTTGCTCTCCATTGGTGGCCTCTCTGACTGATTCCTCACTTATGTCTTCAACACTGATATATCTTTTAGTGTCTTGTTATAGACCATTTCAACATCACTAGTTGGGTAAATTCAGGTCATTATTGTTTTCATGTTGTTTATTTACTTTTCATCTCTTTGATATGACAAATTCCTGACCTTATATCCATCATATGCACTTTTTTCCAAAAAGCATCTGATGTAATAAGAGCTATACTCCAGAAGCACTTATCCACTTTATATAAGGCAATCTGCTCTTATTTGCAGTTTATGTAATCTTCAATGTGCCTGTTCTATGGGAAAATGTTGAAGTAATAAGGAATCTCTTTCAGTTAGCAATATTATTCAGTCTTCTGTATCTCTATTTTCTATTCTTTAAGTGAAATATAACTTGATGATTGTCCCTGTAATTCTAGCGTTGCATATTCTTATTGTTGACCTTTAGTGGTGTGTGGCTATGTGGTAGCAATTATGCCTCTGTTTAATTTTGCCCTATTGGGTGCTAGGTCTTGTAAATCTAGCTTTTTTATTATCATTTCAAAAATAAAATTGATCACGTGGAAAAAAAAAATTACAGTGGGGTTAGATAAGAGATTTATCAACTTTTAGTACGGACATAATCATAAAATAAAATTTTCAGTGGGGGCATAATCAGAAATATTACAGATTTTGGGGTGTAAAAAGGAAAAAAAAATCCAGTGGGGGCCACCGCCCTTACTGAACTGTACATAGGTCCATCACTGTGTCCCTGCAGCATCTGTTATGCTCTCTCTCTCAAACAATCCAATTCTCCAACAAAAAGTATATATACACAAATTCCCCCACTAGGATTTGAATCCTCAACCTCTCATTTGGGTAGCTTGAGGACTTACAACTTAGGCCAAGGCTTTGGTGTTTAAAGTAAATTTTAGGTTACCTCATAAAGACTTTCCAAATGAGTTAAGGGTGACCTATCATAGTTTTAATTGCGACGAAATGTTCCCACAATTCAACAGCAGGGGCACAAAGATGGAACTAGACAAAGTATGCGACTATCATATCAAACTGCCTCAATGTAAGAGTTTTGCAGTGAATATTCTCACGTATGCTTTGGTATTCAAGGCTCTTGAAGGATTGTTTCCAAGAAGTTGAGGGGTATTCATGTTCGTCCGAAGCACAGTAAAGCATTTGGTTGGGGATTAAGAGATTTCGTGTTACTTAGGTGGATCTTTTGGTGGTTTGCCATTTTAAAGTGTATCACTCTAGTGAATGACGCCTTTTCTGTCTGATGCATAACTTCCAGTCATCATAACTTTACTGTGTCTGCTCTTATGTTAGTTTTCTATGTAAAATTTGTCAGGAAACTGAGGAGATGATAGCAGATGTTCTTGGGGTTGAAGTTTTCCGCCAGACAGTCGCTGGGAATATTCTCGTTGGCAGCTACTGTGCCTTCTCCAATAGAGGCGGCTTGGTAAGGAATTATATCTGCTAATAAGTAAAAGGGTTTAAATAAAGCATCTGTTGAAAATTTTCATGTCTGACTATTAACTAAAAACTGGTGTTGGGGCAGGTTCATCCTCATACATCTATAGAAGACTTGGATGAACTCTCGACCCTCCTTCAAGTTCCTTTGGTGGCAGGGACTGTGAATCGTGGTAGTGAAGTGATAGCTGCTGGCTTGACTGTAAACGACTGGACAGCATTCTGTGGATCAGACACTACAGCAACGGAATTGTCCGTCATTGAGAGCGTCTTCAAGTTGAGAGAAGCCCAACCTAGCGCCATCGTTGATGAGATGAGGAAATCATTGATTGACAGCTATGTGTGAGTTACTCATGGTGGCCATCAAGTCTCTGCATCAATGACAGCAGCTGTGTGTTTTACGGAATTAAAGCAGTTCAATTATTTTTGTCATGTTAACTTTTGGCCATAAATTATTCATGTGCCGTATTACACCAACATATTTTTATGTTAATGATAAATTATTATGTTTTTTATAAGTAACAATCAACATATTTTTATGTCAGTGATAATTATGTATTCGATAATGGACAATTGTTGCCATTGGTGTCAAAGTCTTTATACCTGTCATGAATTTTTCTGGTGGTGGCTTTTCTTTTGCCTATTTTTTCATAGCTACTATGCTGGAAATATGAATATCCAGCTTGAGGCTACATCCAAATGGCTCACACTGTGTTGCAAGTTCAGAAGCTACTCGAGTACCAGAGGCAGAGTACAGTACTGTGTAGAATTGCTGACTTTGCCAGAAACAGCTCCTCTATAGGAAGCATACCTTTTGTGAATCACACATGATTCTAATTGAGGGTAAGAAAGACAGCCTGGGGTTGGAATGACAGCGGTTCATATATTTTAGCGTTTGTGAAGTTAACGACTGCCTTTCAGCGTTGCAGGGAAAATATTGCAATTTTGATGGCATTTGGAAGAAATATTTTGTTACAGTTTAAATGTTTGTGCCATGACAGAGCAATTTCGATATTCAGCAGTCATGGTTGATTCTTGGAGAATTTTGAGTACAAACCGAGGGTAGTGAGGGTAGTAGTACTATAAGAAAAGTAGCACCAAATAACAGGTTTTGCGGCAATTTTGCCTCAATGTCTACCCTATAGTAGTTGCAAAAATAACAGGTATTGCCTTAATAGGTGAAAAATGGGTGAGGGGAAATGTGTGACATGTAGTTTCTCAGTAAGCCGGGTGTTCACCGGACCGTGCAAAGCAACATCTCCACACACTGATCATATGCTTTGCACATCTCCACACTTCTCATATAAAGTACTGATCACATCTCCACACTTCTCATATAAAGTACTGATCGTATAAAGTTCAGACTGTGTTTGAGAGCCTGATATATATTATTTATCCTAATTAGTTTGAAATATCATGTCAGATTTATCCTGGGATATAAAATAAGTTTTTGTTTTTGGGACCCGTGCAAAGTGACCTCTCTAGTCTACACTAATCATGTAAAGTTCAGATTATATTCGAGGTCGTGGCCGGAATGAATTACTTGCATCCGATAAGAATCGGAAATGAGAGGCCTAAGACTTTACGAGACACCAAATTCATGTAGAGTTCAGATTATGTTCGAGGTCGTGGCCGAAAAGAATTGTTTGCTTTCGATAAGAATCGAAAATGGAGACACCGGAAATGAGAGACCTAAAACTTTACGAGACACCAATGGCATGTTGGTTCACGGTTTGGTTTCATTTTTTTGAGACCAGACCATGTTTGGGAAGGTTGATATCTCAAAGATGAAATCAAACCACCAAGACCAAAACCCCCAAAAACCATATTTTTGAAACCAACAAAAAGTTGATTTTTGGTGGTTTGGTTTCACTTCCATCACCACCACCACCGCCATCGCCGCCACCAATGTTTGCACAAATCTTTTCCAAATTTAGCGAGTACGGGCGTGCCAGATTCAAATTGAATCAAAGTATAATTTCAAGGAGAACTGGAGACTATCCTCTCGGAAGATGTTGATAATCAAGCGATTGTAATAGGATTCTGTTTTGCCTTAATTAAAAGGACTTTATGTGTTAAAGTTTATGAAAGGAATAAAACTAAGAAACTGAATTGAATTAAGACTGGAATTGAATTGCAATGAAAGGAATTAACAATGAATGAAATTACAACAACTAAAGGAATTGAAATGACTTTTACTCGAATTGAAAGACTTTGAATGAAAACTACAATCTGTAAAGAAATTGCAATGTAATGTGTAAGTTTGTGATGTTGCTGGAGATGGACCAAAATTAGGCTAGGTGTTCTACTTATACAATCTATAATTCAAATGCAATAACGGCTTCACAACAACTTCCTAAGAATTCGCCACTTCCCTTATTTTGTACAAACTTCCTCCACATATCTTTAACTTGCGCATAACCTTGCACCACGTTTCCCATCACTACTAAAGCTCCTTCCATGTTTAGGATTATTTTATAATGGAGTTATGCGCATTGCCTCATGTACGAATCTGACCTTAATATGAGCCAGATCCATTACAATTCAATTTCCTATAATCAAGGCCCAATTCTTATGACTTATCTTCTTCTTCCAACCAGAGCCCAACTCCTCCGGCCCATTATCACTACCGCTGCCTTGCCTTACCAAGCCCGATTTGCCTTTACAACTTTATATTAACACATGTGTCTTCTTCCCCTTGTGCCACATGGCTTTCCCTCATTTGCCACATGGTATGTAATTTTTGGGTATCAACAACCACCACCACCACCAACGCCACATTAATTTTAATGTGACGAGATATATGTGCGTGTATATATACAATTGAATTGAATATATATATATATATATATAATAAAATTTGGAACCAGACCAAACCGCTTACCAAACAGAGTTTCAGATCAGCGACCATACCAGACCATATCAAACCAGAAATTCATGTAAAGTTCAGACTATGTTCGAGGTCGTGGCCGAAACGAATTGTTTGTATTCGGTAAGAATTGGAAATGAAGACCTAAAACTTCACAGACACCAAATTCAAATCCTTATTCAATTGGCCCATTCGAATCAATGGTGTGGCATGTATTGATATTAACCTTTCCATTGGTATGTATTGTTTTTTTTTCCATTGGTATGTATTTGATATGGGCAAAATTACCTCTTTTTCTTCTAATAAGATTCGAGAATCAAGCACCAAAAAAGAAAAAAAGCCTTCACGATCGGTACAATAAGGAAACATTTAAAACTGACAAAGTTTCTTGCACAATTCAATTCTGCAAGTAAACAGCAAAATATCAATCTGACTAGTAACTTGGATGAAATCAAATTCAAAATGCATTTCAAAACTTAAATATTTCTAATGACTTCTACTGAAAATAAAAATGGGAGGACCGCAATTTTGTGAAGGGGGAGGACCTAATCCAACCCAACTACCACACATGCGCTGCTCTAACCCGGGCTGTGGGAGCGGGCGCGGGTGGGGTCTAGTTCGGATCGGGCCCATTTTTAAAGAGGAAATTTTTTTTATCAAAAAATAAAAAATCCTCTATATTCTTATATATTGTTGATTGATCCTTTGTTTCAGTCGCTACCTAGTTTATGAGTAAGGTGTCACATAGTTATATCTCTAGGCCTGAAATTTCCTTTTCTCTACCACGAACACCTAAGTAAACAAATTTATTAATTTCTATTATTCTAATGGTTTATTTACTGCCTTATGAAAGAAGAATGGGGAACAGCATTACAAGGGTTCACACTTTTGTCCTACCGGAAGGCTTAAAAGACATTTTCTACTACTTTAAATTTTGTTATGAAAATGTATTAAAATAGGGTGGTATGAATGTAACATTGTAGATGCCAAAATTTGCACAACACACGAATGAATCTTTTTATTTAGATTTTGTCTCTTTTATACAGATACCCTTAATGGGCTTTGAGCCCATTAGGGCAATCTTATTGTCATTACATCATTATTACATCATCATCTTTATTTACAAAGAATGATAAGTTGAAATGGGCCTGATGCCTGATAACTTTGCTGGGTTGTTAGTCCGATGGGCCTGACGCCTGATAACCTTGTTGGGCTATTAGTTCGATGAGCCTGATGCCTGATGGGCTTCTATGGGCTTGGAAATTCACACACTTACACAGGCCCTCTTATTGGTTGTGGGCTTTCAGTCAGGCAAACCCATTACCGAGAAGACAAAGTGTGGGAGGAAGGAAATATATATATATACATCACCCTGTTGGGGTGACGTGATAGGTTCATTAAATAGGACGGTTATGCCATCATTAATATTTTGAATTCATGGCTTAGGTGCCCTTGATTCGCGCGATGGGGGCTTGAGTTTCTGGGAGCACCCGACCGCTTTAAAACTCCAACTTACATTATATCCCGGTTTGATCTCCTTAAATCTAAAGTTTGGGGACAACCCCTGAGGATGTGTAGTAATCACCTGACGGGTTCTAATTTGCAGGCATTATCAACAGAATGACATAATATCATGCTGAGGATCCCGACGCATGTCCTTAAAAGGAAGGCCAAGCGAGCAACGGGCCCTCAAGCGAAGCTTCTGGAGGAGAAAGCCGAAGCTGAGAATCTCCTGGCAGTGGAGAGGTCAATGGTGGAGATGTGCCATTGGGGTGGCAATCAGATGTATAAACGCCTCTGCGACACCGCCTAGTATAGGATCGGGTTTGGCTGGAGCTCATGCTTCAAGGACATCCAGAAACCTATTGAGGAGAGGGACTTCGCCTCAGTGGGGGAACTGGATGAGTCTTTGGGCATTGCTTCGCCGTATGATGATCCGGTTATAGGTCCCGATGACATTCGCTTCAGTGAATTCCACACCAAGCCTCTTCCGGGGCCCAAATCCGATTCTGATCCTTCTGTTCCCGATGGGACTATTGTTCTTGTGAGCTCAAATGTAGGGGGCATTGATAATGGTACTTAGGATTCTTTATTTGTAAAGCATTTTGTAAGCCTTGGCCATCGGGGCCCATTTTTTAGTGAAAAATCATGGTTCATGTCCAGTTGACTTTTTTCAATACTTAGATTATTTTATTCAAAAGTACTGTGTCTTTCGGGCACTTCAGGCAATAGGAGAGGCATCACCATAGTTGGGTTTATTTTCTTGTGAAAATTTGCTCTTTTCATGATTAATGTTGTGTCTTTCGGGCACTTCAGGCCATGCGAGAGACAAAGCAACACGTGATTTATTTTTTACAAAAATATTGATCCCTTCAGGATCGGTGTTGTGTCTTTCGGGCACTTCAGGCCATGCGAGAGACAAAACAACACTTGATTTATTTTTTACAAAAATATTGATCCCTTCAGGATCGGTGTTGTGTCTTTCGGGCATTTCAGGCCATGTGAGAGACAAAACAACACTTGATTTATTTTTTACAAAAATATGGATCCCTTCAGGATCGGTGTTCCCATCAGGATCGGTGTTCCCATCAGGATCGGTGTTGTGTCTTTCGGGCACTTTAGGCCATGCGAGAGACAAAACAACATTTGATTTATTTTTTACAAAAATATGGATCCCTTCAGGATCGGTGATCCCTTCAGGATCGGTGTTCCCTTCAGGATCGGTGTTGTGTCTTTCGGGCACTTCAGGCCATGCGAGAGACAAAACAACATTTGATTTATTTTTTACAAAAATATGGATCCCTTCAGGATCGGTGATCCCTTCAGGATCGGTGTTCCCTTCAGGATCGGTGATCCCTTCAGGATCGGTGTTGTGTCTTTCGGGCACTTCAGGCTATGCGAGAGACAAAACAACATTTGATTTATTTTTTACAAAAATATTGTTCCCTTCAGGATCGGTGATCCCTTCAGGATCGGTGATCCCTTCAGGATCGGTGTTGTGTCTTTCGGGCACTTCAGGCCATGCGAGAGACAAAACAACATTTGATTTATTTTTTACAAAAATATGGATCCCTTCAGGATCGGTGATCCCTTCAGGATCGGTGTTCCCATCAGGATCGGTGATCCCTTCAGGATAGGTGATTCCTTCAGGATCGGTGTTGTGTCTTTCGGGCACTTCAGGCCATGCGAGAGACAAAACAACATTTGATTTATTTTTTACAAAAATATTGTTCCCTTCAGGATCGGTGATCCCTTCAGGATCGGTGTTCCCATCAGGATCGGTGATCCCTTCAGGATCGGTGTTGTGTCTTTCGGGCACTTCAGGCCATGCGAGAGACAAAACAACATTTGATTTATTTTTTACAAAAATATGGATCCCTTCAGGATCGGTGATCCCTTCAGGATCGGTGTTCCCATCAGGATCGGTGATCCCTTCAGGATAGGTGATCCCTTCAGGATCGGTGTTGTGTCTTTTGGGCACTTCAGGCCATGCGAGAGACAAAACAACATTTGATTTATTTTTTACAAAAATATGGATCCCTTCAGGATCGGTGATCCCTTCAGGATCGGTGTTCCCTTCAGGATCGGTGATCCCTTCAGGATCGGTGTTGTGTCTTTCGGGCACTTCAGGCCATGCGAGAGACAAAACAACATTTGATTTATTTTTTACAAAAATATGGATCCCTTCAGGATCGGTGTTCCCTTCAGGATCGGTGTTGTGTCTTTCGGGCACTTCAGGCCATGCGATAGACAAAACAACATTTGATTTATTTTTTACAAAAATATGGTTCCCTTCAGGATCGGTGATCCCTTCAGGATCGGTGTTCCCATCAGGATCGGTGATCCCTTCAGGATCGGTGTTGTGTCTTTCGGGCACTTCAGGCCTGGCGAGAGACAAAACAACATTTGATTTAGTTTTTACAAAAATATGGGTCCCTTCAGGATCAGTGTTATGTCTTGTGATCCCTTCAGGATCGGTGTTGTGTCTTTCGGGCACTTCAGGCCATGCGAGAGACAAAACAATATTTGATTTATTTTTTACAAAAATATTGATCCCTTCAGGATCGGTGATCCCTTCAGGATCAGTGTTATGTCTTTCGGGCGCTTCAGGCCATGCGAGAGACAATGCAACACTTAGTTTGTTTTTGGAACTTTGATCTCTTCAGGATCAGTGTTGTGTCTTTCGGGCGCTTCAGGCCATGCGAGAGACAACGCAACACTTAGTTTGTTTATTTTTGGAACTTTGATCTCTTCAGGATCAGTGTTGTGTCTTTCGGGCGCTTCAGGCCATGCGAGAGACAATGCAACACTTAATTTATTTTTGGAACTTTGATCTCTTCAGGATCTGTGTTGTGTCTTCGGGCACTTCAGGCCATGCGAAAGACAATGCAACACTTAATTTATTTTTGGAACATTGATCTCTTCAGGATCTGTGTTGTGTCTTCGGGCACTTCAGGCCATGCGAGAGACAATGCAACACTTGATTAATTTTTTACAAAAATATTGATCCCTTCAGGATCGGTGATCCCTTCAGGATCAGTGTTATGTCTTTCGGGCACTTCAGGCCATGTGAAAGACAAAACAACACTTGATTTATTATTTACAAAACTATTGATCCCTTCAGGATCGGTGATCCCTTCAGGATCAGTGTTATGTCTTTCGGGCACTTCAGGCCATGTGAAAGACAAAACAACACTTGATTTATTTTTTACAAAAATATTGATCCCTTCAGGATCAGTGTCACTTCAGGCCATGTGAAAGACAAAACAACACTTGATTTATTTTTTACAAAAATATTGATCCCTTCAGGATCAGTGTTATGTCTTTCGGGCACTTCAGGCCATGTGAAAGACAAAACAACACTTGATTTATTTTTTACAAAAATATTGATCCCTTCAGGATCGGTGATCCCTTCAGGATCAGTGTTATGTCTTTCGGGCACTTCAGGCCATGTGAAAGACAAAACAACACTTGATTTATTTTTTACAAAAATATTGATCCCTTCAGGATCGGCGATCCCTCCAGGATCGGTGTTGTAGCTTTTTTACAAAAAGATAAAAGTATGAGTAAAACTTAACCCTTTACGGGTAGTACCTCTTCAGGAGAGAGGTGATGATCCCGAAGGGGATGACGACCCTGATGGAGTCAGACGCTTTTAATCAGACGCCTGGTCCTTTGATTGGGATTCAATGCTCTCCAAGACTGTCCTCTTTCGCCTGACGGTTTCCTCTTCTTCGATCCTCAGGTATCCTTGGGCTCTGGAGTTTTAACTCCCCAATGCCCGATGGAGGGCGCTTCACCAAGGACCGATGGAACTTCGTCCCTGGAATAAGGGCCATCCGGACGGCCTCAACAACAGAGTGCTGGTCACAGTTACCGACAGAAGAAGACTCAATGTTGAAACGGGATAGAAAGCTCTTCAGCGACTCTCCTTTCTCCTGGATCATGGTGAAGAGGCAGGATATGGTTTTCTTCTGTCTCTTGTTCCCATAGTATTGGGCAATGAAGAGCCTGGTCAACTGTTGCCAACTACCGATAGATCGAGGCGGCTGCTTCCTGAACCATAATAGAGCTGCATCGGCGAGACTCGTGGAAAACACTTTGCATAGCAATGACTCGTTCTCAGCGTACATGATCATCTTCTGATGGACCTGGTAAATATGCTCCTCGAGGTCCTTGGTACCATCGTAGGGGGTGAATTGAGGCATGACGAACTTCCTTGGGAAAGGTTCCCGGGTTATCTCAGGGACGAAGGGTGATTGTACCAGCTCAGTAGACGCCTGGGCGGCCAGGTCGTCGATGGATTGTGCTCTTAGATCCCCGAGGATTCTCCTCTGGAATTCGTCCATCATTGCTTGAATCTTCTGTGGGGTAATGGATTCGTCGGCTGCGGGGGCCTTTCCTGAACGCCGGGAAGATTTGGCGTGCTTTTCCGGTCCGTCGCTACCTCGCTGGTTCAGAGAATGGTCAAGCACCGCTGCTGGAGGGTCAGGCGCTACTACCGAAGGAACAACTGGTGGTGGAGCCAACCTCGCCATGAGCTCTGCATTTTGTTTCTCCAGAGCCAGGTTGCGTTCCTCAGCTGCCATCAAGCGTCGAAGGATTTGCTCCATAGATTGGGGAACTCCCGCACGACTATCCGCAGTGGTTGGAACGTTTGCTTGCCAACGAGTAACTGGCATCTTTGCCCAAGAAGTAGTGAGTGGAGATTTCAGGAGGCGGTGAAGAATAATTGGAGGTTGAACAATAAAGCTCAGTTTTAAGAGATGGGAAGAAGGAGACGCTTCCCACAGACGGCGCCAATGTGTAGATGCCAAAATTTGCACAACACACGAATGAATCTTTTTATTTAGATTTTGTCTCTTTTATACAGATACCCTTAATGGGCTTTGAGCCCATTAGGGCAATCTTATTGTCATTACATCATTATTACATCATCATCTTTATTTACAAAGAATGATAAGTTGAAATGGGCCTGATGCCTGATAACTTTGCTGGGTTGTTAGTCCGATGGGCCTGACGCCTGATAACCTTATTGGGCTGTTAGTTCAATGAGCCTGATGCCTGATGGGCTTCTATGGGCTTGGAAATTCACACACTTACAAACATTCATAGAAATAAAATAGTAGTTGAATAGTAGGAAGTATGAGATTATCTATTTAAATTATAGTTAAACTTAGTAAAAATATTTATATAAAGAATGTCAATTATATGCATGCATAATTTTATTTTTACAAGCTATATATATGTACATATTTTTTAAAATGCCACCACTCTATACTGCACATATATTTCTTTTTATTTTCTTTAATGATACTTCTCTCAAAAAAATTAGAAAGAATTACAAATGCATCATATTAGGAGACAATATTTCAAACATTTACATATAAGAAAAATACAAAAAAAAGTTAAATTAAAAACTTATTGCAAAATAGACTATGTACATACATTTTTTTAACCAAAATAAAAAAAAAGGATGATGTTGGTAAAAATAATGGAAAGGGAAATATGATAAAAGAAATATAACGTGCTTAGGAGTAATTATGTCATTAAAAGAACATATTTATCAAATTTGTTATACTAAAATTACATATTTTATAAATAAATTTGTTATTTAACTTTTTCTCACAAATACTATTTGAGTACGGGTGTATTTAAAATACTATATGCATTCATAATTCCCCCCCTCTATTCCCCTTCAATTGAGGATTTTTTAGTTTTTGATATATTTATTTAAATTTTATTTATTTATTCAATTTCTCATATCTACATGTCTTAATTTGAGTTTGAGGAATAGAATTAACAATACTATTTTATATTCGTTTATCCTTTTTATTACGTAAGAAAATAATTATTTTATTTGGTAATTTGTATATGTTTGCTTTTTTACTCTCTTTTTTTCAACTATATATTAGATTGAGTTGAGTTTGAAAAAATAAATATTTATTTTTTAACTGGTTTTTAATATATTAGTGTGGGTTTATTGTTGTTCATTTTAGTTTTTCTATTAAAATTTATATTATTGTTGTTTATTACTATTGGAATTTCATTTATTTATTTTTTATTTCCTTAAGTACACATTTGAAATTGAGGAATTGAATTTAGAACATAATTTCTATTATTTAGTCCTATTTGATTATATGTATTTTTTATTCTATGTAAAGGATCAATTGTATAAAATTTAATTCGCAATATTATCTATATATGTATTTAAGACAAAATATGACGACTTCATAACATAGTATATTTTACTTTTTTAATACATTCGTTATGATATTTATTGTAATGTAAAATTACTCTTCAGTAATATTTGTAGGTTACATATATATATTTGTTTTTCTTATGCTTTGCTTAATATTTGATATTTATTGTTTTTTAGTTTTTGATATATTTATTTATTTAATGTCTCATATCTACTTGTCTTAATTTGAGTTTGAGGAATAGAATTAACAACACTATTTTATATTCATTTATCCTTTTTATTATATAAGAAAAGAATTTTTGCTACTTGGTAATTTGTATATGTTTGCTTTTTACTTTTTTTTTTCAACTATATATTAGATTGAGTTGAGTTTGAAGAAATAAGTATTTATTTTTAATTGGTTTTTAATATATTAGTGTGGGTTTATTGTTGTTGATTTTAGTTTTCTATTACAATTTACATTATTTTTGTTTATTACTATTGGCATTTCATTTATTTATTTTAAATTTTATTTCCTGAAGTACTCATTTGAAATTGAGGAATTGAATTTAGAACATAATTTGTATTCTTTAGTCCTATTTGATTATATGCATTTTTTATTCTATGAAAAGGATCAATTGTATTGAATTTAATTCACAATATTATCTATATCTGTATTTAAGACAAAATATGACGACTTTCATAACATAGTATATTTTACTTTTTTTAATACATTCGTTATGATATTTATTGTAATGTAAATTTACTCTTCAGTAATATTTGTAGGAATGACAATGGAGAAAATTTGATTAATTTTTTTTTAAAAAAAATTAACTCATCACGAATTATAAGGTAGGAATATGTTTTGGTAAATATTCATCCCACACTGCTCCGTTTACAATAAGTTTTTAGTCAAAATATTTATTCGTTATTAAAACCAAAGAGAAACGAATAGCGAAAATTAAAAATAAAGAGAGATAATTTGATATTCAATAGTTTGAAAAAAGTTCAAAGGTTGATTTTTTTTAAAATGATTTTGATGCATTTTTATGGTTTTATTATGTTTATGGTCTTATGTCGATGATGAAAATGACACCAACAATCAGGTGTACGGGCAGGGTGTGGTGGGCACGAGTATAATAAAGTGCCAATGGAATGCGACATGATTTATGAAAAGGCAATCTATAAAAGGTATGATATTTGAGAAAAATTAAATGAGAAGATCATGTATTCCGTCTTGTACCCACCCATTGTCATTTCTAATTTTTTACACACACACATATATAATTGTTTAATGCATATAAAATGAAAGGATGGTATATATTTGGTGGTGGAATTGATGTTGAACATCCTGACATACCTAAAATGGTTTAGCAGAGTATTTTATAAAAGGACTTCAGTTAATTGGTCGACCTTTATTGATGCGAACAAAGTTACATATTAATGCTTGGAGACATGCTATAATACACGCTGCATCTTTAGTTTGCTTAAGACCAACTACTAATCATCAATTTTCACTGTTACAACTTGTACTTGGTCAGCAACCGAATATCTCACACCTACGAGTTTTCGGTTGTGTTGTCTATGTTCCTATTGAACCACCTCAATGGACCAAGATGGGTCCACAATGTCGCCAGGGTATCCATGTAGGTCTTAATTCTCCTTCTGTCACCAGATATCTTGAATCTATAACAGGTAATTTTTTTAAGACACAGTTTGCTGATTGTTACTTTGATGAGACTATCTTCCCACCATTAGGGGGAGAAACAAAACATTCAGAAAAACTTGGTGAAATTACTTGATATGCATCAAAATTATCTCATCTAGATCCTAGTACTAATCAATGTGAGCAAGAAGTTCGATGAATCATTCATTTACAAAATATAGCAAACCAATTGCCAAATGCATTTAATGACACAAAACATGTGACAAAATCACATATACCTGCTACGAATGCCCCAACTCAAATTATTATGCCTGTTGCACAAACTAATAACTTTGCAGCAAATGCATCACAAACACGACAGAAATGTTGTAGGCCTGTTGGTGCAAAGGATATTGTTCCTCGAAAGAGAAAAGTTCAATCACATGTAACAGGAACCTCAGAGGTAGCTCAAACCTTAGATGAGGTCCTAACCCCAGAAGTGGCACATGTTCCAACAGAAACACTTGGAACGAAAAATGATGAGATCTCCGTATGTTATGGTGAAGTATGGGATATAAATATTGTTGATATATTTTTCTCCTATGCAGTTGCTATTGAAGTAACCACAGATGATGAGGATCCCGAACCTCAAACAGTCGATGAATGTAGACAAAGAAACGATTGGTCGAAATAGAAAAAGGCTATACAGACTGAATTAGATTCACTGACTAAACGCTACGTTTTTTTGGCCTATAGTCCTGACACCCTATGATATCCAACATGTTAGGTATAAATGAGTTTTTATACATAAGCGAAATGAGGACAATGAAATTGTACAGTACAAAGTCGACCTTGTTGCACAAGGTTTCTCGAAAAGGCCTGACATTGATTACGAGGAGACATATTTTCCTGTAATGGATGCAATTATATTTCGTTTCTTGATCCATCTTACAATCTCTGAAGGACTAATGGTGCGTCTAATGGATGTTACAACATATTTATATGGATCACTTGATAGTGATATTCATATGAAATTTTTTGCATAATTTAAATTGCAAGAAACAACTCATACAAAACCTCGTAACATGTATTCAATTAAATTACAACGATCATTGTACGAGTTAAAGCAATCTGGATGCATGTGGTACAATTGCCTAAGCGAATATTTGTTCAAAGAAGGTTATGCAAATGACCCCATTTGTCCACGTGTATTCATAAAAAAATCATCATCGGGATTTGCTATTATTGTTTTATATATTGATGATTTAAATCTTGTAGGCACTCCTGAAGAGCTCACTATCATTGATGATTACTTGAAGAAAAAATTCGAAATGAAAGATCTTGGCAAAACAAAATTTTATCTTGGATTGCAGATCGAACATTTACCAACTGAAATTATGGTTCATCAATCATCATACACAGAGAAGGTTTTGAAGCATTTTTATATTGATAAAACTCACCCCCTGAGCTCTCCAATGGTAGTTCGATCACTAAATGTGCAGAAAGATCTTTTCCGTCCAAGAGAAAATGACGAAGAACTTCTTGGTCCTGAAATTCCATATCTCAGTGCAATTAGTGCGCTTATGTACCTTGCAAATTGCTCTTGTCTTGATATTGCATTCTCTGTCAGCTTACTATCCCAATACAATTCAGCATCACCTCGGAGACATTGGAATGGAGTCAAGCATGTTTTACGGTACCTTCGTGGCACAGCTAGTTTGGGACTATTATACTCCAATAAATTAAAGTCCCAGCTAGTTAGGTATGCAGATGCCGGTTACCTCTCTAATCCACATAAAGCTAGATCACAATCAGGTTTTGTGTTCACTTGTGGAGACACATCTATCTTTTGGAGATCTACAAAGCAAACACTCACTGCCACTTCTTCAAATCATGCGGAATTAATTGTCATCCATGAAGCTAGTAAAGAATATGTATGGCTGAGATCTATGATACAACATATTCGAGAAACATCTGGACTCTCTTCAGTAAATGATAGCCCAACAATATTATTTGAAGATAATATTGCGTGTATTGCACAACTCAGATATGACTACATCTAAGGTGATAAAACAAAACATATCTCACAAAAATTCTTCCACACTCACGATCTCCAGAAGAGTCATGACAGTGATGTTCAGCAAATACGCTCTAGTGATAATCTAGTGGATTTATTCACCAAATCAACATTCAACAAGCTTGTATGCAGTATTGGTATGCATCATCTCAAAGAGTTGTCATGAGGAGAAGTCACTATTTTGTGAGATATTTGCATACTGTACTCTTTTTCCTTAGCTATGGTTTTTTCCACTAGGTTTTCCTAGCAAGGTTTTAATGAGGCAGTTTTAACCTATGCAATACTATTTTGTGCTACACGAGAATCTTTTACTCTTTTTCCTTCGTTAGGTTTTTATCCTAATGAATTTTCCCTAACCAAGATTTTAACGAGGCATGTTCTTAGTGTATTTGTGATACCCCCAATTTCCGCAATTGATATAAAAAAAAAATACAGAATACAATAGGAAATTTGCGAAATAAAAAAAATCATAACAGAAGCAACACTAACTTCAAATCTTACAAAAGACTTTAAGATACAACCTGGAAATCATGTTAAAGAAGGACCCCTAAATAAAAATTTACATTTTTAATAACTTTGCCTAATTTACAACAGTTGTACAACCAATATACACTGTAAACCGAAAGTAGGAATGGAGTAGACGATCACGAACAAAATGCTATGACTCAAAACCTTAACCCAGTGGCTGAACTATCCCAGACCTGAAATGATAACAACAAAGTGGGTTAAACCCACGAGTAAGTCCACTACTACTACAACCCAACAGAGGACCGATAAAACCAACATCTCTGAACGAAACAACATGGATATATAGACCCTATGTAATAAGATTTGTCTTTCACTTTCCATAAAACCTTTAGAACATTTCTTTTCTTTTCATAATCATATAAAAGATATATAAATATATATATTTATTTATTTAATATATTGTTTTCGAATTTTATATATTTTTCAAAATTTATATATTTGTTTTCGAATTTTATACATTTTTTCGAATTTATATATATGTTTTTTCGAAATTTTATATATTTGGGGTTGGGGCATGAAGGTCATTTCACTTGACATATATTTCTCTCAAGGGTATTCTGGTCATTTTATTGGCCCAGGGGGCGTCATTGCAAGAAAAACCAAATCTCAGGGGGCATTGGGACAAAAAATGCTTTGACCGGCACAAAAGTGGAATTGACCTAAACCTAAGGGGGTGTTAGTGCAAATTACCCTAATTATTTTAGTCCTGATATTGCATCTCACATTCTGGACTCTGCTTAATTGAATAGGTTTTAGGGTTTCTGTTCTTGGACGACTATGGGGATTGCTTCAAGCAAAACAATTACTTATCATCCATGTCCTCTGAACTACAACTCCGATACATCTTCCGGAATCCGAATCTACAAGAAAGCGTGCCGGGTGGAGCCACAAGCTGGATCATTGGATTCAAAATTTTATGAAAGCGTCACCCGAGTCCTTAGTGTCCTCCATGTGGATGTGGCTAATAACTCTCTCTCTCTCAACTCGCTTTTTCTTCTCATAGACTGCTTACTCCAACCCTATCTAGAGTGTCTGAAAGCTCCTTCCCAATTGGAAGGAGGTCAGAACTTTCAATTGGGAGCATTGAACCGTTTTGAATTTTCCGACTTGGCGTTAGGTTATTTAGACCCCATCGTTCACTTTCTGGATTTCTGCAGTGATCTGATCTTTTGCTTCGATGATGCTTCATTGTCTCTTGACATCGATTTACGCTATTCTGACCGTTATAAAGACATAGAATGAATTTCCGAGAGGAGAGAAAAGTACGCGACGATACTGCAGCGGCTGAAGAAATTCAAGACTGCAGTTAAACAATTTACTAATGATTTCTCTACGTCGTTGAGCAAGTTTTACCAGAGCCTACACTCACACTCGAAGACTCTTGTAGCTAAAAAGTGCAAGTTTGATAGAAAATTTGGAAAAAAGATCGAGTCGTGGAAGAGTCTCTCGAATGTTATGTTTGCGGCCGCTTTTGCTTCCCTTCTGGTTTGTTCTATCTTGGCCACCGCAATTGCGGCACCCCCTCTCATGACAGCGGTGACGACGGGGAATCTGGGTGATTGGATTATTGTTTTGCGGACCAAGTATGAGAATGAGCTCAAAGGACATGGAAATAGAATGAGTACATCGGATTTTTGGACTCGCATTGGCAACTGTGACTTGGACAACATGTGGGTACTTGTGGATAAATGGGAATTGGAGATGGAGTCGAGGTTGAAAAAGGGTGAAGGATTTGGTAAGGAAGACGAGGCTGCATTGATGCTCAGTCTGGATGAGATGAAGAAGGTGGTCTGTGATTTCCACAAAACCATTCAATGTTTGAGTAGCCATGCAGAGAAGTGGGGCAATGATATACGGGATGAGGTGGACAAGTTCAAGAAGGTTATTTCCCAACTAATCAGAAACTAAAAAGGTTACACCTTGGCCTCTCTTACTCCTTCACAACTGTTACTATGGTCTGATGTTATTTGTAGTTATATACGCCTGTTCCATGGTTATATGGTTGTAAGATTATATGATTATTCTGTCTATCAATTATAATTGTATATGATGTAGGGACAAAATAAGTTTTTTCATCTCCAATTTTAGGTAAACTTCTATTAGTTCAAGCGATTGATCTTTTTCTGTAGCCTCTAACATGCGTTGAAAGAGATGTTTGTATTGCTCTCTTTTTTTCCCCCTCTCTCTTTGTTGAAAGCCTTTGATAGAACCATCACCTAAACCTTATATGGTGTTTAGATAAAGAATATGACTGTGGGTCTCTTAGATTGGAAATAAAGCCTTCTGAGTTCCTACTGGAAAGCTAATTTCCAAAGAGATGGAAATTTCTCTTTTGTTCTTCCATTTCCAGCCCCTGAAGCATCTTTCTTCCTTGGAGAACCCCAAAGAATCTTCCATTCTGTTGTTTTTTAAGCGGCAATTTTGGAACACTTGACCCTTATGCACAATTGTTACAGTTGGTTCGTGTTCATCTGGTGTTTGTTGGAATTTACTAGTGGTGCTGCCACACATATTTCTTAATGCAATTTAGAATCTTACTGAGTAAAACAACCTTAAAGCAGTCTATAATTAGAGGTTTCTTACTTCCAGTTGAGGATTTGTGAAGCTTATTATATAATTGGGGGTATAGTTTCACAATGTTCACCACTTTTAAGGTGAATAGCCATTGACGTTGCTGTGTTCCTCTGAAAGATGTTAAACTTAACATAGTATAGTACTCGTTCATTGTATAGTTTGATTTGTTACTATTGTCCTGTGCATTCAATTAAAATTTCAAGAACTTTTTCGATCATTGAAATTTTGTTGATTCATGTTTGATTGCATGTTTTCTGACACTGGGGACTTGCCTCCATTTATTTTTCATTCGTCCTGAAGAACTTCAGCACTTGAGGAATAGTCTGCCAGATCAAGTCGTTGTTCAGCGCATTGATGAGAGACTGTCTGCGCTAGGGAATTGCATAGCATGCAATGATCATGTTGCTCTTACCCACACTGATCTTGACAAGGTAAAGTCTTGCTCTACCTTGGGAATAAATGTTTTTATATAATCGTTGGAAATTTAATTTTTATTGCTAATTAATTTGAGGAAGAGATCGATTGTCTCATGCTTGTGGGTGGACTCTATTTCCCTTCTCCTTGTTTGTTGAAATTGCAAAAGTTCTATTAATGTTGCTAGAGTATGCCTTCAATTGAAGATGTGTGTAATACCTTGAATTAATTTAAATTTGTTTTTTGGATTTCTGTGCTAATATTAACGTAGTATGGAAGATGAAAACCAATAAATTTTACAAAGAGAGTTATATATATGCTCTACTGCTCTCTAACTATTTTTGTCTTTACGATTCCTATTTGATTCCTGTATTCAAAACTTGTAATTGCGTGCTTGACCAGTGAGGCATCTTAGTGGAGTGTTGATGCTTGTTAGCTATGGTTATGTGTTCATGGTCCAGTCTGCTTTACTTAGTATTCAATTTGAAGTTGTGTATTCTGCTTGGTTTTGAGTTATATTTTGTGGGTATAATTGGAGTGGGCAGTAGCAATTTTCCAGAGAATATACCTTTATAGAAGTATTAGAAAGATTAAGCTACAGTAGCAGCGGATTTAGGTGGCGAGGATCAATGGGTGTGTTTTTTTAATTTCGTTGTTTGTGTGTCAATTTGAAAATTTACAGTTTTGTGCCACTATTGAAGAGCTTCCCTTAGGCCCCGTTTGGATACGGGAAAACAGTTTTTGTTTTTTTACTATTCATTAAGTTCAAAAAAAAAAACACGTTTGACAAACGCGTTTACTGTTCACTTTTTTTTTCCCAAGAAAACTGTTTTCTGTGAATAGTGTGTAAAAGTGATAAAAACACCAAATACAACTTTTAATTGTTTTTTGAGTTTTTTCACTGTTTAGGTGGTAAAAACATTGAAAACACCAATTCCATAAAATACAACTTTTACCAAATAAAAGTGATGAAAACACCTTCATCCAAACGCTTTTTTGTTTTTAGTTTTTCGCTGAAAAAAACAAAGACAAATACAAAAACAGTTTTTATATTTGAAGACAGAAAACCAATACAAAAAACAGGCTTTCCAAACGTACCCTAAGCAATTCGACTATCACCGTGGCACATATTTGAAGTGAAGGGCTGCAATTTGTGCATCTCCAAAACTCAAAAAATTGGACTGGTTTGTTTCTTTCCCTTGGGAAAGTCTAGTTGTTTAACAATGCAGCTACATCCATCAATGCTGTATTAAACTACTCTTCATGAAAAGCATAATTCCTTTTTATCGATTTGCAGAATATAGGATATGCCGTGTCTTTTTCTTGCAGCTTTGACTAGATTTCTTGTGTTTTCACAAAAAAGTTGAACCATTTTAAGAGGTGTGACTTTTAGGGTCTATTTGGGAACCATTATTTTTGTTTTTGTTTTGAGAATAAAAAAACAAGAATAATTCTTGTTCTTGTTCTTATTTTCTCACCCAAAAGAACAAGAACAAAAAACATGTTTGGGGCAAAAAAACACATATTCTCACACAATTTTTCTTCTCTACCACAAATTTTTTTTATACCAAAAATCCCAAAAAGAACAAAAAAACAAGTTTTTGTTGTTCCCTTGTTTTTTCTACTATTCACGAAAACAGTTTTCAAATTGAGAACAGATGAAACAGTAAAAAATATTGCCAAACATGTTCTGAACAGTGCCAAAAAATAAAAAACAAAACAAAAACAAGGTTTCCAAACGGGACTTTAGTTTTTTTGTTGTTTCACATGCCTTAATCTAAATCATATTTAGGATAGTGTCCTCCTGTTGCTCTCCATTGGTGGCCTCTCTGACTGATTCCTCACTTACGTCTTCAACACTGATATATCTTTTAGTGTCTTGTTATAGACCATTTCAACATCACTAGTTGGGTAAATTCAGGTCATTATTGTTTTCATGTTGCATATTTACTTTTCATCTCTTTGATATGACAAATTCCTGACCTTATATCCATCATATGCACTTTTTTCCAAAAAGCATCTGATGTAATAAGAGCTATACTCCAGAAGCACTTATCCACTTTATATAAGGCAATCTGCTCTTATTTGCAGTTTATGTAATCTTCAATGTGCCTGTTCTATGGGAAAATGTTGAAGTAATAAGGCATCTCTTTCAGTTAGCAATATTATTCAGTCTTCTGTATCTCTATTTTCTATTCTTTAAGTGAAATATAACTTGATGATTGTCCCTGTAATTCTAGCGTTGCATATTCTTATTGTTGACCTTTAGTGGTGTGTGGCTATGTGGTAGCAATTATGCCTCTGTTTAATTTTGCCCTATTGGGTCCTAGGTCTTGTAAATCTAGCTTTTTTATTATCGTTTCAAAAATAAAATTGATCACGGCAGTGATGGAAAAAAAAATTACAGTGGGGTTAGATAAGAGATTTATCAACTTTTAGTACGGACATAATCATAAAATAAAATTTTCAGTTTTTTCAGTTTGGTATGTTGGAAGAATGGGATTTGAATAATTTATTTGGTGTGGTATTGTTTAGCATGGTATGTTTGGAGAATTGATTTTGGTATTTTGGAAGAACGTAATTTGAAAGGTTTATTTGGTGTGGTGTGTTGAAATCTTTCCCATGTTAATTTTGCTGGTTTGAATAATGATTATGATATGGTGTTGATAATCCTGTTAATTTGAAAGGTTTATTTGGTGTGGTATGTTGATCTAATGCTTTTGCTAAACCGGTTTTGGTTTTGGACAGGGATGCTGCGGGGTGGAGCGTGACCGGGATGGCAACGGGTTAGTTTTGAGACCGCGTTAACCTATCTCTGATCACGGCTAGTTTAATTTTTAGAAATACCACGTTTTTTTACGGGTTTTCACTGGTGGGTTTTTCCTAAACCATAGTTTTCTGTCCCGATAACACTTTTTTAAAGTTAATATGAAGTCTCAAACCAGTTGTTTACTTTATCATTTTTCTAATTTTGCATTATTGGAAAATCTAAATTGGGTGAAAAAGATTGCTAAACTCAATAGAAATATGAAAAAAGATTATAAAATACAATTTCACATTATCTGATATATATACTCCTTCCAATAAATTGGATCACAAACCAATCACAAGATTGCAATAATTGTCTTGTGTTTTGTGAGTACGTGAAGAGACACAGTGTCGACATGCAGGTTCATCACATGTCATGCAGTATATGCATTACTCGTTATTTATAGCGTCTTGAATTGAATAAGATCTAAAGTTCGGTTTGCTGCAAAAATGGTTGCAGCCAATCTGGCTTCTGGAAATCATCTTCACCCTACAAAAGAGATCAACTTTGTTAATTAATGAATATAAATACTCTCCAAGATTTTTGAAAAATACACAAAACATAATTAAACCAAACTGAAAACATGTCCCTTAGTAATGTAAGGAAACACTAAGGGACATATCAATAATGTAAGAGTGTCCGATTACAAATTGGTAAACTTTTTTAAATTTAAAACAAATTAATTACATATAAGTAAATAATTATTATTGAGGTCCATGTGGATATCACAATTTTGATCCGCAGCTTCTCCACCTTTATCAGTTTTCTTGTTCTCCTTCTCTACTAATTCGCCAGAGACAGAGGAGGAGAGAGAGAAAACCGGTCTTAGAGGAGAGAGTTCGCGGCCTGGGTTGAAGCTTGCCGGAGATGGCGACTTGTAGGGATGCGACGACGAGGAGCAGCGGCGTCGCCGGGGTTGGAGATGAGATCGCGATCTGGTGAGGGTTGGCTCGCGCAGGTGAGGCGCGATCTGTGCGTTGGTGGTTGCCGGTGGTCTAGCGACGACGGCGTAGGGGTGGTGTCGTGGCTGCTATAGCCGCGTATGGTAGGGGTGGTGGAATTGTTCTTCGATTTGGTGGCTTTTGATTTGGTTAAATTAGTCTGGTTCAATCTTTTTGATTTGGTTCAATTATTTGTAACCAGACTGAACCATAACAAATGTTGGTCTTAAAAAAGTTTTTTTGGTTTAATTTAGTCTAACTTGGTCTGATTATGGTGTGATTTTTGGTTTTGGTTTTGCTTTGGATTGGTTTGGGTTTGGTGTGGTTTGGTTTTATTCTGAACTGAAATCATATTTGGTACTGATGATTTTAGTCTGAGAAAAAGTAAAGTTGAAGAAACCAAAACATGTATGGTAGAGTTAGTGCGATCAAAAATTTTGAAATCAAATCATGTTTGATAACTTGAAATGTGTTTGGTAACCAAAAAAATAGGAATTAATGAATTATGAACTAAATATAATAAAAATGAAATAAACTAATTTAAATATTTATTTGTACAAATTTATTTAATAATTAAATATTCATTATTAATTATTAATTATTTATTCATTTTATTTTTGTTTATTATTTATTTGGTTTTACTTTATTTATTATTTTTAAATATTTATTACTCAATTTTTATTTATTTATTATTAATTATTAATTCTATTTTATTTATCATTTTTATGTATTTATTATTTTTAAATATTTATTACTCAATATTTATTTATTAATCATTAATTAATAATTAATTCTATATTATTTATTTAATATTTTACTCAATTTGTATTTATTTATTATTTATTACTAATATTTATTATTTATTTGGTTTTACTTAATTCTATTTTATTTATTTAATAAAATGATAAGCATGACAATGTTGACTTTTGTTGAGAATGGAATGGTACACCAATGATCGATTTGAGATTGTGGGTTGGTTTTAATTTGATAATTATGGGTTGTGAACAGTGATCAAACCATATCAAAACCATCTCTTGAGATGGTTTCTAAAATCACTCAAATGATACATCATAGTGTGGAATTGTTAACCCAAACCACAACCCGCCAAACATGGTTTGGTTTACAATTCACAACTGAAAACTACTTTTTTTAGCCCAAACCCCTTTCCCAAACAGACACTTAGTGACGAATGCAAATAAATCGTCACAATAAATAATTTGTGACGCACGTTATTGTGACGATGCCATGACGATAAATTTTTGTTATTAAAATTTTTAATGACGGAATTTTGAATATTAGTGACAATTTTTCCCGTCACGAATTCTCTCATTTGTTGATATATAATATGTAATTTATCATTTTTATATATTCACAAAATAGTCAATGAAGGCAAAAGCTAGTTTGCTGCGTTTAAGCAAACCATAAGAGAATATATTTTATATCGATCAAACTTGTCTAATTCTTTTAGTGGGTACTTTTTCTTTTTGTAAGTGTAAGTGCCAAATTTCGCTCACACCAAGAATACTTTATTTAGGCTCTAATGATTGAATTTATACAATAAGCTTTTGGGTATTCATCCCCCATGATCCAGTGATCATGCCCCCTTTTCCATGGGGTTATGATCCCCCACTTTATAACTACACCCACTATTCTGAGTAGTGGACCTTAACTTTATAAATTACTTTGAATAAGTCTTCTGGGCTTAAAGCATATGGGCCTATTGGTACAATTCATTGGGCTTGGGCCTAACAATTTTGATATTTACATTGGCCCCATTTGGGTTTGGCTTATGGGTGTATGGTGACGGTAGTTATTTTGATGTTTCTTTTGTCGTTGTTTCACCAAACTCCGGTCAACAAAATTTATAATACCTACAAATACTTTACTTAAAATAGTATAGCAATAAGTAGGGTCGAACCACTCTCAACTTAGAAATCGGTTTGAGACTAGGATCCAAAACTATATTTTTCGAGATAAAAATAAATTACTTAAAATAATTCTTGAATTTTTGAATAGTAAACTAATATAACTAGATAATTATCAAATGATGGAAGAAATCTCAAGGGAAGAGAATCCACCACCCGGGTCTATATAAATAATATTATATATTTCTATTGCAAATTCTCCTCCAACCTATTAAACATAAACATAGATATTGGTAGGCATTCCCCGTATTTCCATTAATTGGTAATCACGGAAAATCCTCCCTCTAATGTTTTGGTTTAAAAATAAATAAATATAAATAGTGGTAGGCATTCCCCGTATTTCCATTGATTGGTAATCACGGAGAATCCTTCCTCTATTTTCAACCTCTATTGTAGGTTTTGTCACTTGAAAGAATTAATTCGGGAAGAGAATTAAACAATAAGAAATAAAATAAAATTATGTATATCTTACCCAAGGTGGCTTCATCACTCCCTTGAGAAGATGTTTAAGCTAGCATAATGATATAGGAATAAAACATGATGATAGAATAAATTTTCATTAACTAAGAAAAAGATTACAACAAAATAAAAACTTGATACAAGACTAAATTCTCTCTACAATTTCTCACTCTCTACCATCTCACTCCTTACAATTTCCAACTACTCTCCTATTTATAGAGAAAATTGGAATATAATGACATCTTGTAAAGTGAAGTTAGATCTACTTTTCTTTTCTTTTTCTTTGAATATTGACGTTTTCCAAGTCATTTTCTTCTTTCTTCATGTGCATTATATTCTTCATCTTTCATCCATGTGCATTATATTCTTTCTTCCATCCATGTGCATTCCTTTCTTCACTTTAATATATTTTCTTCATCTTTTCCAATTCAAACCTATAAGAAATAAAAAGATATATATAAGATCATTTATGCAATAAAATGGTGAATTAAAGATTTATTTTTGACATTTAAAATAGTGATTTTGTGAACTTATCAAATTACCCCCAAACAAGCTCTTGCTAGTCCTCTAGCAAATAAGGACAAAATAGATTAGTTCGCAAAATTAGACTCTTATTAATTTTAACTAAAGATGTGCCACTTTCGCAGGCTGCTTTCGATTGCATTTACCATATGCAATAAGGCCTTAAACCCCTACATTACCCTAGTGGACGAGCAATAGCCTCGTGAGGGTTGGATATATTACCCACAACTTCTTCATTCTTCATTTTCATGCATTCACATATTCATTAATCAAGCCATGATACAATATATAAGATAATATGAATACAAATACTACCACTCACTACCGAACAATAACTATCTCAAACTAATGATATGAATGATCCCCACTGAAGTAAATAATTTCGTTACTTTCTACTCCCAATCTAGACAACCTTCCGTGTTTTTGTGAACATTCTACTATGGTATGTCAATCTCTCTTCTTCTACTTCATTGATCAAACTTTGCCATATTTTTCGTAAAAACTCATTATTTCCATCATTTCACTTCCATCCCTTTTTGTATTTATAAGCTCCGGACTTTCCAGCGAGGACTTTTAGTCCCGACCAACTGGGCCCGAACTTCTTCCATGGGATTTATGCTCATTAGTTTTCTCCCCTTTTTACGCGAACAATGATATTGGTGATACCAAGGTCCGGTTACTCAGATCGAAGAACTACTTTTTGCATTTCTTTGAAAATAATTTTTTTAAATTTTCTCCATTCTATCTCCCCTTCTCCCCTTTTATAGCGGTAAAGCTAATTTTTCAACTCCATAGTCAAAGATCAACTGTTTTTCCCATAGTGAATGTGTGCATGTGCTTATAGGTCAAAGTTGTCCTTTTCGGTTTCAATTTCACTAATTTATTTACCAATGTAAAATCACATCATTTCACTAACTCAATTTAATCATTACTCTCATGAGCGGGACTATCGCATCACATACTACGGATATGTCATAAACATAAACTTAATCAACTTATAATGCAAAACACTCATGCATAAAAACAAAAAACTTTTCCAAACGAAATCAATTTTTCAATTTTTTTTTTTTTTTTTTTTTTTTTTTTTTTTTAATGAAATTCTATTTTGATTAAATAGATATCCACCCCCAAACAAAAATAACACTGTCCCTAGTGTTTAAAAATACATCTAAGAGACAAATTGGAACAAATTACCGCAATTGAGGTGGTGTTTTTGGAGTATAGTCCCTGCAAAGATTCTTGGCAAAAGAAAAGTCAAGTGATTGAAAATATTATGACAGACTTTACCCCCAAACAAAATCTAAACATATCCAAATAGAGTGAAAAAAATAATAATAAATAAAATAAATAAATAAATAAATAAATAAAATAATAAAATTGATAAAAAAAATTACACAACTGACTGGGCTGCCTCCCAGTAGCGCTAAGTTTAACGTCTTCAGCCAGACTCAACAGATGTGCTACCCTTAAATAGATCAGTCCGAATAAATCGGATCAATGAGGAAAATTTCCTCATTTTCAGAAGTTTCAAGTTCTAGGAAAGGCTTTAGACGATGAGCATTAACTTTAAACAACTGTCCATTCTTAGGGTCTTGTAACTCAATGGCACCATGACTAGAAATGTGATGGACATAGTACGGGCCTGACCAACGTGACCTTAACTTCACAGGAAACAATTGAAGACGGGAGTTATACAAAAGAACCTTTTGTCCTATGAAAAACTCCTTTTTGAGAATGTGTTTGTCATGTTCCAACTTAGTCTTGGCTTTATAAATTCTTGAACTCTCATAGGCATCATTTCTGATTTCTTCTAACTCATCAAGTTGAAGGGTCCTACGTTGACCGGCTTTATCATAGTCAAAGTTCATGGCCTTGATGGCCCAATAAGCACGGTGTTCGAGTTCAACAGGCAAGTGACAGGCTTTGCCATACACCAATCGATATGGGGACATTCCTATAGGGGTCTTGTAAGCAGTACGGTATGCCCATAAAGCATCCTGGAGACGAAGACTCCAGTCCTTCCTTGTGGGGTTAACTGTTTTCTCTAAGATCTGTTTAATCTCCCTATTAGATACCTCAGCTTGACCATTGGTTTGAGGGTGATATGATAGGGCCACTTTGTGATTGATTCCATATTTGGACAACAGGTTTTCAAAGACTTTGTTGCAAAAATGTGAACCATTGTCACTAATTATGGCTCGAGGTGTTCCAAACCGAGGCAAAACCTGGTCTTTGAAAAAATGCACCACAACTCTATGGTCAGCTGTTTTGGTGGCTAAAGCTTCTACCCATTTTGACACATAATCAACTGCTAAAAGGATGTAGAGATTGCCAAACGAGGATGGAAATGGTCCCATGAAATCAATACCCCATACGTCAAAGATTTCAACGACAAGAATTGATTGTTGAGGCCATTCGTTTCTTTTGGTAATCTTACCTAGCAATTGGCATCTATGACAAGCTAGACAATATGTGTGGGTGTCTTTGAAAATGGTTGGCCAATAGAATCCTGATTGCAAGATTTTTGCAGCTGTTCGTTTAGAACTGAAATGGCCACCACATGCCCGGTCATGACAGAAGGAAATGACAGACTTTTGATCTACCTCGGGAACACACCTACGAATGATCTGATCTGGACAATATTTAAACAAGTAGGGGTCATCCCAGAAATATTCCTTAGCCTTGGCCAAAAATTTATCTTTCTCTTGTTTGGACCGGTTGGAAGGAATTTGACTAGTCACAATATAATTGACAATATCTGCATACCATGGTGCATGAGATATTTCAAATAATTGTTCATCAGGAAAATAATCAGAAATGGGAATGGAGTCACTAGTGGATTCAATAACAAGACGGGACAAATGATCAGCGACTACATTCTCTGAACCTTTCTTATCTCGAATCTCAAGGTCAAATTCTTGAAGGAGTAAGATCCAGCGTATCAACCTAGGTTTTGCATCAGATTTGGACAAAAGATGTCTTAACGCTGCATGATCTGTATATATGATGACCTTAGATCCAACCAAATAAGATCTAAACTTCTCAAAGGAGAACACGACTGCTAACAACTCTTTCTCAGTGGTTGAGTAATTGATTTGGGCATCATTTAAGGTTTTGCTAGCATAGTATATGACATGTCGTGCTTTATCCACTTTTTGGCCTAAAACAACACCTACTGCATAATCAGACGCATCACACATAATTTCAAAAGGCAAGTTCCAATCAGGTGAGCGAATGATAGGTGCAGTAGTGAGTGCTGACTTTAAGTACTCAAAGGCGGACTTACAAGCATCAGTAAACTCAAATTGTGCATCTTTAGCTAGAAGATGGGTCAAATGTCTAGCTATCTTACTGAAATCTTTGATGAAACGCCTGTAGAAACCGGCATGACCTAGGAATGCTCTAATATCTCGAACAGATTTGGGGATAGGTAGATTGGAGATTAGATCAATTTTTGCTTTGTCTACCTCAATTCCTGCACTGGAGATATTATGACCTAGGACAATTCCCTTTTGGACCATGAAATGACACTTTTCCCAGTTAAGTACCAAGTTATTGTCACGACAACGTTGAAGTACGAGAGAAAGATGGTCTAGACATTGCTCAAATGATGACCCAAAGACAGAGAAGTCATCCATGAAGATTTCTAGAAACTTTTCAACCATGTCACTAAATATACTCATCATACATCGCTGAAATGTAGCTGGTGCATTACACAAGCCGAATGGCATGCGATGATAGGCGAATGTACCGAATGGACAAGTGAAAGTAGTTTTGTCTTGGTCATCAGGGTGGACAGGAATTTGATTGTAACCAGAATAACCATCTAAAAAGCAATAGAAGGCCTGACCAGCTAATCTTTCTAACATTTGGTCGATGAAGGGAAGTGGAAAATGGTCTTTTCTAGTCACGCTATTCAGTTTCCTGTAGTCTATGCAAACTCGCCATCCAGTTTGAATGCGAGTAGGAACAAGCTCATTATGGGCATTGGACACAACAGTGATGCTAGACTTTTTAGGAACTACCTGGATTGGACTCACCCATTGACTATCAGAAATCGGGTAGATGATATCAGCGTCAAGAAGTTTGATAACTTCTCCGCGGACAACTTCTTTCATATTGGGGTTAAGTCTCCTTTGAGGTTGTCTACAGGTTTTCGCATTATCTTCTAAGTGAATGCGATGTTGCACCACTAGAGGATTAATGCCCTTGATATCATCAATGGACCATGCTATGGCTTCCCTATTTGTCTTAAGAACCTCAATTAATTGGGACTCTTGTTGCTCAGTTAACTCAGAAGATATTACCACTGGAAAAGTCTCAGATTCACCAAGATACAAATATTTTAAAGTCTCGGGTAAAGGCTTTAATTCAATATTAGGTGGTTTCTTTGCATTTTCAGATTCAGTGTTAACTGGCAAGGACAATGATTCAAACTTGGATTTATACTTGGGTGCTTCAAAGGGTGGGGCAGAATCTAGCAAATTATTTACTTGGCTAATGTTATTAGCTTCGTCCAAATTATCATCAAAATGGGCTAGACAATGCTGGAGTGGATCCTCAGGATATGAGTGGTTAAAGGTGTGGTGGGTCAATGAATCAATGAGACAAACATCTTCAACAGACTCTGATTCAATGGGTTATTTCATCAAATTGAACACATTGACTTCCACTTTCATGTTCCCAAAGGTTAAGGTCATGCTACCATTTCTACAATTGATCAATGCATTGGCTGTGGCTAAAAATGGTCGACCTAAAATGATTGGAATTTGTTTACCTTGGGTTGGTTGAGTGTCTAACACAATGAAGTCTACGGGGTAATAAAAATCATTAACTTTTACTATCACATCCTCAATGATACCCCTTTGAATTTTTATGGATCGGTCAGCTAACTGAATTCTAACATCAGTTTTCTTCAAATCAGTCAATCCCAAATCCAAGTAGACTGAATATGGTAACACATTGACACTGGCACCAAGGTCCAATAAAGCTTGACCTTCAAAATTTTCTCCTATCCTACAAGTGATAGTTGGACTACCAGGGTCTTTGTGTTTAACCACAACTTGATTTAATAGGAAGGAAGAACAATGTTGGGCTATGAAGGCTTCCTTAGGGATATTGGTTTTCCTCTTAACTAAGTCTTTAATGAATTTTGCATAAGAAGGAATTTGCTTAATAGCAGTGAGAAATGGAATGTTAATCTGGAGATTTTGAAAAATCTCTAAGATTTCACTGTATTGAGAATCCTTCTTATTGTTGACTAGTCTAGAGGGAAAAGGTGCACGTGGAATAAACGGCTTTGGAATGACCTCATCAAGCTTAGGACCTTGGTCCTTTTTGGATTTTTAGGAATTGGGTGGAAGAGATTTGGATGGTTCAATTTCATCACTGATGGGTGGCTCAACCTTATTATCAATTTTGTTTCCTGACCTGAGGGTAATGATGGAATTTACATTGGCATTTGATTGGTCAGAAGTGGAAGGAGTCCCTACAAGATTAACTCCTTGTCTTTTTGGATTGATTTCGGGTTGGCTAGGCAATGTACCCCTTTGTCTTTCAGACAGAGCTGCAGTGAGTTGACTCAACTGATTTTGGAGAGACTGCTGAAATTGCAGTTGATTTTGAGTCAAGAGATCAAAGTTATTTTCTAACTTTTGAAATCTCTGATTGGAATGTTTATTGGATTGATCAAGATTAAGGGCAAGCATTTTCAAAGTGTCCTCATAATTGGAAGTATTATTGACCGGTGGGACAGGAGCAACATAGTTGTTCATGGGATCAACTGCTAAATCTTGGCTTGGATTGAACTGGTTATTCCTAGGGAATTGATTTTGAGGAATTATTGGTCCTTGAGTTTGAGGTTGCCTATTGGAGTTACCTTGAAAACCAGACTGACCACTTAAGTTTTGTGGGGGTAAATTTTGCCTCCATGAAAAATTAGGGTGGTTTCTAGTATCAGGATGGTAACTTTGGCTAAATGTATTAGGCAATGGTCTCCTAAAGGTATTGAAAGCACAAACTTGCGCATCCGAAGGTTCAGATGTACAAGAGACCGGACATTCCTCTGTTGGATGGGATAAACCAGAACAAACATTGCATTGTGCAGGGGTAGATATTAGGGCAAATGCATCAAACTTTTTGCCTAAGTCTTTCACTCCCTCAGCAAGACTTTTCATCACAGACTTTAACTCATTTTCAGGTTTGATGTCATAAAAACCAGATGTTCTATTCATTTGATCATTCCTAGAAAATTCATTATCATTTTGGTTCCAATTCCAATTTTGGGCATTTTCAGCTAGTTCCTCCAAAAATATATATGCTTGGTCAGGGGTTTGGGCATTGAACTTTCCTTGGTGCATTGACTCAATCATGGTTCGGTTCATAGGTGAAAGTCCCTTATAGAAGAAATGAACTAGTTGTGCTTTATCAAAGCCATGGTGTGGGCATTTGAGTAGCAAGTCATGAAATCGGTCCCAAGTTTGATGGAATTGTTCCTCAATTTTCCCTCTAAAAGTACTAATGGCATCTCTCATTGATTCGGTCTTTTGCATGGGATAAAACTTACTCATGAATTTCCTTGCAAGTTCATCCCATGATCGAATGGAGTCGGGTGGAATGGAGTTTAGCCATGATGCAGCTCTATCTTCTAAGGACAGTGGGAAAAGACGCAGTTTGACACCCTCTTCATTCAAATTTTGATTTTTGAATATGTTGCATATTGTTAAAAACTTCCCTAAATGGATATAGGGTTGTTCACTTTCAAGTCCATGAAATTTTGGCAACATATTGATTGTGGCGGGTCTAATCTCAAACTGGGGTGCATCATTCTCAGGTAGAACAATGCAATTGGGTGGGTTGGCTGTGATTGGGGCAAAGTAGTCATTAAGAGTTCTCGGTGCAGCCATTGATGAATTATTGGTGGTTGACAGATTTAACAAGGTAGTTGATTTTTCTTCTAAATCAAAGAGTGAGAGATCACTAGGAAACCTAACTAAACGCTTGTTAACTCGTAACCACTGGGGCATAAACAAAAAGAAACCTAAAAAGGCTAGATGATGGGCAAATCACACAAAAATTTTGGCTTTGTTATCTTGAGCTTAAATTCAAGGGTGGTGAATTTTTAAATCTAATATTGTAGAGAATTAATAGGATGGTGTCCAAATTAATTCTCTCATAATTAGACAGCTCCTACTCTATTCCAGATTAAGTTGATAGATTACCAATTAAGGATCATCAAACTAACAACGGAGTAGTTCCCAGGAAAGTGTGGCGAGGCACGTGGCCTGCTTAATGGCGCGTCAACCACAATCCTAGACAGAATTTCCTACCGTTTATCAATTTGATAATGACTCACTAGAGTGACTACCAACCGCTTCCTTCTTAGAGGGCCTATGAGCTCGCAACCCTAAATTGGATTATTGCTAATGAATTTTAAAATTAGGCTCATGGTTTAACAAATGCAAGGATTTTTGTGATTTGTGGGCCACGGAAACGGGTGATGAAATCCCGACCGTATCTTGTGGGAATTTTGCCCTTAAGTATCTTATGCAA
Source organism: Cornus suecica (assembly GCA_963922005.1). NCBI lineage: Eukaryota > Viridiplantae > Streptophyta > Magnoliopsida > Cornales > Cornaceae > Cornus > Cornus suecica. Next base: position 42,469,249 of record OY998248.1, read on the forward strand.
AATGCTAATTAAAATATGCACACACAAGAGAAAAAGAAATAAAAAAATAAAAAACGGGAGCTTAGGGGAATTTCTAATGTTATTCTATCCTAAAATTCGCATGCAAAATTTGTGTCTAGAAAAACTAAAAGAAAAAATAAATAAAATATAAATAAACTAAATACAAAGGATGGGAACTTAGGGTAATTTCTAATGTTATTATATCCTAGAATTTGCATGCAAAATTTTCACCTAATCAAAAAAAATAACAAGGGTTTAGAGATATGGAACCTGGCTGACGAACCGGTACGGTTCTCCTGCAAAAGAAAACAACAAAAATAAACAAGTAAATACAAAGAAGATAATAAGAATAATAAATATATATATATATATAATGTGAAATATCTGCTAATTAGAGTCAAGGAATCAAAAGGCAACAAAAGTTATTAAATGGTTAGACTAATATCAGTTAAACAGAAACTTCGGAAGCTACTGTGTCCTTTGCTAATTTTTTTTTTTTTTTTTTTTTTTTTGAAAATTTCTTCAAGAACCTACTGCTACTGCTGTTACACAGTGAGCAGATTACAAAGTGGATTTTGTTTTTTTTTTTTTTTTTTGAAAAAAAATGAAACCTTACACTGCTGGATTCTGCTGCAGTATGGTTTTTTTTTTTTTTTTTTTTTGTGAAAATTTCTACAAGAACCTACTGCTACTGTTGTTACACAGTGAGCAGATTACAAAGTGGATTTTGTTGTTTTTTTTTTTTTTTTTTTTTTTTTTGAAAAAAAAATGAAACCTTACACTGCTGGATTCTGCTGCAGTATGGTTTTTTTTTTTTTTTTTTTCGAAAATTAACAAAAATCACACAATATTGAAAAATTAAAATAAAGGGAGGGATAGAAAGTTCGGGTGGGTTCCCGAAAACTTGTAGTCTCGAATCTTTGACTCCGAATTCAATGTTGAAGCGGCAACGGCGCCATTTGACGGTAGTTATTTTGATGTTTCTTTTGTCGTTGTTTCACCAAACTCCGGTCAACAAAATTTATAATACCTACAAATACTTTACTTAAAATAGTATAGCAATAAGTAGGGTTGAACCACTCTCAACTTAGAAATCGGTTTGAGACTAGGATCCAAAACTATATTTTTCGAGATAAAAATAAATTACTTAAAACAATTCTTGAATTTTTGAATAGTAAACTAATATAACTAGATAATTATCAAATGATGGAAGAAATCTCAAGGGAAGAGAATCCACCACCCGGGTCTATATAAATAATATTATATATTTCTATTGCAAATTCTCCTCCAACCTATTAAACATAAACATAGATATTGGTAGGCATTCCCCGTATTTCCATTAATTGGTAATCACGGAAAATCCTCCCTCTAATGTTTTGGTTTAAAAATAAATAAATATAAATAGTGGTAGGCATTCCCCGTATTTCCATTGATTGGTAATCACGGAGAATCCTTCCTCTATTTTCAACCTCTATTGTAGGTTTTGTCACTTGAAAGAATTAATTCGGGAAGAGAATTAAACAATAAGAAATAAAATAAAATTATGTATATCTTACCCAAGGTGGCTTCATCACTCCCTTGAGAAGATGTTTAAGCTAGCATAATGATATAGGAATAAAACATGATGATAGAATAAATTTTCATTAACTAAGAAAAAGATTACAACAAAATAAAAACTTGATACAAGACTAAATTCTCTCTACAATTTCTCACTCTCTACCATCTCACTCCTTACAATTTCCAACTACTCTCCTATTTATAGAGAAAATTGGAATATAATGACATCTTGTAAAGTGAAGTTAGATCTACTTTTCTTTTCTTTTTCTTTGAATATTGACGTTTTCCAAGTCATTTTCTTCTTTCTTCATGTGCATTATATTCTTCATCTTTCATCCATGTGCATTATATTCTTTCTTCCATCCATGTGCATTCCTTTCTTCACTTTAATATATTTTCTTCATCTTTTCCAATTCAAACCTATAAGAAATAAAAAGATATATATAAGAACATTTATGCAATAAAATGGTGAATTAAAGATTTATTTTTGACATTTAAAATAGTGATTTTGTGAACTTATCATATGGGCCTGGCCCGAATTCCTTTTTTTTTTTATTTGAATGAGTATGTTAGTTATCCGCGTGTGATGTCAGCATCATCATTGGGCAATTGCGTGTGCCCTTTGATCATTGAAAAAGACGGTTGGCTGCCCCTTTTTCTCCCCAACTGATGCATTGGGAACCGGTGCAGCTTCTTCCTTCATTTAATGTGTCTCTTCATTATTATAATGTCTATATAAACCCTCTTTCAAATTTCAGTTTACCTTTCCTCACTTGTATTCTCTCTTTGCTTATCTCAGATTCTCATTTGGATCTTTGCCGTTTTCTGGGATTTGGTTGCCGGAGTTCTTCAATCTTCGCTGGAATCTTCAGCGTAAGTGTAAGTGACTCAACCTTCATCATGTCTGATAGTAGTAATACCGCTTCAACTGAGGGTCAAATCCCTCATGAGTATGGGGGATCGGATACTCTGAGTCCTCCTTCTAACAATCCTCCTTCTTCCTCTTCTCCTCCTTCTTTCAACCCTTCTACTTCAGCCGTTGCTGAGGGAGTTAATGCTCCTGTCGTTCCTCCTGTTAGAGCTTCAGTTTCTGCCATTGCTGAGGCTGTTGATGTTTTTATTGTTCATGTGGAGGCCCCTGCTGTATCTTTGCCATTTGTGGCCGGGCCCCTTAAAGCTCATAAATGAAAGGCGATAAACATCAGAAGTTTGAGGAAGGAGTGTAAAATTCCCAAGAAAGTGATTCTCGAGGAATGTGACCCTTCTTGTGATTTTAGGAAATGAGATGGTGTAGGTCCGAATGAGGTGTTGATGTCTGCCATTCAGGTTAAAGCATTTCGGTTTCCTCTCCACCCTCTGTTCCACTTCATCTTCTTCACTTTAGGAATTATTCCCCTTCAAGTCAATCCGAACTTCATAAGAATCATTTCCATGTTGAACTTGATCAACAGGGATAAACGGTTGAGATTGGTTCTGGCGGTTCTTATGTTATGCTATAAAATTGTTGACTTGAAGGGATGTGATGGGAGATATAACTTCTACTCCTTCAAGGATCGATCCATCTGTAACGGGACGGAGAAGTTCTGGAAGGAGAATATGGTTTTGGTGAAGGGATCTTGGTTCTACCCTCACTCCTGGAAATGGCCGATCCCTAAAGTCTTTGGACCTCTTACCCTTCAACCATTTTCTTTTCTTCATAAGGAAACTTGCCTCTGCCCTAGGTGTGATCAACTCAGAGCATATTTTGTATATAAATTTTTAGGTTATGATGATAGAGATATTGTGGCTCGAGATGTAGAGGCCCGATTTGCTCTGCTGAACTCTTAGGTCTGGTCGGATCATAAAATGTGCACTGACTTGCTTACTCCTGCCAATTTGCAGGGTATATCAAGGTTGGGTGCTAGCTTCAGGATGACGATTGATAAGTTCATTTTACATACATATTTTATCCCCAAATGTATATTTGTTAGTAGGTAAAATTATTTATTTTAATTAATTTAGAAGTGTAATAAAGATAAGTGCACAAAACTTAATTTTTATAATAAAATTGTTGAATAAATCATTTTCAATGTCATTAAATTACATCTACATTTATGTCTTTCATTTATAGGTGTAAAGTGATAAATGAATCAAATGCACATGGATGAAAGTTGGATGAATCAAATGCACATGGATGAAAGTTGGAAGATTCAAATGCACATGGAAAAAGAACAAAATATGATGGAAAGTTATGAAAAAGAAAAGAAAAGAATATTTCATTTCTCTTTACAAGTTGTAATTTGATTCCAATATTTGTCTATAAATATGGATACATCTTGAAGAAGAGAAAAATGAGGAGTAGAGGAAGAAGAAAGAGGAGAGCAAGAAGGACACCAAAGAAGAGAAGAATTTATCTTCAATTCCGGGTTTTATTATTCTTACTTTATTATTTTCTTTTTAAGCATGTGTAACTAAATCCTTAACTAAGGTTGAGGATGAAACCACCATTTATGAAATAAATTACTTTTAGTCTTTTATCAATTTCCATGTGTATGGTTTAAATGCTTATGATTTCCGCTTTATAGTATTAATTGTTTTAAATTCCTTTCACTATAAATATCATGTATTTATAGTAGTTAAGAATTCTTATCACAATTAATCAAGCTTGGATTTGATGAGTTTATAAGTAAAAATATTTGATCTTATGTGATCCATTAAATTGCATACATAAGATGCTTAGAATTTTACACTTTAAAGTGAAGGAAAATCTATTTCTTGAAAATATATTTCATTAGTGCGTTATTGTTAAATCTTGAGAAAGTAATAAGATTGATTTCTAAATTACTACTCTAAAATTGGAATTGATAAAAGAATAATTAGAAGTTTATGGATTAGTGGTGGTGGATTCCGATACCTTAGTATTTTCTCCCTATTATTCTCGCTTTAATTATTTGTATTTCAATATTGCATGTTTAGTATAAAAATCACTTCAACAAACAAACTTTGAAAAACTAGGTTAGTTTTAGATTAATTTGAGTTTAATTAAGTTCTCTTTAAAGCATTCCCTTGGGTTCGACCTCGTTCTTGCATAACCTAAACTATAATTGATTTGTGCACTTGCGAGTAATAATTTTAAAACACACCAACGATGTCCCCGATCAGACCCATGGTAGAAAATGATGATGATGATGTTGAGGAGGTTGCTGCCCCAACTGGGGGGGGTTTCTGAGTGAGGCCCCTACGCGTGGATCTCAAGGTGTGATGATCGTCATTCCTGGTGATGCATCTGGGTCTGCATTTGTGCAAACCACCATTTCAAGCCTGCTTCAGTCATCTTTTGCCCAGATCAGACCCATGGGCGAAGATATACCCGCAAAGAGGTGGAAGAACAAGGGCAAAAGCAAGAGCCCGGTATCCTCTGATCAGGCTGCGCCCAACCTCACTTCAATAGGCGTGATGATGGTCAGGGCCAAGAATCTCTTTACTCCCGAAGAGCTTGAGGCTTAGAGGGAGGCTAATCTGGAGGATTTGGTTGCTAGGACCCCTGGCCTCATAATGGGAGTGTATTGTTTTGCTTCAGCCGTATTTTTTTTTTTGCTTCAGATATGTTTTATGTTTTGTTTAATGATCTTTTTTTGCCTAAACCATTTCAGGCTCTCTTCAGCACAAATGCCTTGTGTTTGATTCATGAGGCTGATGTTGAAGAGATTAGCCGCCTCATGGTTGATATGGTCGAGAGGGACGAAAAGAAGAAGGGTCTGAAGGCTTAACTGAGAGAGTTTCCTTCTCGAGTTGTTGAGTTAGAGGGCAAGCTTGCTCGGGAAAAGGAGCAGAATGCCCAATTGTCTAGTGAGAAAGCCAAACTGGCTTTTGATTATGAGAAATTGGAGCATAACCTCGGCATCTCCTAGTCCGCTTTGGAGATGTGCAAATCAGGTGGTTCCTGATCGAACCATTAAGTCAAGTAAAGACGTCGACGTCTAAGTATCCGTCAATCACTATTTTAGAAGGTATTGTCATTTGTCACTTGTAACACCCCATATTATTTCCCCTATTTTCTGGAATTATTTCCGATTTATTTTCGGTTGTGACGTCACTTGTTCATGACGTCATGATTATTCTTAATGTTTCACATATAAATTTTTCGTGTTTACGTCTGCACTCGATTGAACGACGTTGCGGTTTCTCCTCGATGATTTCGTGGACTTTCTTTGGCGATGACTTGGCTTGACGTGATGGTAGTATTTCAAACTTAGTGAAACGTTTAAGTCGGCTCTTATTATTGACTCAGTGGATTTGTTTTAACGTTTGACGTCTAGCGCTTCGACTGGTTGACGATACGATTTGTATATACGATGTTAAATGTTTTGACTCAGTTGTTCGAGTCCGATAGTTAGTGTTTCGGACTTGATGAAACATTGACGTGAGTCTTTCTTATCGATTACGTGATTTCGTTGTGACGATTCACGACTAGTGCTTTGACTGGGTAGCGACACGCTTAGTATATTCGACATCCGAGGCTTTGACTCAGTCTTTCGAGTTAGGTATTTAGTGTTGTAAGGGTTCGATGTTCTTGTTTTCCCTTGTAATGGGATTAGTACATGCTTTGTTTCTCGTGTTTCTACGTGCCCTATATGTTGATATGAATTTATGTGTCTTAGTTGTTTGATTTACGTGCTTATGTGTATTTGTATAATTTTGTTCGTTCTTCATGTTTATACGTACGTGATAAGTGTAATGCGATTTTGTTTAAACCTGTAGCGTTTAGTACTTCGACTTGATAACACGTTTGGTTTGTTCGGCATTTATGATTTTGATTCGATTGGGGTAGTGACGATTCCGGTGATCGGGTAGTTGAGTCTCGTACCCGCAGTGTTTATTTTAACTTGTACTATTTCTTGACTATTTGTAGAGTTTACGGGGGGCACAAGATATACATTGCGAGTCGATTCTTGATTTATTTTAGTTTATATCCGACTATATAGCCGAAGTATTTATTCCGGACTTTATTAGTTATTCAGGGTACCGTGGGGCTTTCGGTAATTTAATTGGTGGATAAATTTTGTGCCCTAGAGTTTTATTTGGGCTTATATTATTTATTTGGAGTCCGGTGAATTTTATGGGCTCACGTGGAATTATTTGAGTGTCTCCGGTATATTTTATGAGACTTATTTTATTTATGCGAATTTAATTATGATTATATATTCATGAGAGTATAATATATATCTTGGGGTTAAAAGGGTGAATTGGCAAGACATGAGAGTTACTTTTGTAATTAGGGAAGACTAGAGAGTCACTTTTGTAAATAGCACAAATATAGATACACGTGTATATGTATTCCCGAAGCTTCTATTTTTCTTCATCATCAGGAATCAGTTTTTCCTCTCCTTCACGACACACATACACAGGTAGTTGTATTCTCTCTCCTTCATCACTGATCTGCTCCTCTCTCGTCTTCATCATAGATTCAATTAGAGAGAGAGAGAGAGAGAGGTCGGCTAGAGGGAAGGAGGTTCGCGTAACCTGTGGCGAGTTGTCGACTGATGTGGAAGGCGAGCAGCGGCGACGGCAGAGGGGCACGGCGGCGCGGGCGAACCAGATGGTCATCGTCGGCGACACAGTGGTGGTCTGATGGTGTTGTGGCTGGTGCAGCAGTCGCAGGGCACTCGCGCGACAGAGGCGCAACATGGCGGTTCTGGCTGGAACTTCGGCCATTTATTCCGATGACTTCCCGACCTCGGTTTGGGCTGAAATTCGGAGGGTAGCTTCGCCTAGATGTCAGGTACGACGTGTAAACATTTCGTAATTTTCCGTTGAGCGGTTTGTCGGAAAATTCGATTTGAAGTTTCGAATTTTTGTTTGGGTTATATTAGATTTATTCAAAGTTATTAACCAATTGCTAATGGGCTTCGTATATATCGTATAGGTCGTCGAGACGGACGTTTCGATATATTCGAAATATTTTTCGGGCGACTTTGGTCGGCGGGCTCTATATTCGGGCGCCGACACTGTTCACTGTCTGACAAATCGGGACTGTTTGTAAGCATATTAATAGGTGAGAATTTACATATATATATATTCTTATATATATGCATATTTGACACTCACTAATAGTGCGTAGAAAATGTTAATAAATCCCCGTTGTATGTTTATGGGTAAATAAAAACATTTAATTAAATTTCTAGTGATATACGAAAAATCTAGGAATTTTATAGAATTTACGGAGTACCCATAAATGGATTAAATGAAGTTAGAGTTAGAAATTCCTGTGGAGAAATTATATAAATTAGTTCCCTGGAGAAATTAAATAAATTATTTCTCGGAAAAGTTAGAATAATTATAAACCTATTTAAATTAAATCGAGATAGGCAGTTTAGTACCACCTTGAGCTCGAAATAGGTTTATAGAACGTGTATGTGGACGTAGATCCGGTTAATAATTTTTTTCCTGTTATTTATATTTTATTGAGATTAAAATATAAGTTAGGGGATTCACGTAGAACTTAAACACGATTTCAGTTCCCTTTTTAGTTTTTTTTTTCTCGTAAAATATAATAAAGTTATATTGTGAATTAAATCGTCCCTGAGGTGGACTAAATTGAAAATAATTATTGAGAATTAAATTAAAAGCATACTAGCATATAAAATCTATAAAGATTGAGTAATCGAGAACCCGAATATTTCAGTGATAAATTGAATTGATTTACTGTATAATTTAAATTATGAAGCATGTTTTGTATGAGATTGCTTGGATTTTATGCTGCTTTATTGAGTATATTGCATTCATGTGGAGGCATTTTGTATTCATATAGCACCATGGTATATATATTGTTTCGGTGCGAGTTGCATGCCTCAATTATATCACGTACCTGTATGGATCGTTTGGAAAGTCGTAACAACTGGCCAGGGGGTGGTCTAGCTCCCAGGGAGCTAGTAACTCTCAATTCTTTAGACATTTGGGGGTGAGGGCTTGGGCCTCACTTGCCGGTTCCCGGGCGGACTTGTGGTCTCCGCACTCTATTTGGCGACGCCCACCCTTCCTGTTGTGGGTTTGTTGCTCCAGCAGTGAACGGTTTGGGATTCCTGGATATTTGTTTCACCCTCTAGCGGTTAGGGTTGCATTGGAGTTTCATTGTCATTGCATTGACATTCATATTGAGCATTTATTTGACATGTGCTTATCTGTTAAGATTATCTGTTATTATTGATTATTGATACTAAGCATTTGATGTCTGAATTTTAATTAAAGATTTGTATTATTCTCTTGGGCGCTAGGGCGCGGTATTTGTGATTGATATTTTAACCGTGATTAAATTACAATGAAAATTGTGAATTTCCTAGTGTAAAGGAAACCGTGAAAACTTAAAGTTAAAAAGTGAAAGTGACCTTGGGGCGTAAGGGTTCCCCGTATGTTAGGCTCTAGTTGAGCTGGGTAGTAGTATATTGAGACTTAGTTGAAATTATGATCTTGGCCACATAGGCCTTTGTGATTGGCGAGTAGTATCATCATAGGATGATTGCTAGACCTTTCCGGTAGTGTGGAGTATTCCTGTTCCTTTAGCCTTTTTGAGCTTATCGCTCATTCTCCCACTTTGACAATGTATGAGTTATGGACGATTCTTTGCCGTGTTTACTGAAAATCTCTTTCTGTAAGTACTCTGGTGAAGTTAAGTGAATTCAGGGCATGGTTTGTCCTGTTCTTGAATCCTCGGTTATGGTTAGGATCCATGGAGTCAAATATTCAAAGTTTTGAAAACTTAAAGCTTGGGGATTTTTATAAAATGTGTTATTCATTTACCCCGAGACTTGTTAACTATTTTTGGAAAGACAGAAGTTTAAATACTTGTTTTATAAAATATGTTTTGAATTCTCAGTACCGGGATTATCGGTAGAAATCTGTTTTTGAAAGAAATTTCAAAAAATTCCATTTCAAATTGTTTGGTAAAAAAAATCGGTGGATTAGGGCACGGGTTGCCCCCTGTTCTAGAAATCTCGAGGTTATTTCCGAGATCTCGGCATCGTTAGAGGTCGATAAATCCAGGTTTCTCCTAGCTTGTTGTCTGGGATTCCTTCATGTGCCCGGTTTTGTTTGGGCATTCTTTTAGGGTTATTTTTATAAATTTTTAAATAAATGTTAAAGGTCTTAGGACCAGATTTGAAATAAGTTTAAAAGTGATTTTAAAATGGTTGTCAGTTTGAACTCTAGTAGTTCTTCTTTCTCCTATAGTTATTCCTTGTGTTTGAGCCCGGACTTGTGATGTTGAGTTACGCACACCTAGTGTGATTTTTGTTGTTTCGGTTGGGTTTGGAGACGTTGGAACCAAATAAGATTTGACCGGGTCCTAACTTGTTTTTAAAAACCGGTTGAATCCTTCGGGGTTCAACGTTTTTCTTTAAAAACTCGAGGACCACGGCATCTGTTTGGGACTAAATGACTCCAATAACCCTTTCCAGTGCCTAGATAGGCAGTGTGAGTTAGAGATAGTTTGGTTGGTTACAAAATCCGGTGTGGAGATAGTACCTTCCCTTTTTATGTTTCTTCGAGTGAACGGATTGGTTCACTGGTTATTGTAATTAGAAGAATGGTTATGATGATTTACTTTCGGTAGTCCTAGTGAGTGATCTATTTACCTACTAGGAACCTTAAGCAGTGTGCTAGGTGCACGGTATGGTAGATAATGTCCTTGTTGTATCTCTAGATGAGAGTGGAGTTCAGGTTGGTTGTCTATAAGCCTAGGTGACAGGCATAGTTATTTACAAGACGTTATATCTATATATATATATATATACGTATACATGTGATGTTTATATTTTCATTGATCCGTAGTTCTTACGATATCCGTAGTGTACTTGAGGTCAGTGATGAGGTTATTGATGGGGTCTCGGATTGACGGGGTGCCTTATGAGACGATTGACTGACCTAGGATAGATGCATGCACACTGGATGGTTAAATTTTTCTAGACGGCTATGAGTGTGATGTTTTGATATTATGGTGAGCCCCCGAGGTTGTGCTCACCCCTACACAGGTTGCAGGTGGACGCAGCACGACTTATGCTCAGCAGCGACGATGCAGGTGATTCGGGACGGTAGTTTTATTCCTCTTTCCGTAGTCATATTTATGTATTCTTTTATTCTCTTGGGAGCCAGACTGTTGGCAGATTCCCTTGTGTTGTATCTCTATTTTGTGTATTTATTATTTTTGGGGTGCTTTTGTATCATTTCGGCACTACCGTATGATTTTCTGTATTTTTATTTGAGCTTGGTGGCTCAGTCAGTATTTGTTGTTTTAGCGTGCCTTTATACCTTTTCGGCATCGCCATGTGGTTTTCTTTATATTTTCATTTGAGCGTTTGGGGCTCTATTGATTTTAGAGGGGTTGTGTAGAGGTATTGGTGTTATTTTCCACTACCTCAGCCCTAGTAGGTTTCTGGAATGTTGGGCTACGTGCCATTGATTTTATTTATGTTGTTATGGGCAGGTTCTTCTATTATGTTGTTTTGGGTTGTCCGGATGTTCCATTTACAAACGGAACTCTGCCGGATTTTTGTTAGAATTTCTTTATTTGAGTTTCTATCACTCAGGTGACATGGAATACTTCATTTTCATTCATATTCCATGTATTTCAATGTTATTGTTAATCTTAGTTATCGTTTTCCGTGATGTCATACCTCGGGATTCACTGGTTCTCCGGATTGGAGTCTTAGGAATAACGGGGCATGACATCACTGATGGACATATCCAGGGACGGAGGCAGAAAACTTTGGAATGGGGGCAAAACAATATTTTCTCATAATTCTATGGGGGCAAAGGTTATTTTTCAATCTATTTTCTCATTTTTCCTTTAAAAATTAACTTCTTTTTGTTATTTTATGGGGTTCCCATTGAATTTTTTTTAAAATACCCTAAGACCCCACAAAATTTAGAATTATAACAATTTCACCCTCACTCACTTAAATCTCTAAGTCCGTGTCTGCTCATACCAATTAGAGACAAACACTGCACATATAAACACATCACCTCACCTATACCCGGGCGATGTGAGACGTCACAATTTTTTATTTTTAAATTATATTTTAATTGTAACCTAACTATAATTATACTTTACTCCTACAATCCTAATTTTAATCGACTCTCTAAACTAAAGATCTAATCTATACTAACGAATTTCAGCCCCTATTTTTTAATATTAAATTATATATTAAATCTTTATAACCTAATTTTTACTATAATTATAGTGTACCATATTTGCACTATGTGGCCATGCTCTTTCCTTATTTTTAAAAATGCCCCTTTTTAATCTTTTTATTTTGTTTTATTTACTTTTTTATGTTTTTATCATTTGCTCTTCCTTGGAAATTATTGTTTCACCTTAATTTATCGCCTTTATATTGTAAATTTCACACAAATACTGAAAATGAGGCCATATTAAGTACGTATAGCAAGAATTGAAGTTTATGCCTTGCTTGGTATAGAACTCAAAAAATTGTTTCTCAAAAAATAGTTCTAGGAAACAATTTTTCGATAACGAGAATAGAGATTAGAAAACAGTTTTTCCAGTTAAAAATTTCACTTGGTTGCTAAAATTACAAATCAGTTTTTAGAGAACAAAAACTCAAAATTTTACTTGGTTACATTTATTAAAAGAAAATTCTAATAAATCACATGAATAGGAAACGAATTGGGATTAATCGAGGGGGAGAAGGAGAAAAAGATAGCAAAAGCTTGTAATGGGGAATTGCTTTGTTCGCTCATGAGATTTGACTAAGCACCAACGTGGAAGAGCTAGCGATTCACCACCATTGGTCATATGGACTTGGAATCAACAAAGTACATACATATACTGTTTAATGGATTTTTGAATTTTGTATATGTGTATAAAATTGCATATACTGATAGATCTCAAATTGGGTATTGACTGAATATAGAGAACATAAATATATTGATGTATATATACATACATATATATAAATACCCATACAAATATATGCCTCTTTAATTGAAATTTGATATACATCTAGAAGAGAATATTAAGCAAGACCTAAAATAAAAAGTCCTAGGAGAGAGATGCGACCATTGATCAAGCCATGAGAGATATTGTCATGGGAGAGATGAAAGTTACGGTAGCCATGGCAGAGACGAAAGCTGTGAGAGATGAGGTACGGTGTATATCTGTTATAAGCGAGAGATGACCTAGCTTATTACTCCATGTTTTTCCCCTCCAACTTATTACTCCGTGTTTTGGTTGTTCTCAAGTTGAGAACTTGAGAACAACTTAAATGTGTTCTCCAAATTTTGATACTATGTAACTCAAATTTTCAAAAATTGTTTTCTGAAACAACTTACCAAGCAACATTTTTTAGTTGTTTTTTATTTTTTAAAACTCAAAATATAGAAAATTGTTTTCAGAGTTCTATACCAAGCAAGAACTTAATTTTCCTTTGGATCCCGAATATATCACTTAACCTGTTCTTAACATTAATTTCTAATTATATTACTATTTTCTTTCTTCAGATTTACTACTTTTCTTTCCCTAAATTTTCATTTGTATGTAAATTGATTGATTGAACTTAGGAAGTGATAAAATCTTTGTTTAAGTTTAAATTAAATTAATGACCCTAAAAAAATTAAAATTAAATTACCATAATTTGCTAATTAGACTAATAATGATCCATTCTACAAACTCCCTAATAATAATAATAATAATTAAACTTTGAAATATCAAGAATTGTAACTCAATTATAATTTGTAAAATACATATGCTTGTGACAAGGACTAGGAGAATACACAATTCAAAACAAATATGTAAATTTTTATTATCTTTTTTTTTTTTTTCGAAAGGTTAAGCAAATTTTATAAATAAATACGAAAATACAAATACAAATTCCACCTTAAGTGGGAACGGGCTAAAAGCCAAGAACAGGTTGCTCATAAAGGCACCATGACAATCGATTCACAATTATATAACAATGTCTTATCACCGAACAAGGCAACAATCAATTGTCTGGAGGGCGTGGCGGAGGCCTTATAATAGATGAAGGTAGATCCAAGCACGACGGGCACTCTGAGCAGCCGAACCATTTTTAAAGGAGCCAGAGAGGAGCTTTTCACGAATAGAATTTCATATTTTCGTTAACAATGAGTGTTGGGAAGAGCACACTCCTCTAAAAATATGTGAATTTCTCTCGATCCAAATATGGTAAATAAATGCTGAAAGTGCCAATTTGTTTATTGAGTTGGTGATGTTCTTTGTGTGTCAATGATGAGATGCCCAATTGACAAGATCATTCCATGATGGAGGAAGAATGTGGATTCCGCAAAGAGATTGGAAGTAATTCCAAATTGGTCTGGTGAAAGAACAGGATAAGAAAATGTGATTTACTGTCTCATTGGAGGATAAACAAAATGAGCAATGATCAGGAAAATGCCATTTAGAAAGGGAATGTTTATCAAATGTGGAAAGTCTATTGAGGATGGCAAGCCAAAAAATAAATTTGTGCCGAGGAACAGAGATTGAATTCCACACTAAGTGATACCAAGGAACTGGTTGATGAGAGTTATAGAAGGAAGCAAGAGTGTGCTTTAATGAGAATTTCCCATCTGGAGATAATGTCCATTTTGTGGCGTCTGGGAGGTTTCTAAGACAAGGCAACAACTGAATTTCAGGAACTAATATAGAGAATGCTTGTGAATGTGGTGCAATTCCAGTATTTGGGTCAATCAAAGAGCTTACCAAGGCATCGGAAAGAATCTACGAGGAGTTAGAATGCAGAAGGTTGTACTTGCAACAAAGTGGGCCATTTCCCAACCAGTTGTGATGCCAAAAAGTGTGAGACATCCCATTACCTATCTCTGCTTTAATCAAGTTCTGAGCAGCCGATCTTAGTTGCATGACCTTTCTCCAAGAATGTGAGCATTTTTGTGGTATCTTCAATTCCCAAATGCAGCGATGTTTTATCAAGTACTCCTTTACCCAAAGCACCCAAGAGCTGTTAGTGTTGTTGGAAGCAATATTCCACAAGTGTTTAAGAAGAACAGCCCTGTTTAGACTTGTAATGTTGGGAAGACCCGACCCACCAACTTCCTTTGGTGAACAAATATAATTCCATACCACTTTAGCTTGATTACTTTGGATATCAGAACCGGACCAAAGAAAATTCCTGCATAACTTGTTGATATTGCATATCACTGATTTAGGTAGCATAAAAATATTAGCCCAATATAATTGCATGCTATACAATACTGATTGGATAAGCTGAAGTCGCCCAGCATAGGAAATGAATTTTGAGGTCCAATGTGATATTCTCCTTGTAATTTTCTCAATAAGTAGCTGACAATCTTGAGCTCTCAATCTGGAAGTAATAAGAGGAACACCCAACTGTTTGATGGGTAAAGAACCACATTGAAACCCAAGAATGCTGTTGATTCCAGTTTGGGTATTTTGATCCACTCCACTATAGAAAACATAGCTCTTACACTGATTGATATTCAACCCCGTCATGCTTGAGAAGACATCAATTGCATTCTTAAGGATAGAGACTGAATGAGTGTCACCATGGGAAAACATTAATAAATCATCAGCAAATGACAAGTGAGTGATTGCACGCTTCTTGCATTTCCAGTGATATTTAAATGAGGGATCAGAGGATGTGTGCATGGAGATAACACAGATGATAGTATATCCATTGCAATCACAAATAAAAAAGGAGAGAGAGGGTCGCCTTGTCTCAACCCTTTAACGCCTTGAAAAAAGCCATGAAACTCGCCATTAATATCAATGGTGAATGAGGGTGAAGTAATGCATGATCTGACCCATGAGATGTACCTTTGAGGGAAGCCTAGCAGATTAAGAGCCTCAAGAATGAAGTCCCAATTCACAGTATCAAATGCCTTTTGGATGTCAATTTTTAGGGCACATCTTGGTGTCTTGGACTGGAGATGGTAGCCATTGAAGAGTTCTTGTGCAATAAGAATGCTATCACTGATATTTCTACATTTGATAAAGGCAGACTGAGATGTATCAATAATGGATGGTAGCACTGGTTTTAGCTTATTAGCTAGAAGCTTTGAAATACACTTGTACATAGTGTTGCAACATGATATTATCTTTACTAATATTATAAAAAACTTTCCTCTCCTGAGTTATTTCCGGTTAAGATGTGAAAGCGTTTTTCTTTTTATGATGCTGAGTTTGCTAATTTTAATTCTCATGTTTGTCACCAACATGTACGACAGATGATGTAATCCATCACCGGAACCACTATTTGTCTATTTCGCAATCAACTTTGCAATGTCAAATATGTGACAAACAAAAAACAAAAGTTATTGAAATTTCACACTGATGAGTCTGGTTTTTCACTAACTAAACCATTTTATTTCATTCATAAGTTAGAGCCAAGACTAAAACAAAGACTCAAAGCTAAAAACCACAACATGACCCTCTTCTACCACTCACTCACCCAAGACAAAACACAAATGCAAACATCAAAAGCTGAAGAACAAACACACCAACAAACTTGTCTCACTATCCCATAACACCATCATTACACACACACACACACACACATATATATATGTCTTCATTTCCCTTTCATAGCTCAACCCCATGTTTGGTTCCCAAGAAAATAATTCAGCCTGAGTGATGAAAGGTTTTGATCACCAGAGGGTTGGTTTGTCATGGAGTTTGCAACCGAAAATGCGGACGATACTGGTTGAAAAACATTGCCATTGAGTTCAGTGCCATTGATGATGTAATTAGGGTTAGGGTTAGGGTTGTAGTTGTACATGTTAGGGAGGCCAAAGGGAGTGGTGGACATAGGGATCGCGGGTTCGGGGTTTTGGGGGATCCTGTGCCTCTGAGGCACTGAAAGAGAGGTGGAGTTCACAGATTGGATGTCATGAATGCTCGGCCTACGCCTATCAACCGGTGTGGAGCTGTTCTTGCGCCGGAAGAATTTCTGGGCATGGCTAGCAACTTGGGTAGGGTTTTTGGTCACGACATAGTGCCTTGAAATGCTTCTCCAATCTCCTTTCCCATACTTGTGTAGTCCCATAAGGAACAACCTCCATGAACAATCCAATCCAAAAGTGAGGAAATGAACAAGAAATGATTAATTAGGTAGATGAAAATTTAAGTGAATGCAACAAAAATGAAAATTAAAGCGTTACTAAATAACCAAACAAACACTTCTAGTCCAATGGTATAACCTCTCCATTTCAATACAGAGTGGAGAGGTTCAGCCCGGATGTGGGCTAAAGTGTGCCTGAGTACTTACCTGATAAAAAAATGACAATAAACACGAACATAGACGATATTTCAAGACATAATTATTAAGTTTAAATCTTACATATACAATAGCTTCACTAGCTAGCTAGCAAGGAAAATAATCATGTTTTTAAGGGAAGTAAATTGAAGATAAAATGGTTCCAATGAAGGAACTTGTGTTTGGACTAGTGAAATATTGTACACATATATATACTAATCAAGTATAAAATCTTTAGTTTGATAGAGTGATGTGATAATCTGCTATATATGACAAAAGGAAAATGATTATCACTCTGAGTAGTCCAAGTAATTAATTAATAAAGTTTTAATAGTCTTTTATGTATTTTAAATTTATTGAATAGAGATCCCCTTATAATCATATTTCACAAAACAATTAATTAAATTTGCACAGTGATCAAATTAAGCTGAAATAGAAAACTATGATAGCACCTAAAATGAAACAAAAATTAAAACAAGATTTTTTTCCCCACCCAGAAAACATAGCATGCATGGAATTCTAACCTCAACCCTGCAAAAATAAAGTACCAAAATAGAACAAAAAAAAAACAACTATATAAGAAAAGATCAAATGTATATATAAGAGCATATATAATTAGGAGCTATATATATACCTGTGTTCTTCTTCAGTCCATGGCACCCCCTTTCGCCGTGGATGATTGGCATTAGCCTTTTTAGGGCGCGACGATGATCCTTCCTCATCCTTGATCTCCAACTCCAAGTCATCACTTTGATCAAGCTCCTCTTGATCAGTTTCAGGATAATTAGGTATAGGGACATGACCAGACTCTATCATCTCCAAATCTTCAACAAGTGCCTCATAGTGTTTTTTGATCTGTTCAATGGTTTTCCAAGGCACCTTGGAAGCAACATTTTCAAAGAAGAAAGAAGAGGTGGGATCAAACTCAGCCAAAGCCTTCTCAAACATCTTGTTCTCCTCATATGTCCACTCTGTGTAATCGAATTCGAACTCGGGTGTTGAGGCACTCCACAGAGAGAAATCTGAAAGGGTTAATTGATCATCAAAGTCTGGGAACTCCATTGCTTGTGACTGAAAGGACAAAAAGATACATTTGAGCAAGTAATCAACACAAACACACACACAAAAACACACAAAGAGAGAGAGAGAGAGAGAGAGAGAGAGATTTTGTGGACTTGTGTTACCAGGCTGCTACCACCTTGGATGAGATTTGCCAAGCAAGCACTTCTAGTTTTTGAGTTTGTCTTATTAAAGTGTATTTGGGAGTGAGGAGTGATGAATATAAATATTGGTTCTTATAGAATGGGAAAGTGAGGTGGATTTACCAAAATGGTCATGAATACATTAATTGATGAGATGTTGAATCCAGGGCCATAGATTTCACAGGATCCTCCAAGATGTATATTTGGTTTGACTGAAAGGAAACATGATTAAAAGTAACTCAAATTTAAAGGAAGGAAATAAAGGAATATATGTTTGGCCAGATATTGTGGGAGAAATATTAAAAGGATAAATTAAGCTAAATATATATATGTGTGTGTGTAATATATAATATATTTTTTTGTTTCATAGGCTATGGAAAGATGGAAATCATGTAGCCAATTCTAGCAAAATAGAAAAAGTTTGGTTAAACTAAGGTTCGTACTCTAGTTGTTCTTTTCGTATTCTACTATCGGAGCACATTGTCACGGGTTAGAGTTAATCTTTGCGACTTACACGTGTGTGCGATGCATTTAATAGAAAATTTTCAAATGGCTAACTCCAAATAAAATTGAATAATCAACCTTTAAGCTCTGAGATGAAAATTTCATTTACATTTTAGAATAACGGAGTTTTCAAAGATATTACTTTGTCTGTCTGGTCTCTTGATCGAAATCAAAACCTCTACGTGTTGATAGTCTAACGACTCAATTTAATAGAGCTCATCGTGGAGCCAAAATAGTAGAAAGTTTTAATTGCTTTATTATTAATTTATACTAACTATTTAGAATTGAATACTATTAACATTGATTGTGCGTATATCCGAATAACAAGGTGAATTGGCGATTATTTACCGAAAAAAAAAGAAAAGAAGGTGAATTGGCGATTTAGTAATTGTAGTAAATAAATTTTATTTTACCTTTTAGAATAATGAATTTTTCAATAAAGATATTACTTTCTCAGCTGTCTTGTCTCTTGATCAGAATCAAAACCTCTACGTGCTGATAGTCTATCGACTCAATTTAATAGAACCCCATCATAGAGCCGGTATACTAAAAAGTTTTTATTGCTTGTCGCCATTCCATTATTAATTTATACTAACTATTTAGAATTGAATGTTATTAAGATTGATTGTACGTATGTCCGCGTAGCAAGGTGAATTGACGATTTAATAATTGTATTAAATAATTGAATAATATTGTTCTCCTACATTAACTTACCTTTTTGGATATGTATCTTGATCGAAACCAAAACTTAAAAATTTAATTTATTGGATCAATGTAGAAGCCAAAATTCTAAACAAGGGATGATTAAAGAATAAATAAATAAATACTAAATTATTATTTTTTTTGCATGGAGAATAAATAAATAAATAACATTATTAAGAGAAATTATGGAGAGGACTTTTGAAAATAGGGGTAAAAGTGAAGTGATGGATTTATATCTTTATAAAAGGAAAGAAATTTAAGTAGACTATTTTCCATAAGGAGAATTGTAAAATCCTTATTTGTAAATAGAATTAAAATATAAGAAAAATAGTTTGAACTGTCCCCATATAAATTAGCATTAGTGACAGCCAGGAAAAAGGAAAAGGAAATTTATGATACCATCATATAAAATTGCCACCATATAACAATTAACTGTGGCTTAAACAATATCCACGTTATATACCTAAACTAGCATGGTATTTATTATTCTTGAGATGATATTTTGACGATAAGTGTTAAATGGAAATAACAGATGTACTTTTATTATATATATTAAATATAATATTTAAATAAAGTGTACATCTGTTATTTTCATTTAATTGCACATTCGTTGTAATATTTAACTCATTTTTTTCAAAGTCAATGCAAGAAATTTATTTTATTGGTCAATAAAAGTATATTATGGACCAAACTCTCTATTTGTACCCTTGTTATCCTTACAATTAACTTTTACATTCAAAATTATTAGAATATCCCAATTTATTTTACCAAATTACCCTCATATGTATTCTATCTAACCCATTTGAGTGGTCATTTATACCTACTCTCTCTCTCAAAATTACTCATTCTCTCTCTCTACAAGTTTTCTGTCATGACTTGGGAAAGATAAGAGAGACGCGCATGAAATGACAGCTGTTGGTACACATAATTCCCGAAAATATATTTGAGGGTAAGTTTGTAAATTCACCATCATCTAGAAGATTTTCTAAATATCTCTAAAGATAGGAGGGTATATACATGATTTCACTATTATTTCTTGTCGGACCAATATTCCAATGATACTAAGAGATGTTTATGATATTATTAAAATATTAGAGAAATTGCTTGCAATTATGCCTTAGTTTAGGGGAGGTTTGTGTAATTATCCATATTATATCTATCTATATATATACTAGTAAATAAGCATGTGCTATGCACATGGTGAAAAAGTTATGATAAATTAATGAAGTAGAAAAATATCTATAACATTATAATTTCAATAAAAGGGAGAAGAAAATTAATGAACGGAACAAAAATATTAATAAAGAAGAAGTCATGTATGATGTAGAGTTATGTGTGTGTGGTTATGTGCGTTGTTGGGTGAGTTTTTGTATGAAAAATTATGTGGAATATATATAGTGATGAAGGGGTGTGATTTGGAGGGGTTTGAGAGGTGACCAGTAAGACTAAAACAAACATGTTGAAGACATGCCACTGATATATAGAGAATATAAGAAAAAATATAGGAGCTTTTGTATTGTGTATTATATTTTAGTATGTGACTATTAGGAAAATAAAATATTAAAATAATTAAATAAATATAAATATAAATTAAAAAATATAAAGGATACACCCATTTAATTTTTTAATATATTTTTCATTTAAAAAATAAATTCAAAAGATATAAAGGACACACCAATTTAATTTAAAGACACACCTAATTAATTTTAGTTGAAAGACACACATGCAATTTTTTATTTTATTTTTAATTTAAAATGTAAATAAAACAAATGTTTGGAAATATTAGAGGGATACTTAAAAGACACCTATTTAATTTTAGTTAAAAGACACACCTATTCAATTTTTTACTTTATTTATTATTTAAAATGTAAAAAAAATGTTTGGAAATAATAATAGGGACTTGTAATTTTATAAGTAGTATAGATATATATAGGATTAACTTCATTTACATCCCATGAAATTTGTTATCTCTTTAATCACACTCCCTGAGGTTTGCAAATTTTCAAACACACCCCTTATTTTTTCTCACACCCATCATTTACACCCCTCAACTATATTTTTTTTATTAAATACCCAAATTACCCTCAACCTATTCCACCCCAAAAATTCACTTGCGGTTAAGAGGACACACCACTTCCATTTTTGCCTTTCACCAATCTCCTATATGTATATATACATATATGTATATGTAATCCATTTTTGTTTTTTCTAAGCACTACCAAGAGTATATCAATTGCTTTGTTTGAGCTTCAATCCTTTGCAATACATATATCAATGAAAGAGATTTCCAATTTTCTCCTCAAACCCATTTGGCAACGACTTCTATCTCTCGTCATCAACATCGTCCTTCCATAGTTCTTCAAATCAGTCGGGTTGGGCAGTGTCGATGAAGTGTTCGATTGAATACTTGATAAGGGTGATGGCGTGGTAGAACTTGCTAGCGGTGGGGAGGTCGGTGGTGGCGAAGAAGTTTTCAAGGCCGTCGGGGAGGAAAATGTGGTGACCGGAGGCGGCGTCTTTGTCGATGGAATTGCAGATGATGGCGAGGAGTTGCATTGGATGATGAAGGCGACAAGGCAGACCATTTCGGAGAGGGGGATTAGATGGCCTGGTGATAGGCAAGGGATGAAGAAGATAGGTGAAGCCATTTTGTGTTGTTTGGGTGAAAGAATAAATATCATTTCTGTTATTTGGGTGCAAGAATTAAGTATGTTTGGGCTAGGGTTTGGAATATTCTAGAATAAATTCAAGATCAAGCTCTTTGGTTTAAGGCCAAATTAAATAATTCATCAAAATATTGACTAATAGGGATTGTGATTGAAGATTTATAAACCGGAGTGCGTGTAAATGAAAGTTAACCATATATATAAAGTGTGGATGTTGTAGTATTTCGTTACTAATTTCGTTTTTGGATTTCTTGATAATTTCAACGCCAATTACCACGTTTGCATTCCGATACTTACACGCGCCATTTGTAACACATCCCACCGTTTTTGCTTGTATCATAATACTACCATATTATGTGTTGTTTTTTTCTTTTTCCTTAAAACAAAAAATATATATTTATAATGATAAATATTTAGTGACGGATTAAAATTGTGTGACAAATATAGTATAAAGTTTGATTTTTTTTCATTTAAGAGATTTAGGATATAAAATGATTTTACTATTATTATAACTTAATTTTTTTTAATGTCGAGATTTTTAAAAATATTTTATCATCGATGCTACTAAACTAGCACTAAAAGTTATGAATGTAATATCTATTCTTTTATTTACCGGGGAAAAAAAATATTTATTCTTTTTAGTAACAGTTGTTGCGATTACCACTAAAGTTCTTCTATCATGTAGTGTGTGAGATTTTGATATTTTATATCTAATAACGGTAGAAAACAAATAAAAAATTAGTAGTGTCTGTATAATACTTATTAATTTCAAAATGTGTGTATTGACACTTATTTTTTTGAGACAAGTGCTTAAAACACTCATATAATAAAGATATTATGCGTGTAACACCCATTAGTTTTTAAATGTGTATTTTGCAACTACTTGTTTTGGATAAATGCTTAAAACACACCTGTAATATAGATATTGTGCTTATACCATCCATTAGTTTAAAAATATGTGTATATATATATATATTTTTTTTAAGAATTAAATTTTATATATAATATCAAATAAAAGACCTAAGGCATAAAAATTAAAATGTGTGCATTGACCCCTAAATTATTATGAATCACTCAAATTGTATATATATATATATATATATATATTTAGTTTCATGATTTTCTAAATTAAAATTAAATATCTATTTTTTCTATTCATGTATTTTTATAAGGGGAAATTCTTGATTTTCCACATTAAACCCAAAAATATGATTTTCCACATTATTTTGGTATTAAGTAAAAAAAAAAAAAAATTTGGTAAATAAACCTACCTAGTTTTTTTTTTTTCTAAAATGAAAAAATAAATGTGCAAATTGCCCCTAGAATGGTGCAAGCATTTAATCCCTATACAGAGCGTTTAAACCACATGTGGTTCTACTTCACCCAAAACCTTTTAATATTGTGCAAATTGCCTCATGTTTGGGGTGAAGTAAAACCACATGGATTATACGCACTATATACATATCATAGGGGGTTAAAAACTCGCGACCCATTTTTTTTTTAATGTCAAGATTTTAAAAAATAACTTGTAATCCACTACAGCTACTAAACTAGCACTAAAAGTTATGGATATAATATCTATTTTTTTATTTACCGGGGAAACAAATATTTATTCTTTTTAGTGGCAGTTGTTGCGATTACCACTAATGTTCTTCTATCTTGAGTGTGTGAGATTTTGATATTTTATATCTAATAACGGTAGTAATAAATAAAAAATTAATTAGTAGAGATTTTGATTTATTATTAATATTAACATCATTTTGTTTTTGTTTTTGTTTTTATTTTTTCTTTTGCAAGTAAAAGTAAAATATAGAGAATAAATTCTGAAAACCCGGAAATAAAAAGGAGAAGTCCAACAAGTGCTTTGCAAACTGTGTTGCTAAACACTAGTGGATTTTTCAGAACAATATAGTTTTTTGACAGTTGCATTAAAAATTTAAAATATTATTGTTTTTAGTATGAATCATGATGCGTGATCGTATCTCAATTAATTTGTATTGATGATATTGCAGCCTACGAGTTACAATATGCGATTTTTTTAAAAAAAATTATGCACTTTGAAACTCTGAAAATAATAAATTAATAAAAAATAAACTGTTTTAAATAATTATAAAAACAAATTTGTGAAAGTGAACTTTTGTAATTGAGGACAATTCTCGAAATTCATTCAGTTCCTAATTTTTTATCAGAAAAGTGAATCAATTAAATAAGTAAATTCATTATTCGTTCATTTGCATGAATTCGTTCACTGATAATAAGGTGTAAGTTTTTCTATAAATAATAAACTTACTCTGATCATGTTTTAGTAACTTCATATATAAAATTCAATATGGAATTTTGTGATTTAGTATGAATATATGGTGATTATACCACATATAGAATAATACTAGAGTACAAATCACAATCTATATACTTACCGGGAAAAAAAATATTCACAATCTATGGAAAATGATAAAGCTATAATTAGCAGCATTCAAACACTAGCATACCAATGGAAATTCAAATCAAATTGACAATGTTTAAAGTTGCTCTAAGAAAAATAAATAAAACTAAAAAGAGAATTAATTCAGGTCATGCACGAGACTTCTGTCATTGCAACATTCATATTTGACTCGACCATGGCGCCCACGGGTATTGGTCAGAGCTGGAGGCGTCACTGAGTCCCGAATTAGATTTAGAGCTCCATCTCTCGAGCTTGAGAAAGTACTTCTGAGCATGACTAGCCACTTGGGTCGGATTCCTTGTCCGTACACAAACCCTAGAAATACTCTTCCAGTCTCCCTTGCCATACCTTTCTAAACCAGTCAAAAAGTTCCTGTGAGATTAGATGGAAAAAGAGAAGAGAGATTAATTTATACAAAAAAAAAAAAAAAAAAAAAAAGCTATAGAAGAAAAAATATATATTAATTCAAATGAATACATGTCAATGCATTAAATTTTTTTTTTTTTTTTTTATTACTAGCGGAAGTGAGAATGTCAACTTGAGTAACAAACATTCCTTAGAATATCCAATGCCGGGAAATCTAAGGATTCCTATGTCAGGTTTGTCCATGGAGGGTGAGTCAAGGTTTAAAATCAGGCCGAATATATATATATATATATTTAAATATGTACATTAAATATAAAAAATTTTCTTCCAAGTGTATTTGGAGATGGACAATGAGACATTATACGTACATGTATATATATAGGTGTGAGTATATACATATCCATATGTGTGTATATATATATATATATGTGTATGTATGTTTAAGGATGAGGAGACAAACTCATGCTCTTCATTAGTCCAAGGAACTCCCCTCTTCCTCGGCTGAGGAGTCGAGTTGTTTGTGACTGCATTATCAACCCTCTCGGTAGTTTTATAGTCCGGCAATGGAACACAACCGGACTCGATCATCATCACATCTTCAACCAATGCCTTGTAGTGTTCTTCAATCTGTTGAATCGTTTTTGTCGGAATTTTCAGTGCGATTTTCTCGAGAAAATCAGGAGAATCAAGATTTAACTCAGCAAGAGCATTCTCAAATAGCTTGTTTTCTTCAAAAGTCCAATGGGTATGTTTTGGATGGGGTTGTGAAGATGAGATATGGAAGAGTGACTCGAGTGAGTCAAAAAAATCTGATGACTCCATTGTTAAAAAATAAAACTAGAAAACTTAAAGAACGGTGAAGAAAAGATAATTATTGTGTTCACTTTTAGATGTATATATAATGGGGTGAAGATTAATTATGGTGAGATTTATTTTTTTGTTTCGAAAAATAAATTATGGCGACATAGCTGGCTTGCAATGGGTTGTAATTTTGTAATCTCTATTGTAGATTTTATTTTTGTAAGTTTTGACTAATCCCTTGTTTCCCAAAGTGGAAACTATTTAAAGGGTAGTTAATTAATGGATTGGGTGCATTAAAGGAATACATATAATATAACAACATGACTTTTGCATGTTATTGAATTCATTAATATTAGTAGTTGTATAATAGGGACCTAATTGACCAAATTAAATGAAAAAAATCCCAATCGATGTGATTTTTTTTTTTCATTTATACTAGTTATGGGAATAATTAAATTAACAACTGCCATCAACATCCGAGAAATTATTGGTAATTACAACGGTGATGCCAAATTATTAGGCTGACATGACATTACTATCCAATAAAATCAAATCTTTTTGCATATGTGTCATATGAGTTGCCAATTCAACAATATAATATATAAGGGAAAAAAATATTTCAATATTCACGTTTATCTCTCTCATTCTATATATATATATATAATTACAAAGATTAACACAACCATAAAGATCAATATAGATTGCCCAAAATTTAACCAATTGAGTTTTAATTAAGGCTATGCAGACTTTTTTTTTTTTTTTTTATTCCGTTTAATTAGAAGAAAATATTAACTATCCTCACTTCTTCTCTTTCAATGTTTCATATGCATCTAAATTTCATCTTAAAATTCTCCCTTCATTTTCTTTCTCAAACAAAAATTTCTTATTCTTTATTTTTTATTTTTTAATTAGTTTCTCTAGATAATAAGCTATATAAAAGATTCGTTGCACATATATAAATATATATATGTAACAACCCGTGTTATTTTTCAATTTTTTGGAATTATTTTCGATTTATTTTCGGTTGTGACGTCACTTGTTCATGACGTCATGATTATTCTTGGTGTTTCATGTATAAATTTTTCGCGTTTAACATTTGGAGCTGACCGGACGGCTGGACGATTGTCTCCTTGAAAACTTTGTGGACTGTCGTTGGTGATTATGTGACTTGACTTGACGTAACGGTAGTGTTTCAGACTTAGTGAAACGTTGACGTGAATTCTTATTGTCGACCAAGTGGATTCGTTTAGACGTTTAACTTTTAGTGTTTCGACTGGGTGGCAGCATGTTGTGTAGACCGACGTTAAAGGTTTCGACTCAGCTGTTCGAGTTCAGCATTTAGTGCTTTAGGGGTTCAACATTTTTTTTCCCTTGTAATGGGATTAGTATGTGTTTCATTTGATTGACGTGTCTTGTTTAGCTGATGTACTTTGTGTTTGTATGTGAGTGCTCCTATGTATTGTTTGACTTATGTGCTTAGGGGTATTTGTGTTAGCTTATTTGTACTTAGGGGTATTCTTTCCATGCCTTATTGTTTGAGGTTATTCGGTGGATCTTGTACGTACCCGGTGTTCCGGTAGTTGAATTTTGTACCTCGAATTATTTATCATTGTTGGTATTATTTATCGGGCGACCCGTAGATTTTTCGGGTACACGTGTTATCGTTTAGGGATTTTTTCGATAATATTCCATATATAATTATTTATTAATAAATTGAGGTTAAATGGTTTTCTTTTTTGTACTGCACTTGACGCTGATGATTTTAGGTCGTTTCTTCGCGGTGGTTATTCGGTTGACGGTGTAATGGGCCATCAGGCTGGGAATTTTATCACAATAAAGTGGGTGATAAATTTTGGGTTATTATTACATAATAACTAAAATGTGTAATAATAATTATTGGTATATATATATAATAATGAAAATTATAAATATGTATATATGTTGGATATTTCTGTGTAGCTATGAGAGAATTGGTTGACAGCCATATCT
The DNA here is from genome assembly GCA_963922005.1 of Cornus suecica. Lineage (NCBI taxonomy): Eukaryota > Viridiplantae > Streptophyta > Magnoliopsida > Cornales > Cornaceae > Cornus > Cornus suecica. Next base: position 42,496,718 of record OY998248.1, read on the forward strand.
TCTCCTTATTGCGACGAACCACCTCTGTTACTTCTCTCTTTTTCTTCCCCGGTCACGACTGTTTCTCCTATGTCTAGTATTAATGATCGATTATCCTTCTCCATTCATTCAACAGCCGATTTATGAGAGAAAGAGAGAAATTACACGAGAAATAGATGAGAGCTTCAACCAGATAGTAGGTCGCCGATCTAAAGGGCGGCGACGGCGTGAACCAGCGGTGCCATAGTTGCAGAGGATATCACGACCTGAGGTGAGGAAGGTCGTTGTAGGTGGGTTTCGACCTAGGGTTTCAGTCACGAGGTCTGGTGGTTCACGACCTAAGGTTCAGTCGGGGTTGGCGACGGCGGCGACGTGGAGGTCGCTGGTGGTGGCAACATTGGTTCGAACTGTGATGGCGCGTGACGAATAGTGGCGAGTTCGGCCAGACCGAGTTGGGTTGACTCGGTACTGATTCGGGCTTCATTTGGCGTGAAATTTTAAGGATAGCTTGCTCCCGATGTCGTACACGATATATCCAAATTTGGTACGAAACCGTTGAACGGTTTGTCGGGAATTTCAAATATTATGGGTTATATTAGATTTATTCAAAATTATTAATTAATTGCTAATGGGCTTCGTATATATCGTATAGGTCGTCGAGATGGACGTTTCGGTATATTCGAAATAATTTTCAGGCGACTTTGGTCGGCGGGCTCTATATTCGGGCGCCGACACTGTTCACAGCGAGCACTATTCACGGTTGGACAGTTCGGGACTGTTTGTAAGCAAATAAAATAGGTAGGAATTTATATATATATATTCTTATATATATGCATATTTGACACTCACTAATAGTGCGTAGAAAACGCTAATAAATATTTGTTGCATGTTTATGGATAAATAAAAACGTTTAATTAAATTCCTAGTGATTGACGGAAATCTAGGAATTTTATAAAATTTATAAAATATCCATAATTGGATTAAATGATGTCAGAAATAGAAATACTTCGGAGAAATTAAATTAGAAGGTGTATGTGGACATAGATCCTGTTAATTGATTTTTCCCTATTATTTATACTTTATTGAAATTAAAAATATGTTAGGGGATCCACGAGAACGAGAGACGTCAAAACTTAGACCTGGATCTAGTTCCCTTGTTGTTGATTTTCTCGTAAATTATAAAGAAATTAAATTGCGAATATAAATTGTCTAATTATCCCTGGGGTGGATTTAATTGAAAACAATTATTGAAAATTAAATTAAAAGCGTGATAGCATATAAAATCTATAAATATTGGGTAATTGAGAACCCGGATATTTTTTAGATAAATGGAAGTGATTTGCTATATAATTTAAATTTTAAAGCATGTTTTGTATGAGATTTCTTGGTTTTTATGCCGTTTTATTAAGTATATTAAATTCATGTGGAGGCATTTTGCATTCATACAACACTGTGGTATATATATTGTTTCGGTGTGAGTTACATGCCTCAGTTATATCATGTACATGTATGAATTGTTTGGATTGTCGCAACAACTGGCCAGTGGGTGACTGGCACCCCGGGAGTTAGTATCTCCTGAATCCTCAGAATTTGGGAGTGAGGACATATGTCTCACTTGCCGGTTCCGGACAGACTTGTGATCTCCGTACTCTATTTGGCGACGCTCACCCTTCCTTGTGCGGGCCTTTTAACCCCATAAGTGATCGGTTTGAGATTCCTGATTATTTATTTGACCCTCATATAGACAGGGTTGCACTTAAGTTGCATTTGCATGGTCATGAGCATTGGCATTGCATGGATATTGCTGTTGAGATTATCTGTTATTATTGCTTATTGATATTGAGCAGGTTATGTCTGAATTTTAATTAGAGATTTGTATTATTCTCTTGGGCGCTATGGCGTGGTGTTTGTGATTGATATTTTAACCGTGGTTAAATTATAATGAAAATTGTGAATTTCCTAGTGTAAAGAAAACCATGAAAACTTAAAGTTAAAAGGTAAAAAGTGAAAAGGGGAATATTAAGAAGCTACGGTTGGCGATTATCTTTGGTAGTTATGGAAAAACTAAGTGAAAGTGACCTTGGGGCGTAAGGGTTCCCCGTATGTTAGGCTATAGTTGAGCTGGGTAACAATATATTGAGACATAGTTGAAATTGTGATATTGGCCACATAGGCCTTTGTGATCGGTGATTAATATCATCACATGATGATTGATAGACCTCTCCGATAGTGTGGAGTATTGTTCGGGTAAGGGTCGGATAGAGCTCATTAGTTTGACCATGTTCCCTTGGCTTTTGTAATTTTGAGCTTATCACTCATTCTCCCACTTTGACGGTGTATGAGTTATAGACAGTTCTTTGCCGTGTTTATTGAAAATCTCTTTCCGTAAGTACTCTTGTGAAGTTAGTGAATTCTGGGCATGGTTTTTCCAGTTCTTGAAACCTCGGTTATGATTCGGATCTTTGGAGTCAAATATTCAAAGTTTTGAAAACTTAAAGCTTGGGGATTTTTATAAAACGTGTTCTTCGTTTACCCCGAGACTTCTTAACTATTTTTGAAAAGACAGAAGTTTAAATACCTATTTTATAAAATATGTTTTGAATTCTCAGTACCGGGAGTATCGGTAGAAATCTGTTTTTGAAAGAAATTTCAGAAAATTCCATTTGAAATTGTTTTGTAAAATCGGTGAATTAGGGCACGGGTTGCCCCCTGTTTTAGAAATCTCGATGTTATTTCCGAGATCTCGGCATCGTTAGAGGTCGATAAATCTAGGTTCCTTCTAGCTTGTTGTCTGGGATTCCTTCATGTGCCCGGTTTTGTTTGGGCACTCTTACGGGATTATTTTTATAAAATTTTAAATAAATGTTAAAAGTCTTAGGACCAGATTTGAAAGAGGTTTAAAAGTGATTTTAAAATGGTTATCGGTTTGAACTCTAGTAGTTCTTCCTTCTCGTATAGTTATTCCTTGGGTTTGAGCCCGGACTTGTGATGTTGAGTTACGCACACCTAGTGTGATTCCTGTTGTTTCGGTTGGGTTCGGAGACGTTGGAACCAAATAAGGTTTGACCGGGTCCTAAATTTTTCTTAAAAAATCGGTTGAGTCCTTCGGGATTCCCAGTATTTTTCTTTGAAAACCCGAGGACCATGGCATTTGTTTGGGACTAAATGACTCCAATAACCCTTTCTAGTGCCTAGATAAGCAGTGTGAGTTAGAGATAGTTTGGTTGGTTACCGAATCCGGTGTGGGGATAGTAACTTCCCTTTTTATGTTCCTTCGAGTGAACGGGTTGGTTCACTGATTATTGTAAGTTGAAGAACTGAATTAAAGATAGAAAATGTGAAAACGACTTTCTCTCTAGGAATGATTTGATAGCGATGCTAGTTATGAGCGATAATCAAGTTGTGGGCATGGTTATGATGATTCACTTTCGGTAATCCTAGCGAGTGATCTATTTACCTCTTAGGAACCTTGAGCAGCGTGCTAGGTGCACGATATGGTAGATAGTTAGTCCTTGTTATATCTCTAGATGATAGTGAAGTTCAGACTGGTTGTCTATAGGCCTAGGTGACAGGCTTAGTTATTTACAGGACATTATTTATATATATATATATATATATATATATATATATATACATGTGTTGTATATATTTTCGTTGATTTGTAGTTCTTATGATATCCGTAGTGTACTTGAGGTTATTGATAGGGTCTCGGATTGGCGGGGTGCCGTGTGAGACGATTGACTGGCCTATGATAGATGCATGCACACGGGATGGTTAACCTTTTCTAGACGGCTATGAGTGTGATGCATGTTTTGATATTATGGTGAGTGTGTGGTTTTTCTTACCCCTACAACAGGTTGCAGGTTTGCAGGTGGATGCAACACGACTTATTTAGTGGCGATGATACGGGTGATTTGGGACGATAGTTTTGTTCCTCCTTCCGTAGTCATACTTGTGTATTCTTTTATTCTCTTGGGAGTCAGGCTGTTGGCAGATTCCCTTGTGTTGTATCTTCAGTCCATGTATTTATTATTTTGGGGTGTCATTGTATCTATTCGGCACTACCATTGAGTTTTATGTATTCTTATTTGAGTTTGGTGGCTTAGTCGGTTTTAGAAAGGGTTGTGTAGAGGTAGCGGTGGTTTTCTTTCCACTATCTCGGCCCTAGTAGGTTTCTGGAATGTTGGGTTGTGAGTCATTGCTATTATTCTCCTTGTTATGGGCAGGTTGAGCTATTCTGTTGTTGTTTGTGTGTGTCCAAATGTTCCATTTACAGATGGAACTCTTCCGGATTTTTGTTAGAATTCTTTACTGAGTTTCTATCACTCAGGTGACATGGAATGCTTTGTTTTCATTCTTATTCCATGTGTGTTTTTGTTGCTATTGATTATAGTAGTCATTTTCTGTGACGTCATACCTCGTGATTCGTTGATTCTCCGGATTGGAGTATGAGGAATAATGTGGCGTGACAATATATATATAAAGAACTTTGTGTATAGAGATACTTAGATTGAAAACAAAAATATTATATATATATATATATATATATATAAGAGTTATATATTATATATATATTAAATACTAATTTATATGTATAAGGAGATAGAGAGAGAGACTTGAATGGGTGGTTTTTTTCTCTTTTTGTTTTGCTCATATATATATATATATATATATATATATATATAAAAAAGATAGAGAGAGAGACTTGAATGGGTGGTTTTTTTCTCTTTTTGTTTTGCTCTTCCATATATATATATATATATATATATATATATATATATTATAGCGCTGAGCTGGATAACACATGCAAAAAAAATTGGTTTTATTGGATAGTGTGTGATGAAAAAAACCCGTAGTTAAAATGTTTATAAGGATGAGTTTAGAACTTTCAAATACTAAACTTTGAATATTTTGTTTTGTTGGGGAATAAAATCCTCACAAATTTAATAAAAAGTTCAAACATATTTTCAACTTCGTGCATTTTCCACTCACCATTATTTGTTTTGTTTTGTATTTTACTTATTTGAATAAAACTTAATCTTTGAATATGACATAGTTTTTGCTATCGAAAACCACTAGTATTATTATAATAATAATAATATATATATTATTATTATTGTTGATATTAGTATTTAATAAGAAACTCACAAACTAATTTGTTTTTGTTTAAGAAGTGTAAGTGATAGTTCGTTTTAGATTCGGGAGTTATTCTAATAAAGTCGAGGAATCAGTGATTATTGCCATAAAGTATCCATTCTAACTCGCGAGGAGATTTTTTATTATTTAAACAGAGGAGGCATAGGAACCAATACTTCTCCATCCCCTCGGCCGAGATGACTTGTGGTTGTGGAGGTCGGAAAATTTCGTTGCAAAACTTAATACTCCTTCTATCCCATATTAGTTATCTATTTTTTTAATCTTACTTATCCCAAAATATATGTCTGATTTTGAATTAATCTTAATACAATATAATCTTATATTTTTTCAAATTATTCATTTTTATTAATTTTAAAAAATAATGGGCTGACTAAAAATTATAATTATGTTATATTATCAAATGATAAAATTAGAAACATAAAATAATCAAAAATAAATAAATTAAAAAGTCAAACTTGGATAACTAATTCAGGACAGATGGAGTAAATCAATAAATATTTTAATGGATAATCACGATTTAGGGGTGAAGGTTGTAGTAGTTTGCCTTAATTCAACGTGGATTGCCTCTTCTGCTTTGTTAGATCATAAAGGGATTCGGATCCTCAATAAAGGTCAGAGTGTACGTAGTAGTTTAATGCATCTCCGTCAAGAGTAAATATATACGTTATTATTTTAATAAAGTCACACAATTCTTTCAAACCCTGCTATAATTTTTTATTTATTTATGTAATGTGTTCAATAATATGTGACATTACAATTTCTAGGGGTCAAATGGACTATTGTCGGCCTAAGATCACAATCTATTTCCAAAACTTTTTTATTATTATACATCGTACGTACATGCATGTATATACTATATATATATATTGAATATCACAATTTATTTCAAAGGATTACATAAAATATTTATATATATATATATATGGGTAAAATGCAGAAAACACCCCTGAACTATTGGCCTTTTGTAACTAACACCCCTGTACTTTAAATAACCCCCTTGAACTATTAATTTGTTGCAATTAACCCCATTTCATTTTAAAAGACTATTTTACCCTTTCTTTTTAAATTTGTTCATTCTTAAAATTATACCAATATTCTTTTATCTTATTTAAGATATTAATAATACCATTCACCTTAATTGTATTAGACTAAATACATACTCAAATAAATAAAAAAAGTTATAAGTTGTAATTATTTTTATAAATAATTAACTTGCTATTAAATTTTAGTTTGATTTAAATAATAAAATATTTATCTTAAGTTTAAACCTTTTTACCTTAAAATAAAAAAAAATCTTAAATATAATTTTTTAAAATTTACTTAAATAATAGACACATTTTTTCCATGTAATATACATAAAGTTTGTTAACTAATGATTTAATCATTTTAAATATTTAATTAAATTAAATTTAAACAAACTAAAAGCTTTATTTAATTAATAAAATTTAAGAATTATATATTTGTTTATGAATATTTAAGTGGTGAATATATGATCAAATTAATATTAATTATTTTGTAATCTATGTTTACAACTAATAAGAAATGTATTAAGCATAATTCAATAAAAAGGGTATTTTGGTCATATTATGAAAAAAAATCAATACAATGGAGCATTTTGAAACAAATTGTTATAGTTTAGGGGGGTTGTTGCACAAAATACAGTTCAGGGGGGTTATTTGCAAAAATGGCCATAGTTCAGGGGGGTTTCTGCATTTAACCCTATATATATTTTGGAGTCCTATAGAACTCATGTGTGTGTGTGCGCGCGGGATGTGTGAGTATTTATTAAAAAATATATATATTATCTCAGAATCCATATGGCCCTTAAAAATTTTATTTCTTGTAATAATTATAAACAGAAAAAGAAATCAATAAAAGTATTTTTTTTTAATGGTCGCGAGCCTTTAACACCCCTATACTATGCATATGGTGCATATAACACCCTATAGTTTGATTTCACCCCAAATCTTTCATTTATGTGTGAATTGACCACATTTCGTGTAAAATGACATATATGGCCTTAGTATATAAATTTCAAAAAAATGGAAAATATATATATTTTTTGAAATATATATAAATTTCTTAAAAACCATAAAATTCGAAATATATATATAATTTTTGAAAAAAACATATAAAATTCGAAAAATATATATATAATTTGAAACAAATATATACATTTTGAAAAAATATATATATAAATCGAAACAAATATATAAAATTCAAAATATATATATATAATTCGAAAAAATATATAAAATTTGAAAAAAATATATAAAATTAGAAAAAAATATATAAAATTCGAACAAAATATATAAAATTCAAAAACATATATAAATTTCAAAAATAAATATAAAATTATAAAAATATATACATATAATACGAAATAAATATATAAAATTTGAAACAATATATATATTAAATTTCAAAAAAATATAAAATTCGAAAAAATATAAATTTTGAAAAGAAAAATATAAATTTCAAACAATTATATAAAATTGGAAAAAACATATATAAATTCAAAAAATATATATAAATTTCGAAAACATATAAATTTTGAAACAAATATATAAAATTCGGGAAAAATATTAAATTCAAAAAATATATATTAAATTTCGAAAATAAAATATAGAATTTGAAAACATATATAAATTTTGGAAAAAAATATATAAAATTCGGGGAAAATATACTTCTATTTTCTACTTTCTTTGACTTTAAATTTTGTTTTGGTGTATTGTACTTTGGTCACATGTGTTTTTTATACTTCTATTTGCACAACTATTTGAATTTTTTATTTTTTTTAATTTTATATATTTGTTTCAAATTTTATATGTTTCTTCGAATTATTATATATATATTTGCAAATTTTATATATATTTTTCGAAATTTAATATTTATTTTTCGAAATTTATATATTTTTTTACGAATTATATATATATTTCGAATTATATATATATAAATTTCAAAAAACTTATTTTGTATATATATATATATATATATATATATTGGTTTCGAATTTTATATATATAAATTTCGAATTTGAATTTTATATATTGGCTTTAAAATTATTTTTCAAAATTTATATATATATTTTGAAGAAAAAAGGTAAAATGGGTATTTAAGAGAGTATAAAAGTCAAAGAAGAGGGTATTCGCACGTTTTCAAAACTTGCAGGAGAATATTCGCACGTTTTCGAAACTTGCAGGGGGTGTTCTCACGTTGTCCAAAAATATTGGTGTCAATACACACATTTTCAAAATACATGGTGTTATAGGCACCGTATTTATACTACAGAATATTATCTGTACTTATGTATGTGCATACATAGAAATGCTAGAATATTTTAGTTGAGAACGAACATCCAAATTGACGAGGTAGAAACATAGTTGCCAACCATTAACCGTGATCACTATATATATATATAATGTTACAAATTGACGAGGTAGAAACATAGTTGCCAACCATTAACCGTGATCACCTCACTTGGCAGGTCATAAATAATTTCTTAATTTGAAGAAGCTCTTACATGTGCCCATGCCATACAGGCAATAACAAAACCATATACAATTTCCAAGAACAAGCAAGTACTAAATCTTACCATGAAATGCTCATCAAGAAAAAAAAAAACAAAAACAAAATAATAATTGGGCCCCTTCATCAAAAACTATATGACCATTTTCTAAAAGGGTTAATAGCAAAAAAAAACTCCTCAACTATACCCTCTCTCTAACTAAACTCCCTGGTGTGCACTAAGTCCCCCTGAACTATACTTTTTGTGCTGAAAACTCCCCCAAACTACAGTTTTTCCTGCACAGTTATAACACCGTTAAGTGAAATTGCACTGGGATCCCCTAAAGTTCTTGTTAATTTCGCTCGCCCCCTGAGATTTCATTTTCCTTGCAATGACACCCCTTTGAAGGGGTGAAATGACCGGAATGCCCTTGTTTTGTCTCCCCTATTTCATAAAATAAATATCTAGGTGGTGAAATTACCTCCATGCCCCAAGATTAGAACTTTATAATATTTGGGGATATTTCCAAATATTTTTTTCAAAATTAAAGTTAAAGAAAAGAGGTTGGAAATATTTCAAAACTTTTAAATAATAATAATAACTAATTAATATGCATTACTTGAAGTGTAACTCTAATGAATATTTCAAAAGATATAGAGTAAGGAGTTATAAATATTTTCATATATTTTTAAAAAATAATAATTAATTGATATATATTAATTAAAATGTAACTCTAATGGATATTTCATAAAATATGGAGTAAAGATATAAGACAAATATATTTCGGCAAACAACAAGTGTTAACCCTTTAAAATAAGATTGTCAAGAACTTGTAACCCCTGGATTCATTTAAAATTGAATGGTCTAGTTTTTCGAATATTTATCAAGATGGAAATTGCAGGTTGATCATTTATTTCTTAGTTTTCATTCAAATTTTTATTTTTGAATGGGTTTTTTTCTTGTAAGTATTATTATTATTAGTTATATAGTTGTCTTTCATCAAGCAACAAGCCACAATCATTATAGAGAATCTCATATGGCCAAATTTTGTTCAAAATATTTTCCTTAAATGAAGTTGGAGCCTTACTAAAAGCAGTGTGTGACATAGAAATTCAAGTGAGTGGCAAAATTGTTACCTTTAAGTTTCAATGTATATATGCGGTCGTAAAAAAATAGTTCTTAGAAAGTGAGTAATTATTATGTTGAAAATTTGGAATAGGAAGTCACAAAATTTGTTTTTAACGATTAACACTTGTTGCTTGCCGAAATATATTTGTCTTATATTTTTACTCCATATTTTATGAAATATCCATTAGAGTTACATTTTAATTAATGTATATTAATTAATTAATATTTTTTTAAAAATATGAAAATATTTATAACCTCTTACTCTATATCTTTTGAAATATTCATTAGAGTTACACTTCAAGTAATTCATATTAATTAGTTATTATTATTATTTAAAAGTTTTGAAATATTTCCAACCTCTTTTCTTTAACTTTTATTTTGAAAAAAATATTTGGAAATATCCCCAAATATTATAGGGTTCTAATCTTGGGGCATGGAGGGAATTTCACCACCTAGATATTTATCTCATGAAATAGGGGAGACTAAACAAGGGCATTCCGGTCATTTCACCCCTTCAAGGGGGTGTCATTGCAAGGAAAATAAAATTTTAGGGCGCAAACAAAATTAACAGGAACTTCAGGGGATCACAGTGCAATTTCACTTAACTGTGTTATAACTGTGCAGGAAAAACTATAGTTTGGGGGATTTTCAGCACAAAAAATAGTTCAGGGGGGTTTAGTAAGAGAGAGGGTATAGTTCAGGGGGTCAGGTGCGAAAAACCCCCTGTGGTTTGCAATATGTGCGTATAAATCCCCTACAGTTTCAAAATGTGTGTATAAATCCACTATGTTTCAAAAATGTGCGATTTACCCCCAAAACGAAATGAAATTCCTAAAATACCCCTTCTAACCTAATAAAAATAATAAATATTCAATTAATAATAATACTCTATAATAAAACTATAATAAATAATAAATAAAATAAAATAAATAAATTGATTAAATTATAAAATCCGAAAATAAATATTAAATTAGAAAAATATATATATATTTAAAAAAACATATAAAATTCGAAATAAATATATAACTTTCAATATATATATATAAATTTCAAAAAATAAATATTAAATTTTCAAAAAAACATATAAAATTCGAAACAAATATATAAAACTCGTAAAAATTATATAAAATTCAAATAGTTATGCAAATAAAAGTATAAAAAACACAAGTAACCAAAGTACTACACACCACAACAAAATTTAAAGTCAAATAAATTAGAAAACCATGAATAGAGGCTAGACAACTATACAAGTATACATTAATTAAAACTTCAAAGAGCCAAAATACAACTTTTCTTTTGAATTTATATGGTTTTTCCGAATTATATATATATTTTTAAAATTTATATGTTTTTCAAATTTTAATATATTTTTTTCAAAATTTTTATTTTCCCCGAATTATATATATATATTTCCGAAATTTATATATGTTTTCGAATTTTATGTTTTTTTCAAAATTTAATGTATATTTTTTTGAAATTTATATATATATTTTGAATTTATATATGTATTTCCAAATTTTATATAAGTTTTCGAATTTTATATTTTTGTTTTCTAAATTTATATTTTTTTTGAAATTTAATATATATTTTTGAATTTTATATATTTTTTCAAATTTTATTTATATTTTTACGAAATTTATATATTTTTTCAAAATTTATAAATGTTTTTCGAATTATGCTAAGGGTATTTCAGACAATTCATGTCAAAATGGGGGCAAAACGCACATATTTTGAAAATAATGGGGTGTCAAAGAACAATAGAGGTTTATACGCACGTATTGCAAACCAAACCACAGGGGGTTTTTCGCACCTGACCCTAGTTCAGGGGGGTGTTTTGCTATTAACCCTTTTCTAAAATTAAAATAATAAATGGGTGAATGGCCAAAACCCCCTATACTATCAAAAATGTGCAGAAAACTCCCTTATGATTCACTTTGTGCAGATAAACCCCTATGGTTTGGCAAAAGTGTGCAAATTCACCCCCTGTGACATTGTTCAGGCCAATTGTTTGGCCAAAAAAGAGTGACGTGAGTTCCAAATGACATATTTTTCCTAAAACCCCAAAATATTCTTGCTCAATTACCTAACTACCCTTGCCCTTATATGGATATATGTATAGCTATATTGCAAGTTGGTTTGACTTTCTCTCTCTTCTTCCTCTCTCCATATCTGCAACATTAATGAGCTAAACATTAAAATTGCAATATATATTTCAACACCAAAGTGGAACACAAATAAGCTAAACATTAAACATTGAAATTGGAACTGGAAAACATCACTCATTACACGAAAGTTCATATTGTCACACAAGTTCACACTGTTTCAAACAAGGCAAATAATAAAATTTACATACTAGTTGTCAAAAATCATATATCATTCAAACACCATACATTAAAAAACCATTTAACCCTCAACAATACTTGTCAAAAAAACCCTTTGTTTACATACATCATTCAGTGGCTGGTAAAAATCATAAAAATCATCATTTTTTGTACCTTGAACCCCACAACTTCATTCATAGACCATGCCCACCACTCTTTCGATAAAATTCAGATATTGTACTCTTCAACCACATGGCTCGTGGGTATGCTCGAACCAGCACCCCACACTACGCCATAACACTCTTTAGCTAAATTCAGTGTTTTAGTCTCGTGCCTGACAATTACAGCTTTCCGTCTCTCCTCAAGGCGTGCGCTGGCTCTAATGCTCTAGACGAAGGCAAGTAATTGTATTGCCTCGTCATTAAATATGGCCAGAGTGATAACAAATATGTATATCCCACTCTTATAAACATGTATACTGAATGTGGTGATATGGATTTGGCTATTTGTTCGTACTTTCAGATTTTCAATCCAGGGTTTTTTTTGTCTTTTCGTAATTAACCTGTATTTATATTAAATTATAAAATAACATTTTAAGGGTATAAAAGTAAATGCACAACTCCGTCATCGGAAAATGACTTAAAGGGATCAAAGCGCACATTTTGCAAAGATAGGGGGGTTTTAAAACCTGCAAGGGGCTTTCTGCATATTTTTTATAGTATAGGGAAGTTTTGCGTCATTCACCCAATAATAAATATATAGGGAGCGTTTGGAAAACCTGTTTTTTGTATTTGTTTTCTGTCTTCAAATATAAAAAATGTTTTTGTATTTGTCTTTGTTTTTTCAGGAAAAAACTAAAAACAAAAAAACGTTTGGATGAAGATGTTTTCACCACTTTTATTTGATGAAAATTGTATTTTATGAATTTGGTATTTTCATTGTTTTTACCACCTAAACAGTGAAAAAACTCAAAAAACAACTAAAAGTTGTATTTGGTGTTTTCATCACTTTTACACACTATTCACAGAAAACAGTTTTCTTGGGGAAAAAACAATGAACAGTAAACGCGTTTGCCAAACGTGTTTTTTTTTTAGTCTTGTGAACAGTAAAAAAACAAAAACAAAAAATAGGGTATCCAAACGGACCCATAAGGGTAGTGTTTGCTCTAGACAATATAAATTACTTATTATATGTGGTTCTATAAGCAATTGACATGTATTCGGATAATTTTTAATAAGGAATGATGAGTTGAGTGGGTCACATAACTTAGAAGAAAAAGGCAAAAGTGCACAATATAATTATCCCCAAGTGAACAAACAAATCTTAGGGGTGTGAATAAAGTTAACCCTTATTTTTATATTTTACAAAAGGTTAATATATGGGTACAATGATAATTTGATATTCAAAAGGTGGGTCTAAGGGAAACTTACTCAATTTTGAGAACTTTAGAGACTGATTTGCTCACTTTTATAATACATGGGTATTTTTGTCACTTGGGATAATTCATGGGGTAATTATGTGAGACATTAAATTAATTAGGTGGCCCCTCAATTACAGATTGTAATTTAACTCAAATATTAATGATAATTTTTATTTTAGGTAAATCTATTAATGATAATTGATATCATCTCTATTCGATGTATCGATAATTGTTTTCAACAAGTTTTGCCTGATGAATATATTGCAACCGGTATTGGCCGGTGAAAAAATATATATATATATTGCAACGGTAACATCATTATTAATATCATTACATATAAATTAAATCAATTTACTACTATTATTTTTTAAAATATAACAAATTTATAGTTAAACTCCATATTGTTCTTATTAGTTTTCAAAATTACGAATCTTTCTTTTTAGGAGGAACAAAATTGTTTGAAAAAGGGTGAAATTCCCTCTATGTTTGGAATCAAATAATTTGGGATTTGGAATTGGAATGGGATTGGGAATGAAATATAATTTCATTTGTGTGTTTGGAATAAACTGTATTTTAAGTGGAATAGAATTTTATTTGTGTTTGGATGTTGAAAGAAATTGAAAAGATTTTTTTGTTTTTTTACTTTTTTACCCCTATCACTATATGTACACATGTAAAAAGTATATTTAATACAACTTTTGATCCATCATAAAAAAAATTGTAAATTTTATATAAAATAAAAAATAATGAACATAAAATAAATATCAGTATGTATTTTTTTTTCTCTTTATAACCATCTACTATTACCATAAGTTATTCCTGAAAAATTATAATGCACCTAAGAAGAAATATTAGATATATTAATAAAAATGGAAAACCAAATTAATAAAATTGAAGAATTTAAAAACTAAACATAACAATTTATGACGTTTTATAGTTGAACACGTGGTAGTAATCATCAAAAATTTGTGTCACTTAATTTGCTATACATACGAATATTTTAGCTTTTAGAAAAAATTTACAAAGTCGCATATATAATATATATGTATGAGTGTGTGTGTATATATATATATATAAAGAAAACCAATTTCATCTCATACTTCGATTGTGAATAGTAAAAAAAAATGACAAAAACACATGAAAAGTTGCAAAATATACCATCTAATAATTTATAGAGATAAAGTAAAGTTATAAACCAGAAAAATACACTCATTTTCACGTCATGCTTATAGTTTAATGATGGAAATAGTAGGATATCAGGGACAATAAAAAAAAATTATAATGTGAATTCCTCAATTTTTTTATTATTACCCATTAAAATATAAAGTTTATATTATTTGTTGTACGAAAACATAAATATATATATACACGTATAATAACAGTTTGATCTTACCTAGATATAACAACTTGATCCTACTTCATAAAAATGACATAAATAGTTTCCTAATAAAAGTGTAATAATAGTCTCCTTAAAAAATTAGAGAACTAACTTAAATATTAAGAGGGTTATATTTGTAATTTAATTATTCTATAGTAATGTTGTTAAATTCCTTATTTCAAATCCCACCAAATCTGACCAATTTTTCACGGATTTGTTACTTCCCTCACAAATTCCTTGGAATTCCATCAAATCCTATTTTTGTAAGAATCTCTTTCCTTCCAAACAACCTAAATCCCAAGCATCCAAACACAATGCCCTCAAAGGAATCTGGTTATTTTTTTATTAACTTTTTTTTTCAAATTTGTTTTTTTTAGTAACTTGTTTTTCTTCATATTTATCTTTCATATTAGGCTATATTAAGTACAAGGTTTGTTTCCAATTGTGTGACAAAAATGAGTGATTGCACAATTTTTTATTTTTTATTATTCATTTTTTACAATTGTTTTGTGGCTTAGTAAAATGATTCACAACCTTAATAACTCGAAGTTCGTCCTGCCAGCTAATGTGATCTAATATAATTTGGACACGTGGATAAAAAATTTTTAAAAAAGAATCAACATTATTTATAGATTTTACATTCATCTTCCTTTTTAAAAAGATTTTGTTCATATTCTATTGGATCACGGAAGTAAATTATTATAAGTGTGTCTCACTTTTCAAATATATATATATATATATATATATATATATATATAAGTGGGTCTCACTTAATGAACAAGGTTAAGAGGATCCTTAACCATATAAGTTGACTTGATTAAAATTAAACAATATTTAGGTCATGTCCAGAAAGACTAAGTTCGTCTTCGGCGTTGATGTTGTCCAAATAAATAAACATAAAATTTATAAAAATATTAATGAGTGTCAATTTGATCAAGTGCGCAAATTGTATTGGATCATAGTAAAGGAGAGGATGACAAAACCAATGAAAATTTTATTACATTTTTCTTTAGTTTCATTTTTAATGTCCAAAAAACATGTACTAAGTCTTAAATCAAGGACAAGTTCATACAATATGGGCCATAACTCCACATATATGTGCATATATATACACATATGTATATTGTATATATACCATGTGTAATATATTAATATTTATGTAGTATATATATATGTATATGTGAAGAGCAAAACAGATCAGCGAAGCACGTTCCTCGGTGGTATCGTACCAAAATTCCAGTTTGAACTGGTAATGCTCGCTTTCTCTCTCCCTATATGATCTTGACACCACATTTGTCATTTTCTTCTTCATGATAACAAAAACAAATTTCAAGCTTTTCTGTTCTTTTTTTTTGGCTCTTTTAGGCAGATCTGTTATGTGGGTCACACTCTAAAAATTAAATAATTTGTCACACTCTTCCATTGATTTTGTAACATTTTTGCAGGATTTTATTTCAGAAATGAGAATTTCAATCATTTATAGAGTGATGAGATTTTGACATATTTGCAGTCACTGTTCTTGAATCTCTTGCTATTTTGGTTGCTTCTCTCTGTTTCTCTAAGGTACCCTCTTTCTATATGTCACTATGTTTGTGTTATGTACATTGATATATATATGTATAATGTTCTATAAGATTTTTTCAACAGTTACTCCCATGTACTGTTGTACATACAATCATATATATATATATATATATATATATATATATATAGAGAGAGATGTGTGTAATATTGATCCTCTTGTGTGGCAGGATCAGGAAGGATGATATGCCTTGATATAAATGTATACATACATTTGTAAAAATATACACATTTTTGTACATGGATTGCCTCTGATAATAGGTTCCACGGTTGCTTAATTTAGAAAATGTACACTGATTCGGCATTGATCTCATTGCGGTTTTTAGCATAATTACATTGAATTGGCATTGATTTCATTTTGGTTTTGAATATTAGATCTTATATTGTTGACATTTTTCGAATTTAACCTGTATATACTAGCTCAACTGGTATGGTCTTGTGAGTACTATACTCGGATCCCAGTTTTGAGTTCAAGGTGGCTAGTGGGTGGGTTCTCTAAAAGAAGGGGGTAAACCTATATATATGTAAATATATATATTATATGTTATGTGGCTGTGAGGTTCACCATTCACTTACTAAAACTGGGGAAAATTGCATTTTTTGTTTGTTTTCTCTTTTTTCTTGCCTTCAAAATTTTTTTCTTTCTTTTTTTGGTTTTTTTTTTACTCAATTTAGAGGCTAATTAAGAATAATTTTAGAAGCTCAATTAGTGATTTAAGTATTGTTTCCGATTGAAGTGTTCCAATTATCGCGGAAGGATGAAGGGCGCTGTGCTAGTGGCAGTTGCTGCAACAATTGGCAACTTGTTGCAAGGATGGGACAATGCAACAATTGCAGGTAATGTTTTCGGGTTTTTTCTTCATTTTTTTATCATCTTTCATTGATGCAATTGATCGAAATACAAGCTCATCTCGTACTTCGAATGGTCACTTTATGCTTTAGCAATATCAATTTCATTTTTTCGGTAGCAATACGCTTCTTATCTTCATAGCAGAGAGTCTTAGCACATTTTACTGTCCACTGCAATGTACAGACTTATAGTAGGCCATGAACGAATGTTTTTATTTTTTTTCTACTTTTTAGATCATCTTTGATTGATGCAATCGATAAAAATCTCGTTGAATACAAGCTCATCTTGTACTTCATATGGTCACTTTATGCATTAGTCGTATCAATTTTCATTCTTTTCGGTAAGAATAAGCTTCTTACCTTCACAGAATAGTTTTAGCACATTTCAGTGTCCACTGCAATGTACAAGACTTATATAGCGACAAACAAATATTTTTGAGCTTTTTCTGCTTGTTAGATCATCTTTGATTGATGCAATTGATCAAAAATGTTGTCGAATACAATCTCACCTCACTTTCTGCTTTAGTCAAATTTCATTTTTTTTGGGTAACAATAAGCTTCTTATCTTCATAGCAGATAGTTTTATCGCATTTTAGGAATAAATATTTTGTTGTTTAACGAAATAAATTGGATTTATTGCAGGAGCTGTGCTTTATATCAAAAGGGAATTTAAGCTACAGAGCCAACCAACCATAGAAGGTCTAATTGTAGCAATGTCCCTTATCGGTGCCACAGTGATCACGACGTTCTCTGGACCCGTAGCAGACAGATTTGGACGGCGTCCAATGCTGATAATTTCGTCTGTGCTTTATTTCCTTGGTGGCTTAGTAATGTTATGGTCTCCCAATGTGTATGTACTGCTTTTAGCAAGACTATTGGATGGATTCGGGATTGGACTCGCAGTCACTCTTGTTCCTGTGTATATATCAGAAACTGCCCCGTCCGAAATTAGGGGATTGCTCAATACACTTCCACAGTTCACTGGCTCTATTGGGATGTTTCTGTCTTATTGCATGGTCTTTGGGATGTCGTTGACTAAATCCCCGAGTTGGAGGTTGATGCTTGGTGTTCTTTCGATTCCTTCTCTTGTTTATTTCGCTTTGGCGATAATGTTCTTGCCTGAGTCTCCTCGATGGTTAGTGAGTAAAGGGAGAATGCTAGAGGCGAAAAAGGTATTGCAGATGTTACGTGGCAGGGACGATGTCTCAGGTTCGTCAGTTTGCGATATTTCTATGCTACGAATATGAATTTTTTTCTGTTCGATAGTAAATTCTATCTTTTTATGTGGCTAGTTTTTGTGAAATTTTGAATTAGGTTTTAAAAGCATCCTACATTGTTGTATGCATTTTTTGGTCCCTATAGTTCTAGCTTCTGTCTTTGAAATCAGTTATAGACTGATATAACTTAGCAAGTCCCAAAAAAGCTACTATCTGTTTCGTGGCCATTTCATACGAGCTTCTTCTCTAAATGCTGGAATTCTGTATTTGTCTATGAACACGAGGTGGCAATGTTTATATATATATATATATCTATGCCATCTTTGTGATTGTCATAATATGGCATTACTTAATTCTCTCTTGAGCTATGTTGGAATCGCTGAACTTTGGTTGTGATCTTATAAAAACTGGTTGCCTTTATCTATGTTTAGAGGAACTTAAATTGCACTTGAAGTACACTCCTTCCTAGTTTATAAGCACATTCGGGCGAACAAATGCTAATAATCGAACTTATTTTGTTCAACAAAACACATTAGAAGATGTTTGATTCTTAATTCTTTAGGTAAATTTTGTATTCTTACTAGTAGTTCAACTTATATCCCACTTGTTCTACTCAGAGACTATGGTGAAAAAAAAAATTACATGTATATATATACATATATTAGAAAATGAAGGGCTTTAACTTTTTTTGCTATTGGAATTTTGGCAATCCTACATATATATAAGATGATCTTAATCATCTCGACGATGAATTGATTTGATAGCTCAGATATTGTTATTCATGGAGGCATTTTTGATCCACAGGCGAAATGGCATTGTTAGTCGAAGGACTTGGTGGTGGAGGAAAAACATCGATAGAAGAGTACATTATTGGCCCTGCTGATGAGCTTAGCAATGAACATGACCATTCCGAAAACAAAGATCAAATAAGGCTATACGGTGCTGAAGAGGGCCAGTCGTGGCTCGCGAGACCTGTCACTGGCGGGAGCACTCTAGGTCTCGTTTCGCGCTATGGAAGCATGGCGACGCAGAGCATGTCGCTCATGGATCCAATGGTCACTCTCTTTGGCAGCGTCCACGAGAATGTGCCGGAGATGGGAAGCAGGCGAAGCACGCTTTTTCCCAACTTCGGCAGCATGTTTAGTATGCTAGACCAGCACAGCAAAACCGAACAATGGGACGAGGAAAATCTCCAGAGGGACGGCGATCACAATGAACACGACGCGTCTGGTGCCGAATCTGACGACAATGTAAGGAGTCCGTTGCTCTCGCGCCAAGCCACGAGTATGGAACGTGACATGGGCCATTTTGGAGGCAATGGCGAAGCGATTAGTAGTATGGGGATTGGTGGCGGCTGGCAGCTGGCCTATAAATGGTCCGAGAGGAAAGGCGAAAATGGGAAGAGGGAAGGGCTTCAGAGAATCTACTTGCATCAGGAAAGCGTTCCTGCATCGCGTCGTGGGTCGATTCTTGCACTTCCTGGCGGGGATGTCCACGCGGAAAATGAACTGATTCATGCTTCGGCCCTGGTGAGCCAGTCCGTTATTGTTTCGAAAGATGTTGGACACAACCCTTTTGGAGATGCAATGGTTCAACCCTCTGAAGATTCGGCTAAAAGGGGCGCGAGTTGGGGCGACCTCTTTGAACCAGGGGTCAAGCATGCGTTGATGGTCGGAGTAGGTATTCAAATACTTCAGCAGGTATGATAAACTTCATTCAATTTTGATATTGCAACATTTCGCTCTTATTCATTTCAAATAAAAAACTGAACTCAATGAACATTTTCCAACTATGTGGGATTGGCTAATTGGATCTTGTTTCGCCATTTATGGAAAATTCCAACCAAAATATATCGAAAAATCATTTGAATTGAGCTAAAACCCGTGATGCCATTCGACTTTTAATAATGATATCACCATAAGCTTTCCTAAGCATTACTAGTTGCAACATTTTTAAGCTGTTAAACATGATTTGCTTGTATATTGTTATTCACAATGCGATCATAAGGTTGGCGAAATTTGCCAAATTTTGTTGTCATGAATGTATATATATATATTTGTATTATTGAATAATTCTCAAGGATATTTTATTCATGTGCAGTTTTCTGGTATAAACGGCGTTCTCTACTACACTCCTCAAATTCTTGAACAAGCAGGTGTAGGAATTCTTCTGTCAAATATGGGCATTGGTTCAGACTCGGCGTCTCTCCTTATAAGTGCTGTCACTACCTTGTTAATGCTTCCCAGTATCGGCATTGCCATGAAATTGATGGACCTTGCAGGCAGAAGGTAATTTTTTCTTCTTTGAAGAAAAAAGTTTAACATTTTTTCATGAATTCTATATTTTTTTTTTTTGAATTGTAGTAGTTCCTCGTTACGACTATAATGCACTCACAAAACTTTGCATAGTGTTTTCAATCAACAAAATCGAATTTTGATTCAGGGGTCAAGAATGGTGGTGTTGGGCCTCTTAGAGCACTAATAGGGCACCACCTGATACACACATTGTTTCTCCTTCCTTGTATTCTATTCTCATGCTCTACTTCCTCCTTATTTCTTCCCACTGTCAGAAATTCAAAATGCTATGTTTCTACCTAGTGCGTTGAAAAATTTAAATTTCCAGCAAATTCATTTGTCGGGCGATCCTAATTATGGTTAAAGACAGTTGATGTAATAATTGATTTGTTCTTCTTGAAATTTTCTACTATGACTTGTATCTGGACTGACATGTCTAGGACATTTCCCAATCTATTGAACCAGGATGATGAATATTCATTTTTCCAAAAAAAAAAAAAAAAAGAGAAATGATACATATCATTCATTGATATTCTTCGTTTTCATATATATATAGATGTGGTAGTTGATTTAGTCTCCACATTTCGCATTTTTCAATGATAGAAAAGGCCAGTTAGTTACTACATGTAGATTCAAGACACAGCTGATGAATTTGTCTTCATGATTTGTATTGCAACTCAAAATAAAAAGGGAAAAAAAAAACTAGGACAATTTTGTCAATCATGGAAACATGCTTAATTTCCTCGAGTTCATCCTTTATTTATTTTTATTTTTGAACTTTTTACGGTGAATCCCGTGTGTGCCTTAACAGTATAATCGTCTTCAGGTTCCTGCTGCTCACCACACTACCTGTCTTGATAATCTCATTAGTAGTACTAGTCGTCAGCAACGTTGTATCCATGAGCTCGGTGATCCACGCCGTGGTCTCAACCACCAGCGTTGTGCTCTACTTCTGCTTCTTCGTCATGGGGTTCGGGCCAATCCCGAACATCCTCTGCTCTGAGATCTTCCCCACACGCGTTCGAGGCATCTGCATTGCCATATGCGCCCTCACATTTTGGTTCGGAGACATCATTGTCACTTACTCACTCCCTGTCATGCTCAACTCAATCGGCCTAGCTGGTGTCTTCGGCATCTATGCTGTTGTGTGCACCATCTCGTGGTTTTTCGTCTATTTGAAGGTCCCCGAAACGAAGGGAATGCCCCTCGAAGTCATTACAGAATTCTTCGCTGTTGGCGCGACGCAAAATGCTGATACTGCTGCACTTGCCAAAAATTAAAATTATTTAAAATCTTGACTCGATTTTTCGTTCTCTTGGAAATGTGAGATGCTTAATATGGTTAACCGAAGACTGATCATATTGTTCATAATACTGAAGCGATTGGCCAAATCCGGGGGAAAAACAGCATATTAACGACATTCGGAATCGGTGGAGCACTTTTTTTATTTTTTGAATTTTTTGATTATTTATTTTTGTGGAATTTTTATTTTTGGGATTGTTTTTACCTCCACTGTTGTATGCCCAGAGATGTTTGAAGGTGAATGTGGCTTCTGTCTAGCATTCAGTGATGCTTATTGTATCCATATTATGAAAATTTTGAATTATGTTCAAGTATTGATTTGGTGGATTTTGGGGGTGAGTATATCCAATGATCATATATGAATGTGTTTTTGTTTATCTAAATGTATATATACATACATATATATTTCTATGCAATAAGGTCTTGCAAACATGTGCTTCTTGTGCTTGTAGTCATTTGGACATGATTTTATCTTTAATTAATACAATCCTATACTTATTTTCTGCAATTCAGTGCAAGAACCAGTCATCAAAAGTTCTTACATATGTGCTCTTCCTTCTTTTTGTTAAGGTCAACTGAAGATAGGATAGAAAAGCACAAATGCTACATCATGATTATCCCCTTATATATATATATATATATATATATATATATATATATATATATATATATATATATATATATATATATATTAAGAGGTATATGGGTGAAAGGAATGGCCAACTTAGGCTTAATTTAATTCTGGCCTAGTCGGCATGAGGTGGTCAAACCAACCAGCAGGCAAAAAAAATATAAATAAATTATTCACTATTCTTTTTCACGTTTTCATGGAGCAATATATATTTGATAGAGTTAGTGGAAGTTAGAACTAGACTCCCAATTATGATATTAATGTAAGACCAAAATATCTACCACTTTTCTCGAGTCTATTTCAAGAGTGTGATACTTTTTATTATCTACCACTTTCTGAGGATAATATGGTTCTTAATTAGATCTTTTACCACTTCTTAAAGATTGTAATTTTGGGACACAGTGTACTCGCTTCTTGAGCTCGCTATGACAGTCACATTTCTAATGCATTAGAGAAAAAAATTCAGTGCAATTGATCTCTCACTTGACTTTGGTCCAATAAAAATATGATAGACCAAAATTTATATGATTACAAGCAGGTTTTACAGATGTAAGCCCGTCATAACACTAAATGAGATCCGGTGGTTCATTAGATCTCGCTCAATTGAATTAAAGTCTACTATGTAGATATTCTCCCTCTTGCGAAGTTGTACAAACTTCTCTAAGTATTTCGAAAAAATTGGCTTTTGATACCATTTGTTACAAACTACCACGTTAAGTAGATATTGTTTTTTTTTTTTATTTGCATATTTATTCCTTAATGGTCACAATTTTTGTTAAAACGTGTCTATATAGTAGGGGAATATTCATATATATTAGTGTATCTAACATCTCTCTTCAACCAAGTTGGAGGCGACAAAGAGAATGGATATGTTTGCTCAAGGACAGGCTGAGAAGACGAAAGGTCTCTTTTGAGCATTAACATGTTATTGGCACTATTAGGCTGTGGTGACACTACACATGCCAGTCTTGATTGAGACTTCTGATCTACATAAATCCTACTTGGGTTACTTTTGATCTTCTCAAATCTTACTTTCCAAACCAAGTCCAGGGGACATAATTTGAATTTTATTCGATTAGTGTGTAAAGGTTATTTTGCACGGATCTCATTAATTACTTGAGTCAAATGCTTTGATTATCGAAAAATAACATGTGAGATTAAAAACTTGTGTGTGGAGTCTAGGATTGTAATTGAAAAAAGAAAAAAAAAATTCAGTTATGTTAGTATTTCACTAGACTTCGACCAATGAAAATCTAATGAATCAAATCACATATGACATATGATAAGGATTGTGTCCTATCAATTAGATCGGCCCCACCTCAATCAACTACCAGATCAATTAAATTCTCGAGAATTTAAAGTCCAAATTAGAAATGTCAATAATCTTGAAGCTTGTGGAGAAACATGTTGGAAATTGATGATAAAGTGAACCGTGGAAGTCAATTTTGTGGAGGTGTCCACTAACAAATCCCCCCAATATTGGCCTGTCAAAATAATGATCGAGTGTCAAAAAGGGGAAAGTTACCGGTACTCCTAACACAAGTATTTCTATATTTTCATCAGACAAAGAAAAGAAAACAGATAAATAGATAAAAATTCTCCATATTCCATAAATTATGTAATTCTCTTCGTTTTTTAGTATAAAAACTTAGATGGAAATGTAAAAGAGGGATTGTACTGGCAATCATGATTCGCAGTATCGTTCAATACGTTACATATTATCTCGTAATGTTTTTGAAAGTGTTGATACCGTTATTTAGTATTGATACTCATTCAATATTCATTTTCAAGACCAATATTGTCCGAATCTGTTACACCGGTATCGCGACCGTTACCAAAATTAATACCGCGACTGCGAATCATGGTGGCAATAAAATTTGTTAGAACACCATTTTTTTTCCTCACACTATTTCCCTAAAGTTAGTTAGTTAAAGGTTAAAAATACCCTCTACCACTGAAATAAGGCAATTAGGTAAAATTCCATATGCCAACTAACATGAAAAGCCAAATTTTATTATTACAAGGGTCCGATAGGTTGCGCGATTTTGGAATTGCAATTCCAAATAAATTATTCGGATGAGTCTTGGAATTCAAGTGTAATTAGATTTTAATCTCAAATCCAATTTGTATGTAAATTTCAATCCTAAATCCAATTTGAATGTAAAATATCATAAATCTTTAATTAAATTAGACAATATAGATAGATTTAAGTATGTAACGACCGTTACAATAACGGTCGGTTCGGAATGGATTTTGGCCCACCTATTACCGTTACGGACCAATATAGCGGTGTGGGCTAGTTCTTACACCTGAACCGGCCGTTACGGTGACCGCAACCCCGATTCCGACCGCTTCTGAAAATGTCGTAACGGTTAATCACAGTTGAAGGCTTGAAGTTTTTCAAATATTTGGGTTAAGAAGTTTGGACATTGAACAGTAATTCATCGGGATATGCTCAGGGTCAGAATTATCATTATCAATTACGAAGAGAAGATGGTCTACTAATAATGAATCAAATGTCCACTAAAGATACAGTTCAAAATTGGCAATCATTTCATGACCCTCAACCAGAGCAACAAGATCTATCACGAAATTCATTTTGGTGGTGAAGCATATACCTTTTTAAAATTATTTTGCATTGTTGAAAATAAATTATATCTTTTATTATTTGATTTTTTTATTTATTTAAATTTAAAATTAATTTAAAAATATCATAACAATTATATCATAAGCATTGAAATAATGACGACACCATTAGATTTATTAATAACTCATTTTTTATATTAAATCTCTTTAAAAATTAAATAAAATTCACTTAAATGTACCAAAAAATCATCTTTATTCATTCATGTTGCCAAAAGTATCCAATTAGAACATTTTGGGTAAGATATGCAAGATTTTAAAAAATTAACGATTATGATAACCGAGTTCCGTTACGTAACCCCGATACTGACCCAAGTCTGTTACATCGATACCGTTACCATTACCGCGACTGTGAACCTTGATGAAACTATGAATATATATGTATATATGCATGTGCATATATGTGTGTATATGTATATGCATGTGATATACATGTATGTACGTATGTTGATATGTAAATATGTGTGAGTTTGTGTGTATGCATGTCTATTCATATTCCAGGATTTTGTTTTAGGAGGGGCGTAATATGTTATATTCAACCCATGTAGAAAATTCACTAAATCAAGAAAGGTTGAAACAACGTAATGTTTTTCCAAAATTTTTACGGAAATGTAATGTTTCTTGGGCTAACAAGGAACCTTTAACCAATATACTCTACGAATTTTGTCCCGAACATTAGGATTTGTAGTCCAGGATTTTAGTTCATAGTCCTGGATCTGCTTGAAGACCTTGAAAATTGATATCTAACTGACTTTGTTTTACATTATCCTACTTTCTCTCTATAGGGGTAGTCAACTTTGATTTTCTTTTGAAATAGATATTGATTCTCTCCATAACTGTTTTTATTTTTAAAAAAATATTTATTTACATATAATATTAACACTTAAATTTTATAACCTTTATTGAATAAATAAATCACCCATAAAGAAAAAAAAAAGAAATAAGAATAGACTAAATAATCTCAAACCACATAATTTTTTTTTAACGCACTACATGTATAATATACGAATATTTATTATTCTCTACCGAACAAGACAAAAAATAAAATATTTGTGAACAAAAAATAGGAACTAAGTGTTTTTTAAATTTTATTGAAGTAAAATGTGTTTTAAAAATTGA
This sequence comes from Cornus suecica, assembly GCA_963922005.1. Lineage (NCBI taxonomy): Eukaryota > Viridiplantae > Streptophyta > Magnoliopsida > Cornales > Cornaceae > Cornus > Cornus suecica. The sequence goes on from OY998248.1 coordinate 42,523,245, forward strand.
TAATATATTGTTATTTAGGGTATTTTTTATCTTCTATTTTTTTAGATTTTTTTAGAAATTAATGATATTTCATGATTCTGACTTTTTATTTGGTAGGTAAATCTTGAGTAAATAATTTAGTTTGACACGCATGCTACCACTAATTATTTGAAAGAAAAAGAAATTAAGGGGTCAATTTTATAATATCAAATATATATATATATATATATATATATATATTATTAAAAAAAACGGGCACATGCTCCCTCCACCCTGCATCTATGTATACATATATATATATATATATACATGAGTGTATATATATATAGGCATATGTATATATAAGTTTTTGTGAATATGTATGTATATTTGTAGTTATGAGAAAGAGAGTATTTTATTGGGTTAAAATTTTGAAGAAGATTTGAAATTGAAGTTCCAACTCCAAATCCAAGGTTCCAATTTCGTCTGAATGTACCCTTAGTTTGTTTTTCATGAGAAGAGATAATGAGCATGTTTACTAACAGGAAACATGAAATGTTTCCTGTTTTTACTTCCTGAAATGAAGAAGTAAAAGTAAAAAAAATTTTACCAATTTATTTTTACTTTTGCCCTTAAGAAAACGTTTCCTTAAATTGTAAAGAAAAGAGGAAACAAGAAAAATGGTACTTTCTCTTTTTGTTTCCTCTCGCCTTCAAAATGATAAAATTTCAAAGTTGTAAAATTGTGACTTTCATGTCTTTTGCACTAATAAATTTAAATATTATATATAAATAATAAATAAATAAATTTTTTTATAAATTAAATAAAAATATAATAAATAAAAAATATTTATAAATAAAATAAAAATAAATGAATAAATAATAATAAACAAAATAAACAATAATAAAATAGATTAAATAATACATAATAATAATAATAAATAAATAATAATTATGATAAATAAAAAATACAAATAATAAGAAATACAAATAATAAATAAATTAAATATTTTTATAAATTAAATTAAAATATAATAAATAATAAATTAAACAAAATATATTTATAAATTAAATAAAAATAATGAATGAATGAATAATAAAAATAATAAATTAAATAATATACAAAATAAATAATAAATAAATAAAACTTATGATAAATAATAAATAATAATAAATTAATTAAATATTTTTATAAATAAAATAAAAATATATATTAAATAAAAAATATTTATAAATAAAATAAAAATAAATGAATAAATAATAATAAACAAAATAAACAATAATAAAATAGATTAAATAATACATAATAATAATAAATAAATAAATAAAAATTATAAAAAATACAAATAATAAGAAATACAAATAATAAATAAATTAAATATTTTTATAAATTAAATAAAAATATAATAAATAATAAATTAAACAAAATATTTTTATAAATTAAATAAAAATAATGAATGAATAATAGTAAAATTAATAAATTAAACATATTTATAAATTAAATAATAAATAATAAATTAAATAATATACAAAATTAATAATAAATAAATAAAACTTATGATAAATAATAAATATAAATAAAAATAATAAGAAGAAATACTTATAATAAATAAATAAAAAGTAAGAACAAAATTTTTTTAGTAAACATAATTTCTATTTTTTATTTTTGTTTTTGAAAAAAATTAAAATTTAGTAAACAAGATTTTACTTTCTGTTTTCTTAAGGAATCAAAATTATGATTCTACTTCTTCAGAAAACGGAAACATAAAATATTTCCTGTTAGTAAACACCACCAATAGTCAACTTATATGATATTTTTCAATTTATAGTGAGTGTACCTATTTTAAGTTTGGCAGATTTTGGCCATTACCCAAAAATATCGAAAGAGTGCAATGAACCTGCAATTTATTTGGAAGAAAATGATAAAGTTTGGTAAAAGATTTAATTTTAGGCTTATAAAAAATAGGGATTTGAAGAAAAGTTGAATGAATGACCCAACTGGAAGGGGTAACAAATATATTTTCTCCTTATTTTTACTCATCTTACTCTTTTTTATTTCGAATATTATTTTAATTTTAATTTTTTTCTCATTATTGTTGTGTTTAACATGCACATTATCTTCTTTATCCAAAACTTTTTCCTCATGTTTATCCAAATGAAGCTAACAAACAAAAAGATACAAAGACAGAAAAGTATCAATTACATGTGATATGATATTACAATATACTAATATAGAAAAGAAAAATATATACAAAATCTCCAATGATACAACTTACAACAAGAATCATATCACATGGAAATGCCATATTGTACAGTGGCTACTCTACTATGCTACAAAAAGACCAACACACAGCCACATTTCGTCACATGAATTTTGTACGGTCACGGACTCAAATATAAATTATATATATATGTGTGTGTGTATAATTTAATCTTAATAGGGTAAAAAGCCAACAGATGGCTGAGCTCCGGTAGTGGGGATGGCCGGAGACTCGCCGCACTTCGGACATCTCGCCGGCGCTCCGGCGAGAATTTGGCGGCAAGAGGGGCACGACGAGTGCGAGCCGAGCCACGTGTCGATGCAGGCGACGTGGAAGCCGTGGCCGCACTGCGGGAGCGCGCGGATCTCGTCGCCGTCGGCGTACTCCGTCAGGCAGATGGCGCACTCGGCGGCGAATTTTCCCGCGGTGGAGTTGTCGTAGGTGAATCGCGGCAGCGACTGGAGCGTCTTCTTCTTGAGGCCTCGGTTGGCCGACGAGGCCTGCGAGGCGGCGCCGCGGCGGAGCCAGGCGCAGCGCGCGACGGAGATGAGGCCGACGACGCAGATTAGCGCGCAGAGGAGGGCGGCGAGGATGACGATGAAGTCGGATTCGACGGCGACTGGCTCCGGTGGCTCCGCCGAGGAGGCCGAGGAGGACTTGACGACGGTGAGGAGTCGACTAGAGCGAGTCATGAGGATTCGGTGCGTGTGAGTGTGTTTTGTGTGTGTGTGACAGAAGAGGGGTTTTGAGGTTCATCAAATGATATATATATATATATATATATATATATATATATTTTTTTTTTTATATAAGGATAATTAGTTTTATCCTAGGAATTGTAAAATTACACTTACATCCCCTCTCATTTTAATAACTATATTTTCACCCCTTAGAGTTAATAAATTGTAACAAACACTACCTTTTGGTGAAAGTAGTCGACAATTAACCCTTATGTAAGCAGTTTTTTTTTTTTTTTTTCATGAAATATCTATAATACACTTATTTAAATGATACTTCCACTGTCCTAAATTTGTTGTCCAATAAGGATTTTTTGATTTTTTAAGAAAATATATTTTATTATACTGATATTAAGGAACTTTTTATTTTTATCCTTGTGAAATAAAAAAAGACAAAAGTTAGTGGATTCTGATATTTGTTTAAAGTTATTATAAGAAGGGTAATTGGAAAAGTGAAAAATTATATTGTATTGGAGTTCGAAATTAGACAAGTAAAGTTGAGAAAATAGACAACTAATATGGAACCGAAAGAATAAATAAGTATGGGTATATAGATAGTTTCACATCTGCAGTAGCTAAATGATAATCATTTATAAGGGAGTACGTGTAATTATCAGAATGATAGGAGTATAGGTGTAGTTTTACAATTCTTGAGGGGTTAACTGTAATTATCTCATATGTAAATATATATATATATATATATATATAAAGTAGGTGATAGATATACTTATTTTAAGGGGTAAACATCGTCTCAAGTTCACCTCTCACTGGTCCAGGACAGTGAAGGCCCACAGGTTGAAAAATGAAAAGTTATTCCAAGGGCATATTAGGTCAATCACAATAATTTTAGATTAAGTACATATGGCTATGTTATGTGTATATTCATACATGCAATCACATATATACATACGTCTCAATGAATTGGAATTGCAGATGCCCAAAAATCTCAAATTTCTTCCCAATTTTTTTTGCTTTCCCTCCAAATCGGATCCCCCTCAAATTAATTTCAAATTTAATTACTTTATTCATTCATTCAACACATGCTTGTTCATTCATTTTGCAAAGAGAGACCATGTTCCATATTTGAAAGAGGGATCTTGCAAGACGAACCACCATTGTTGTCGATCATTGTTTGCCTTTTGTCAATTGATTGGAATTCCCAGTTGCCATTGTTTCGAAGTCGCTGGAGAAGAATCTTACATTACCCATAATTTGTTTGGGTCTGAGAGGTACTGGGTTTGTGTTGTTCTTTTTTGTCTCTTTAATATTGAATGGTAGAATAATATATATAGTATATATTGTGTTGATATTATGATATATAGTATATATTGTGTCAGAAATAATGAAAATAGTATATATTGTGTTGATAATGAAATGGTACTGGGTTTCATTTTTTTTTCTGCCATTATTGTGATATATAGTATATATTGTGTTGATATTATTCATTAATGCTTTTGTTACTGCAAAAGACTTGCAACATATATATATATATATATATATATATATGTGTGTGTGTGTGTGTGTGTGTGTGTGTGTGTGTGTGTGCATCATTATTTTAAGATTATTAAAATCAGTATATCATTGGCTGAAGAATATAGTAATGTTGGATCCACTTTATGGATGTGCATCTTTAATCACAAAGTAACTCATAAAACCCCAATCATAGATACAGACCAAGCATGATGGCATTGACAATTTTTGAAACAGATATATTGGTTGTTGGTTATTCAAACAATTTTAAGCTTCATTATATAATTTTAATGTTGGTTGTTGTTCTTTAAATATCATTGTGTGTAGTAAACAATTACATTCATTAAATCCTTTAATAATTTATTACCTTATTTGAAGCTAACAATTTATTTTGTTGAACCATATTTTGTTTACTGTAGATTTGATAGAAGCCGAAGCTTGTGTGACTATTTCTGATACCGAATCCGACAATGAATCAGCTAGTCTTCAAGTTGATTGGATGCCTTCTCTAGACATGGAGTTTGATTCTGAAGAAAATGCTCACGCATACTACAATGCGTGTGGTTTGAAGCTAGGCTTCAGTATACGCCGCGAGTACCGAAACCTTAGCCGTGTTGATAGTAGAATAACCTACAGGCTTTTCGTTTGCGCTAAAGAGGGTAAAAGATTGAAGGACAAGCGTGACCACAAGACCATAAGGGTACGGGCAGAAACGCGAACTGGATGTGGCGCACGAATGCTCATAAGGTACGACTCCAACATCCAGAAGTATGTAGTTACCAAATTAGTTCTTGAGCATAACCATCAGTTGATGTCAGAAGAATGTAGCCACATGTTGCGATCGCAGAGGAATATTAGTGGTGTTCATGCCATTGACGTGGAACTTGTTGTTGATGCGGGGATTCCAGTCCATCAAACTTTAGAGTTAAATTCTCGTGAATCCGGTGGCAGAGAATCAATTGGATTTACTAAAGTTGATATCCAAAATCACATACGTTCAAAGAAGGCAACATGATTTGGTGAAGGGGGAGGCATCCTGGCTAACTGACTATTTTCACCATCAAAGCTGTGAAGATCCTCACTTTATCCATGCAGTTCAGTTGGACAGTGAGGAAATGATTACCAATGTTTTTTGGGCAGATTCGAAAATGATAAGTGACTACAATAAATTTGGAGATGTGGTAACTTTCGATACCACGTACAAATTGGTGCATGGAAATCGTCCTTTTGGCGTCTTTTTGGGTCTAAACAATCACCAACAATCTACTGTTTTTAGAGCTGCCTTCATGTACGACGAGACTTCCGACTCATTTATGTGGCTCTTCAAGACATTTCTAAGGGTGGTGCAAAATAAATGTCCAAAAACAATATTCACAGATCAAGATGCCGCCATGGCAAAGGCATTAGTAATCGCAATGCCGAATACGAAACACCTTCTTTGCACATGGCACATTCTTCAAAATGCCCAAAAGAATTTGGGGAACCTGACGTATGCTAATGTGGGGATTAAATCTGTCATCTCCAATTTAATGTACAAGGTTGATGATGTTGAAGAGTTTGAAGTTTGTTGGCAGTGTATGCTTGATAATTTCAATGTCACCACTAACACTTGGCTAGCTAATTTGCTTTCAATGAAACATGTTTGGGCATTGGCGTATATTAAAAATGTGTGGACTGTTGGGATCCGCACTACTCAGTTGAGTGAAAGCTTTAATGCTGGTTTGAAGCAATATTTATTGAGGCAGTATAAACTCCCGGATTTTTTTAGACACTATGAAAACTTGTTGCACGACAAACGTTATAAGGAATATGAAGCCCAATATGATCTCATTCAAAAACTGTCAAGGTTAAGGCACCCATGCCTTACTCTACAACAAGTTGGAAAAGTTTACACTGCCAAGATACTTGACTTGTTTCAGGAGGAGTTTATGTACGCTGCCATGAATGAGACATTGAAAATGTCTACCGAATTCCCCGGTGGTGTGTGGGTATACGAGGTTGGTAAGGTTGACCAACATGTTCCCTGACGGATCACAAGGACTGTTGATGATCATTTGATATGTTCATGTGCTAAGTTTGAAAGGGTTGGCGTATTGTGCAGACACATATTGAAGATAATGAAAGACGTAATGTTATTGAATGAGATCCCGACACGTTATATACTGAAAAGGTGGACAATCAACCCAACAGAGGGAAACACGGAGAACACAACTTTAAATGATATAATGACAGATCCTAGACTGGAAATACGTCGACGTCATAGGATTATGTGTCGCTATATGAATCAGATATCCTCATTTGCTAGTTGCAGTGAGAATGGATTTAATGAAATCATGGCTTACATGCATAAATTGAAATCAATAGCGGAAAAAAGTGTACCGACAGATTCTCATTTCTGTACTGGTTGCAACTCTAGCAAAAAGACAATGACGCTGGTTTTGGAGAATGATGAAGATATTCAGATCCTAAATTACACCGGTAACATGGCCAAGGGTTTTGCAAAGAAGGATATTTCAAAAGGTCAAAGGCGAAGGCCCGTAGGACCGATGGAGAAAGCGACAACTCGTAAGAAAAAGGCATGTCGTGCTAAAAAAATGGTATGCATATCTATGGATTCTTGTCATTATTTTTTGTACTAACATTATATTATCCTATAAATTGCTTAATTATTAATGTTAATCACTTATTCATATTAGAATCTGCAGGGCAACCCTCTTAATACCCGCGGTGGTATCCCTTGTTTTGATGAACAAACAACAACTGTAAGAGAAGTAAGTTACCTTATCATGTTATAGTCCAATTTTTTTTTTTTGGCATTTGTCTTTTCAAGCAACATAATACATTATTAATTTATAAGTTCTTTTACTCCAGATTATGAGGGAATCCAGAATCGCATTTGAGCCTTCGCCAACAACGCCAATGACTGCTATACAAGGCCCAACCACTAGCATCACTACCCAGTTTCACTATCCAGTTTCACTGCCCAGTTTCACCTATTTGATGAGTGACAAATCATGATATGTAGTCTTATGAGTACACTGACTATTGTTTTTCTTGTCATTAGTCTAAAGATTTTGTAATGTATTAAAGACTGATATAAATGTCAATTGCCAATTTTGCTTTCGGTTAGCTTTGAAATATTGAAACAAAAAAGTTCTCGGAAAGTACAGTATGGCGAGAAAATGAGCCATCAGTTTTGGGATGCAAAGATACCATACTATGGCTTTTCAATTCAAAATTACAATATGTATTTTGTAATCCATACTATGGTTTTTCGATTATACAATGCCCGTAAGAGAAATAGTTGGTATTAGGTTTTCATACTGATGGGATGAATTTATTCAAGGGGGTTTTCGGCAGTCAAATTGTTATTCACTATCATTGGTCTGTCCTACCAAAATTTATTAGTGTCTTTATTTTGATCTTGGTGATAATATAGAATGAAAGTTCAGTTTAATTACCAAGCCAGACTTGTTTGAGAGAGCAATAATTAATACTCACTCCGTTTTAATTTAGTTGTCCAGTTTCGAATTTCAATATAATATTATTATATATTTTCCCAAATTACCCTATTCACTAACTTAAAACAAATTCAAATATTTTCATTTTTTTAATTACCTTCGATTTTTTTTTTTCATCTAGAATTTGTTTGCGCAATTAGTTTGTCATAGAAAGTGTAATATATAGAAGAAATAAACAGGACCTGAGGTATCTTAATGGAGTTTCTATCACTGAGAAAAGCAGGTTTGTCATGTAATGTAAACCAAATTGCTTTTATATATTTTTGTATATATGTTTATGAGTATATGGGTAGATATGTTATGTATATGTCTATGATTTAATGTATGTATGGTCATGTATCATCACTTTTAACTATAATTATGGTAACAAGTTTAGTTACAGCAGTAACTTTCAAACATTAAATGAATGGCCGATAATTGACCCCCCCCCCCCCCCCCCCCCCCCCCCCACAGGACGCGTGGCACAATCACACCCGACGGATCGTCAATGTCCTAGATCCAGTGAGAGGTGAACTTGAGATAAATTTTTCCCTATTTTAAGTAGGTGAGAAAAGACACAGTGACTCTCCTACAAATTTTCCTAAAGAAGACTCTTTCTTGAGAGTGTGTCAAACACGGAGATAAGACTACTACTTGTAAGTGTGAAAATCTCATGGCCACTAAGGCCCATCAAGCCGGTCCATCATGCATTAGGTTCATCAAAGCATTAGGCTCATCAGGCTGATGGCCAACAAAATTATCAAAAATTCGAAGATTAGGCCCATTTCAACATGCATATATTTAAAAATATAAATAATGATGTAAGCAAAGTTGTGTTGCCCTGATAGGCTAAAAACCCAAAAAAAAAAAGTCAAAACTAAATATAGCATTGAATTATTGTGTTATGCATTTTTAGACATTTACACTACGTCACTCTCCTACAAATTTTCCTATTTAATTATTGGACCGGATTAATTATTTTCATCTCAAATCTATTTAATTATCTAAATATAGATAGTTAAAATGGGATTTCACTTCCAATTAGATTCAATTAAACAAATATAAATCATAAATTTGATTAATGAAGAAAGCTTGGATAAAATTTAGGCATCTGACTAACTTTAGTAAAGCCTTGAAATTCATAACATGATTGGTTTTAATCCTACTTTTCAAATATTTCAATCAAATATCTAAATTCTATTGTACCACATTAGGATTCTCTTCATGAAGATCGTATTATTTTTAATTAAATCTATATAAGGATGGGTGAGTAAGAAGTTTATTTACAGGCATTAGATATAATTTTTATATTTCTTTTTTGTGACAATTCTTTTTTTATGTAAAGTCTCTCCAAGATCTACCTACTGCGCCCGATTATATGTATTTGTGTGTATATACATGTGACATGTGGGTGAGCTGGCAAATTATATAGGAACAAATGAGTGAACTGAAAGGTGCACATGCACATGTGGTGGGACCGCAAGCAGTGGATAAATGGGGTCGGCAGAATCTCTAGTCTCTCCACTCCACGTGACTCGCATACTGGATCTAGGTCAAAGGAAGAAGATCATTTAATTATTGATCCAAGTGGTAATAGGAGTATTATAAGTTTGAAAGTACGAAATTAAAAACAAATTATCAAAAAGATTGTTTTTTTTTTTTTCAATTTGAATATTATCATAACATTTCTTTTCTTCAACTTCTAACTTCCGATCATCTCCCTTTCCCGATGTTTTGTTAGTAATGCTTGTAAAATCGAAAAACAAAATCAAATAAATTCGAATGTCAAATGGGTTAACTCACCTAAAAAAGGGAATGTTCGAAAAGCTTCCACTATGAAGAGCAGAGATAATTTACGATGGTCAATATATTTTAAGTCTCATTCGATTTGTGTAGAGGAATCATTTTATATGAGAGTAAACAATTCGTTAACTTTATAATTTTACTAAAAAACTCTTGAAGAAAAAAGAGATAATAATTATTGTTATACTTACATAGAAAAAAAAATGATTATCATTTTTATTTTAGAACCGTAGAAGAGAGAAATACATTATAGTTGTTAAGAAAATAATTACTCATTATCCTTTGATTCCTTTTCTTTGAGAATAAATATAAGAAAGTTTGGAGAGAAATTTTCCTTTCCCCCCACCTCTCTACCTCTAACCCGCTAACACGTAGATATCCTTTCCTTTTCCTCCATAATTATAATGTTTTAATTTATTTAAATTGAATATTATTAAATTAGTATTATGTTTGGCCATAACAATGCCCTATTGTTCAATTATTTTAAGGAACTATTTGATTATTTATGTTAATCTAGTCTGTTTGGTTTGATTAGTAGTTGTTTGGTGATTAAAACACGCCATGTTTAGACTTGGTTTTGTCTAATCATTCTTGTTCATTAATTTAACCAAAATCATATCCCACATAATAGTTTGTTTAGATATCGTGAGGAACGTGTAGTACCCTTTTTTAATGAATGAAAAACGTACAAAGAATGTACTATTTTGTGAAAATGAACTTAAATTAATTGTCAAAGTTAGATGATTCAATTTTTTGTACAAAGAATCATCTAACTTTGACAATTAAAAGAAAAAAATTCACAATGAAATCTTAATTTCTATTTTTCAAACAAACAAGCAAAAAAAATTGATCTAGATGTTTGTTTTCAATTTAAGAGTAGAGAAACAAGATTTAACTCATGTTATTAAGTTTGAGAGTACGTATCTGTCTAGGAGTGTGAGGGTGAGTTTTTTTTTGTTGGATTATGGCTTATGATTCAAGAAGGAAGTTACATTAGGCTTTGGGTTCCAGAGGTACGGTAAAGGGTAATTTTAATATTTTACCTATACTATGAATTAGGTGTATATATACGTCATTGTAACCCTAATTTGTTGATACAGTGAAATATAGATACTGCTCTCATGGACGTAGGTTACATTAACTGAACCACGTATAAATCTTGTCTTCTTGATTCTTTACTGTTTTTATTGTTTGCAATTGATCTAGTTTCAATATTTTTTGAATCTTAGAAACTCATAGAGACATAACCAAAAAAAAAAAGTAAATACACATATTCTCTTATTATTCTAGAGTAAAATAACGTTTGTATATAGCATGAAAAAGTAAATACACATATGATGTATAAAATATGAAACATAAGATATATAAAAAATCCTATATTTTAACATCTATAATTTACATAAACAACCCTTTTTTTAAGGTCCCTAATATTGAACTTCCCTGTGAGATACTGCACAACAAATTGTATTCAAACAAAGTTTTCACCAACTTGTTGGTGGTGCATGAATGTTTCTCCTTTCTTTTGCTTTCTTCCAATTAATAAATCAGAATGGAAAGCACTTGTATGGACCACTTTAGAAGCATTACAACTTTCTATTACATATATAATACAAAAATGAAATTAAGTAAGTATACTCTTTCCTTCATTCAATTTGACATACATTAGGAAAATACAACATATATATATATATATATAATGAACAGCATGTTCTCAAATCATAGGGTATGAATTTATACATGCTCTCATTATCCCATTCCAATGATTCATTGAACCTACAAGCAAAAAAAATTGCCCAGAATAGAGGTAAAAATGTGGATTACAAACTATAATTTAATGAACAAACATCAAGTGTACAACAGAACCACTACATCAAATGAAGCTAATTATCCCACAATACATGCAAAATACATAAAAATCATACAAAGAGTTAATAATGGCACTTCCTGCACAGCATCAGCTTCACTTCGGCGGCGCAGGCTTCACAAATGAGAAGTCGTCTTCTTTTCTTCGGTTCTCTTCCTCGGTGTGGGGTACGATTATTTCAGTATCTGAATCATCGTGGTCGATTTTTATGATCAAGTTGGCGGTCGAGGATGTGGGCGATGGTGGTTCTGCTTCAAAATCGGACGCTTCAGGGTCGTTGTAGGTGAATGAGCGTGTTGAGTGTCCGGTAGTCTTGAAGCGGTGGAGTGAAGCTCCTGTGGAGGGCACTGTTGAACCTCCCAATGTTGAACCCCCCATTGAAGCTCTGGGGCTTCCACCCGGGGTTTGAAGTGGGGACTGGGACCTTCCGGTTCTCCCATGTTTCTTTTTCGCGGCCATGTGCCACTTCTTAAGGGCGGTTGATGTATGTTCGTCAAAAATGGATTTCTTCATGTTTGAGCCCATCTGCGAGTTCCCAACATCACAATTATCACCTAAGTCGGTAGTTTAAAATAGTCGTTCATGTAGATTCTGAAATGCTTTAGTAGAACAGAAAAAATTTCGTTAACTACCCATCGACTTTAAAAGCTTAAGATATTAGAGAGGGTGTAACATTAATATTTAATTTTTTCAACACACACCTGGTATATGATCTTCTTGTGAGATTGGAAGATTCTTTAATGCTTTAGTTGAACATCGAGAAGGAATAACTTAAATATTGAATTGTTTCAACATACCACCTCATGTGTGATCTTTTTGTGAGGTTTGAACACAAAACTTCCTACTCCGATACTATATTAACAACCCATCTACTCTAAAAGTTTAAGTTGTTTGAGAGGTTTTAACTTAATACTTGATTCCTTTAGCCCTCTTGAATCAATACAGATCGAGATGCAATGAGTTCGGTTAATTGTTATAGACAACAAGTTGATTGCAGAAAATTTGAGTATTTTGGCACTTGATAATGCAGTTGAACTTCGGAACTTCATAGTCTCCAGAACTTGTCAGGTTCACAGTTCACTCTACCAAAATAAGATAATTATTCTTATAGCTTTTTGAAAGATCACACACATGTAAACAAAAACCATAATGCAGTTGAACTTGGAACTCAGTAATCTCTAATACTTGTCACTGTTCGCTAGGTTTTCTAAACATCGCATGCTACACGAAAGAGAGTGATGATATGGTACCTGAGTTATTAGGGCATATAGCGGAAGTGTAATGTAGCTGCATAAGAGTAGGACTCCAACCCTGGAAACCGCAACAAAAATCATTCCACAAATTTCAAGGTCAGGAGCTTCAGGCTAATAATCTCCACATATAAGGCGGCTTTTGATATTGTAAGAAGAATTAAGTATGACCCAAAAAAAAAAGGCCTACCCCAAGACAATTTTGATAATTACAAGCTTGAAATTATCATGGAAGCAAGAGTTCAACCCATATTCATACTGCATGAAAGAAAATGTCGGCATTAATATTTTTTATGGTGTCATGAAAGAAGTAGATAACAACACTAAAGAATCAAACTAAAATTTTATAGCCAAGATGAGAACGGTCATTACCCATATCCAAAAGAAATATGTGAGTTGAAACGCATTCTGCATGACCACAAGGGAGAAAATTAGGATAACAAAAGAAGGAACAATCTAAAGGAAAAAAAAAAACAAAACAAAAAAAAAAAATTGATTAAAATGAAGCACAAGTGTACAACTGATAGGGGTTGAGGACAGGATCTGGTGGCCAAAATTGACCAAAGTCCTAATCTGATGCCAATTCGCTTTCCCATTTCAGAGCAATTTTGAACTTCCGAATGGGCCAATGCTTGCCTCATGCCATGTAAGGAACTTCATTCCACATGTGATGGGGCTCTATAATCAATTGACATCTGTTCTAATATTTCTAAAGTATTTCCATGACTATTTTTTAAAATCTCAAAAGCCAAGCAAATTCATTTTCATGAAAAGATTGTGAAACTTAGGGAAATATTTTTGAAATTTGTGGACACAAGTATATTTATTTATTGGACCACATCACGTGTAGATGGAAGTTCATTCTTATATGCCATGAGGAAAGCATTGTCCTTCAAAATGGCTCCTATAGTGGATACCATTATTCATTGATCCAAATTTAATTATTTTTTTCTTATTCTTCATGGCTTCAATTAATAACAGGTACAAAGAACACTAAATTGAGAAGTTCAAAAGAAGTTAATTCGAAAAGAGTTTATAGAGTGTTCCTAGTTGGTGGATATTTTAAATGTAATGTCTGCATAAGAACACATATAGTACCTGAAAAAGAGAGAAGTGAATAAGGTGAAGAATTAACCGAGGCCAACTAAACCAAAAATATTTGTCCGAGCCTTGCACGAGAGGTATCCCTTGAACAACTGCATGTCTTTCTGTGATTTCAAGTGCCATTTTTGTTAAAACGGCTTGAAGCTTCGTTCCAACAGCTAAGACTATCTGAGAACAATTAAACACTCAGGATTTACTTTTTCCCTATTAATCTACAAAACATATTGCGAACAAAAGGTTACTAACCACCACAGGAATTAAGGATGCCCAGAACAATGCCTGCCATCCTGAAAGAAAATAAATAATGTTCAATAAAACACCAATACATTGCTCAATCTTGAGGTGACAAATATTTACTTCGAATGTGCATTTCTATGGAAAGTAACTCACCATTAACATTTATGAGCAAGAATACCACAAATGATGCCCATAACACAGGACTGCAAAAAGCATTGAGATTAGTTCATAAGAACCTCCAATAGATCATTCAAAAGAACAACATGGTCAATAACAAAAACATTACCTGACTCCCACGATAACCTTGAAGTCATCCTCTAGTGACCTTTTGATGTATTTTTGGAAGTCAAATTTACTTCCGGTACCTAAATGGACCTATAAAAAAAGCATATATAAATAAAAAGAAAGGATAAATTATTGATGGTATAAAGTAGAAATTTGTGGAAGAGAGAACTCACTGTGACGAATCCATTGCGCAAGGTTAAGTAATCAGACCTACTAACAGACCTGAAAAATTGTCGAAAGAAGCATCCCTGCAAGAGATTGATATGTAGAGCATATTAATATCAAATTGAATAGATGACTTTTAAGCGAGTGCTAATAAACATGTGAGCACTAAATTCAAGTCAGCTATCTACTGCTAATAATAGACCGCGTTCACATGTGCTTAGACCTAATATCATGTGGGTTTTGGCATAGCAGTAAGGTTGCTCAATTGTGACCTGAAAGTCACAGGTTCAAAACTAGAAACAGCCTCTCCAAGCGGAGCTTAGGCTGCATACATCTGCCAGTTTCCACATGGGCTTGACCATACGACGGTGGGAGCCTCAAGTAATGGACTAGCCCTCTTTTACGAGGGTTTTCGCCTTGTATCAGACAAACTATATGATTTCTTGAAACGAAAAGGAAAGAAAAGATAACCCGAGTGGGTTGGCCTAGTTGGAAAAGACTTGGAACTTGGTGTCTCAAGAAGCATGAAGTCTCATGTTCGATTCCTACTAGGTGCAAACAATTCGTTAGGGCCACAACCGCGGACATAGTCCGAGCCTTAAATTTGGTCGGGGGGGAGTCGCCTTTCACAAGTCCTGTCAATTAGTCGAGGTGCGCATAAGCTGGCCCGGACATCACAGTTATCCAGAAGAAAAAAAAAAGAAAAAATCAGAATGAACATGCATGAGCAGATTGAAGAATATCTTACAACATAAAAGAAGAATGGGATCCTAGTCCAGAAACTGGTGTGTGCTCTCACAAAAGATGTCTCGTGTGTAAGTCTGAATCTCGAAGGATCTGCACGTTTTCATTAAGGGAGAAACAATTTAATGAGATACCCAAGTTCAGGGATGACAAACAGTAAATTTCCATCTGAAACACGTAGAAATGCTCCTTTACAAATCATTGCAAAGATTACCATTGGAAAACTCATAGTTATGGGATGAAGTCTCCTGCTCCCACTGTTTCCAGCCACGAATCTGCATTGGGAAGATTCAGCAAACAACTAAAAGTTATTCACAATAAAGGCAACCTGCAAGTTTCACTGTTTGGTTAATAGTAAAAGCTTAGGCTAGCAAGCGTAAGAACACAGTTTCTGATAGTAGTCACTTTGTGCAATATAATGCTGAAAGCTAGGCTTACATTTTAGCATCCACCCTACAGTTCTCTGTATTAATGGGACCATCACTATGTAATGGCTCTTTGGACTTTGGAGGCAATCTAGCACTTGAAATTCCATGTAGTGAGTAGCACCTTAGAAGCATTACAATAGAAAAACGGATGCCAAAGGTGCATCCACCTCGGGAATCGACAGACAATGGATTCTGGCCCTAACATCTTGGTTCATTAATTTGGTTCTGCGTCTGTTCTAACCAATGGGACACAGCACCAAGTTTAGGTTTTATGAAGACATAAATGGTTGGGACAATAGCTGCCTTCTTATGCTGTTTCCTCTATAGTCTGGAACATAACAGTCTCAATCTCCTGTTCTAATTTTCCAAACTTAAAAATCACATCAACATGCTTTCGAGCAGTCTAAGATGTCAAATGCTGTTTCACTGACGGAACAGTTTCATTCTCGAAACAAAACAGGTTTGGGGTTTTTGTTGCAGCACCGTAATTTTCATCTCAGCTTTAATATTTTCCCTTCCTCCTCCTGTTCTCTCAAACCTGTTGAGGGAATTGTCTAACAAATCATTGAAGACAAACTGCAGAGATGTCTCTAAGCAGCCAAGACCAAGAGCTAGCAGGGATAGTCCTATCTTCCTATAGGGATTCGATTAAGAGACCATGAGTTTGAAGGAGATCAAGAGATACAGAAAGAAAAGACCAAAAGAAGCATAAGGCACTCAGTAGTTTATCTGAAGCTAAGGAGCAACAGGGTACACTTTTACGACTTCTTGAAGAGAGCTTCAACATAAAGTATCGTTTGACATCAGCGGTAGGATAATGAGACCAATCTCACTCATAATATGGGAGTCACCAATTTTTCAAGCCAAGCCCAACAACCAGTTAGACAAATCAACCTGACTCTTTTATGGTACCATATTTCCTACTACTAAGACAACAACGATTGACAAAATGGCCTTGCCTACTTAAACAAGCAATTATTATGCAAAGCAATTCCCAACAACCTTATTAGAGATGATGTTGTTGAGGTCGCCTTTGTTACTACTATAAAATTCCAGTGACATTGATCAATCATACTCGATAAACAGGTAGAAAAATATGACACCCTAAGGTATTGTAATGAGAGAAGAAATTCAAATGCTGCCAGCTCCAGCCCAGTATGCTTTAAGCAGCCTAGCATAGTAACATATGACATAGCATTTAAAGTGTAATAACAAATGTCAATAATATGTAATAATTTGTCATATTTCAAAATACCTTTAGTCTCCCAAGCGCCATCGTGATGGCACTGTATAGCACATGAAAGACTGCCAGAAAGAATATGAGGATATGTATCTGATGCAGTCCGTTGACAGATATAAGTGGCACTTTCCCCTGTTGACGAGAGTAAGATCAGCTAAGAGTATACTAGATTCATGCTCATTATCTCATTAAGTAACAAAAAAATAAATGTAAAATTTAAATGTAAAGCCAAGTCATCTGATGAGACCTATAGTTCTTAATTTCATATTTTTTTTTTCAAATCCTGAGTTACGGAAATAATTAATTCAAGATATCAGAACAGCTCTTACAACTTCAAAACCGAAAGATAAAAGGGACAAGGTGCAAACTATCCCAAGGTAAAAGAAGTATTATGACTGGTAAGTCGCATCACAAATCATGAGAGTAGCTCCTTGGCACACATTTTTCAATTTTAAGTCTGCATTAATGCATCAAATTCATTTTGTTAACCCCTGGAATCAACATAGATATGCAACCAACAAGGAGTTATCAATGCATATAGAATTTTCATTTATCAAGAAATGGAAGTCACGTCAAAAAAGAGGTCTCAGGAGATATGTCAACAAGTGAATAAGAAGACTAGTACGTGAGTTCTTATCATCGAGATTACAAAATTTAGCGTTTCTTTGAACAAGAATCATAATTACTTTTCTACAAGTGTAGCCAACAAATTCTTACAAACATGAGTTGGTCTCTTGTTTGTCGTTAAATCTCATCATTCAGATCAACTGTATCCATATAGTTCCTGAGGTCTATAAACAAACATATATAAACTACTACATGCCTGTACATATATATATACAAAGTGTGGTCGTTCCGTCTTTCTTTTAGAGATGTACATTTGAGCTCACTCAGGCATTTATTGAGAACTGCTAAATATGCTGACCAATTATTCTTGTCATCATCTCTACTTTTCATTATAACAACTATATTACCAAATACCACTTACGTGACTCAACTACATGATGTAATATGGTGATAGATATACTTACTGTCTTGCAACCTTTAGGATAGCTACCAGCAGCTAAAGATCTACGCTCATACGATAGAAGCCTCCGACGACCCTCACTGGTGCTTTCTTTTACAGGGCATGGCAACATAGTGTCTGCAACACTTTTGGGAATACAGATTTCGACAATGTAATACTGAGAAAATGTCAGGAGAAGCGAGATGAAACCGAGGACCATCAACTCTGCAGTGAAAAAAATCAAAGTTTAATAAGGGTCACTTAGTTCAGTCGAGAGACTTCAAAAATGGAAAATATTATCGTCAATTATTATTTTTACCGGCTTTAACTTTCTCGAGAGCTTCCAATAGGGCTTTCTTGTGCCTCTCCGTGAACCACTGAATTGAAATTTTTTATAGTGTCAATACTTTCCAAGTTAATCGGAAGATCAAAATAGTAAAACAATAATGATTCAATTGGAAAACATGAACCAGTTCAAACATAAACAAGCACAACTAGGAGATAACAAAAGTTAAACTAAACCAAGGAAATTAACAGAAGCCAAGCCAAGCATACTTGTACCAAATATCTATATACCACATAGCTGAGGCATTTGGGATACTCCCCCTTAGGTCTCTAGTTCGAGTCTCACGATCATATGGTTTGCAAGCGAGTGCATACATCCGGAGTGCAAACTAACCAAGAGTTTGAATTTTCTTGCAGGTGGGTTGATTCTTTGTTACCCCATAAATATATATATATATATTATATGTATAGTTTTTTTTCATAGGCATGTTTGGCATAGCTTCTAACATGGATGAAGTGTAAAGTGTTCTGCTAATCAAAAAGGCTAAAGTCCAAATTTATGAAACCAATCTTAAAACTAAAAAAGTGGCACAAAGCATCAATTGTCAGCCACTCCTTTTCCTAATCCCAAGTCCAAATCCACAAATTTTGTTTCTCTATAAAGAAAGTACATGAACTCCCCAACTAAATCTGGTTAAATTAAGACCATCTCTGCAGCAAAATTTGTTTTGGGCCATAAGTGAAAATGAAAAATTAAAAAATAAACAAAACCCATAAACTACAATCTCTAACAAACCAAAAATCAAGAAAAGAAGAGCAAAATCAAAAGCACAACAAACTTGGAGAAGCACAAGAAAAATGGTTAACAGTGTTGAAAGTAATCAAACTAAGTCCTCTGCAGACAAATTCCTTTCTGGGTCCTAATTGAAGATAAAAAAAATAAAAAATAAAAAACCAAAACCCAAAAACAACAATCTCTAACAACCCAAAATGAAGAGAACAAGAGCAAAATTAAAATCCAACAAAATTGGAGAAGCACAAAAAAAAATTGATGTAAAGTGTTGAAAGTACAAACAAACTAAGACCTCTTCAGACAAATTCCTTTCTGGGTCATAATTAAAATTGAAAAATAAACAAAACCCATCAACAAAAATCTCTAGCAAACCATAAAGTAAAAAAATAAAATCAAAAGCTCAAAAAAGGACATTTTGGGTGTGTGTAGATAATGGGCAATATATATACATATATATAATATATACACACACATACCGATCCAACTTTGTGGAGGATCATTTCCAAGGCAATAGAGAGGAGAATGATGACTGCACACACACCAGCCACAGCCCATGTGGGTGTCTGGTCAAGCTCCCTCGACGAGCTTTCCCCTGCCATGTCCTGTCAAACCCACAGCACTAAACAGGCGCCTTTTAGAGAGAGAGAAAAGAAAAACAATTCAATTAGAGAGAGAGAGAGAGAGAGAGAGAGAGGGGAGTGTTTCAGAAAGAGAATCTGGGTAGTGGCTAGAAAACAAAGCGCATTTAATTTGGAGAATTTTGAATCAAGAAAAATGAGTTTCTTTTCAGAAATCTATGGTAGGTTTGGTGTAGTAGTGACAGAGTGTTCAAAGCCAAAAGGATGTAGGACAATGTTTTTTATATTGAATTTCGTGTGTGTGAATGTGAGTATATTTAATTATTGTATATATGAAATGGATTAGCGTATTGGAGAGAGCTGATTCAAAGTCCACGGTTGTGTATGTGTATATTGACCACGGTTGTGTATATGTATATTGACCACGAGATTTGTACGTGTTTCTGTACAATGTTTTTTATATTGAATTTTCGTGTGTGTGAATGTGAGTATATTTAAGGGTTAATTTCAGTAAATCCCCCTATACTATCGAGATTAATCAACTAACCCTTTCTCTGTCCACTTTGCCCACTATACTATTCAATTTCATCAAATTGCCCCCCTCAGCTCACATTTTGACTAAAAATGCCTAAACTACCCTCAATCAATAGTATAAGGGATTTGTTGATTCAACTATTTAAAAAAAAAAATTTTCAAAAATCAATTATATTTTTCACAAAAATTGTAAATTCAGAAATATATATATATTTCTTTTGCAAAGTGGACAGATTTTCGGAAATTTTTTTTTTTTTCGGAAATTTTTTTTTTCACAAAATATGATTTTTTCGCAAAAAAATTTGAATTTTTTTTTTTTCATATATTGCAGATTTTCGGAAAAAAATGATTTTTTGCAAAAAACATTTGAAATTTTTTTTTTTCATATGTTGCAGATTTTCGAAAAAAATTTATTTTTTGCAAAAAAAATTTTGAAATTTTTTTTTTTCATATGTTGCAGATTTTCGGAAATTTTTTTTTTCATATGTTGCAAATTTTTGGAAATTTTATTTTTCGCAAAAAATTTTGAAATTTTTTTTTTCAAATGTTGCAGATTTTCGGTAAAAAATGATTTTTTGCAAAAAAAATTTGAATTTTTTTTTTTCATATATTGCATATTTTCGAAAAAAAATTATTTTTTGCAAAAAAATTTTTTTTTTTTTTTCAGATGTTGCAGATTTTCGGAAAAAAAATGATTTTTTGCAAAAAAAAATTTGAAATTTTTTTTTTCATATGTTGCAGATTTTCGGAAAAATATGATTTTTTGCAAAAAAAATTTTGAATTTTTTTTTTTTCATATGTTGCAGATTTTCGGAAATTTTTTTTTCGCAAAAACATGATTTTTTGCAAAAAAAAATTTGAAATTTTTTTTTTTCATATGTTGCAGATTTTGGGAAAAAAATTTTTGAATTTTTTGTGAAAAATGAATTTTCATATGTTGCAAATTTTTTGCAAAAGAAATATATATATATATTTCTGAATTTATAATTTTTGTGAAAAATATAATTAATTTTTGAAAAAAAAAATTTTAATGGTTGAATCAACAAACCCCCTTATACTATTGATTGAGGGTAGTTTAGGCATTTTTAGTCAAAATGTGAGCTGAGGGGGGCAATTTGATGAAATTGAATAGTATAGGGGGCAAAGTGGACAGAGAAGAGATTAGTTGATTAATCTGGATAGTATAGGGGGGTTTACTGAAATTAACCCTATATTTAATTATTATATATATATATATATAATTATTGTATATATGAAATGGAGAGAGCTGATATGTATAATTATTGTATAATTTTCGTGTGTTCACTGTGAATGTGAGTATATATGTATAATTTTGGAGAGAGCTGACTCAAAGTCCACGGTTTTCTTTTTGGTCTTTGTAACGTTAAATTATAAAATACGTTGTGTTGGTGTGTATGTATATTGACCATGAGATCTGTACGGCCCTGTTTGGTTCGCGGTCCGGTCCCATGTGGTCCGGTCTCATAATGATTTTTTTGTGACCGGACACTGTTTGGTAACACGGCTCCAAAAAAACAAGGACCACTTGGGACCAAAAGGGGTAATTTGAGACAACAAAAAATGATGGTCTCAAGTGGTCTTATATATAATTGTCTTAACACATGGGACCATAAAATTTGAAAAATATATATAATTTGAAAATAATATATAAAATTAAAAAAATAATATAAAATTTTGAAATAATGTATAAAATTTGAAATATATATATAAAATTCAAAATTAATATATAAAATGCAAAAAATATATTTAAAATTTGGGAAAATAAAAAAATTCCAAAATAATAGAAAAAATCCAAAATAATGTATAAAATTCGAAAATAATATATAAAATTTGAAAAATAATATAATTTTTTTTAAAATAATGTATTAAATTCGAAAAAAATATATAAAAATCAAAATTAATATATAAAATTTTAAATATATATATATAATTTAAAAAATAATATATAAGTTTTGAAAAATAATATAATTTTTTGAAATAATGTATAAAATTTGAAAAAAATATAAAATTCAAAAATAATATAAAAAATTAGATATATATATATATATTTGAGAAAATATAAAAAATTTGAAAATAATACAAAAAATCAAAAATAATATATAAAATTCAAAAAATAATATAAAAATTCAAAATAATTTATAAAATTTGAAATATATATTATTTTCAAATTTTTTATATTTTTTCAAATTTTTTATATTTTTCATACTTAATATATTTTTTGAATTTTATATATTATTTTTTTATTTTTTGTATTATTTTCGAAACATAAGACCAAACAGCTTGAATAAGACCATAAGATCAGACAGTTTTACCAAACAGACTTTCAGAACACCACCTAGATAAGACCAGACCAGACCAGATAAGACTGGACCGGACTGCCTACCAAACGGGCCCTACGTGTTTCATGTTTTACGTGTTAAAAAATGAAAACTGTTAATTCAATTTGGGAGTTATTTAAAAATTATTGGTATTTGAATTATTTGTTTAAATATATAAAGATTATATCCAATGTATGAGAATTTTGTTATTACGGATTTAAAAAGGAGAAATCTCGTATACCCAATCTTACTGAAAACGGTTTTCAAAATAGGAGGGTTTGAGTCTCATAATAAAATCATCTCAAATTGTTAAAAAATAAATATTTTAATTTGTAAATTTTAATTTAAAATTTAATTTTTAGATTTGTTTAATAAATAAATAAGTAATGAATAATTTTGTACTCAGTTCATATGTTCCAAAAATCTTTTCATTAACATAAATTGCTTAATTTTATAGGCATAGTTATGAAAATAAATCTGAAATATTGAACACATATCGACAATTTATTGAATCACATCACGTGTTAAAATAATTTTATTTTTTTTAACACGTTTTGAATTAAGGATTTGCTTTTAAATAATAATAAATTACTTGTGAACTCGACTTTTCAAGTTCATTAGGATCTTGAAAGTTAAGTCGTTCGAATTTATCTCATAAATATATCAGTTGAGTTTAAACGAGTTCGAGTTAATATGGATTTGTAAAAAAATAAATAATAATAATAAATAAAATTATGATTTCTTGTAAATTTTAAGAGGACTTAAACTTTAACTTCATATATTAATATCTCCAATATTTCAAAAAGTTAGATATAAGGAAACATGATTGATGTATGGAAACAAGAGATCATTAAGGTCTGTTTGGGTGTGCGAATTTGGAATTGCATTAGAATTGGAATGTCATAGTATCCCAATTCCACAAATACAATTCCAAATATATTGTTTGGATGTGTCTTGAAATTCAAAATGTAATTGAAATTCAATCTAAAAACCAACTCAATTTAAATGTAAAATGTCATAACTTTAAAATTAAAATAGACAATATAGATATATGTATACAAGTATAGGCATTCATATACATACATGTATATATACACATAATAATGTATGTATATGAATGTGTATATATCAAAGTACGGAGAAGATGTAGAATTAAAAATCACAACATCTTCTTGTGGAATTGATGTCCTTGGAATTAGAGCCCCTAATTCCAATTTCATGATCTCAAACGGACCCTAATTGTAATGAGATAGACTAAATCTTACTTTAAGGTGATTAATTATGAAAGATTCAGAGAAAGAAGTCAAGAATTAAATCATTTGAGAGAATTAATTATGGCATTGATCATGGGCAGATTGGTAATTAACCAATAACAGATGTAAGACCCAATCAGGGTCAAAGGTCATGACAGGTGGACAGCAAGTATCAACTACCACAGTTTTTCCACGTCAATGTTGTCAAATTAATTTCCATGTATATTTAATTGAATTTGACCATTTATTAGCCGCTTTTATCTGGAATTTAATTTGAAAATGAAAACAATCAAGGTTACGCGGTACTTGGAATGGGTGAAGAAAAGAAAATTGAAATATTCTTTTTGTTCTAAAGACATTAGTATTATATATATATATATATTTCCACTGGTCAACGGATACAGAATCCCCTAAGTGCTTGCTAGAAAAAGGTTATAATATGAGATATAATTATGTGAAAATAATTAATTGAATTATAGTTACTTTTTCTATTTTGATAAAAACTCGTATTGTCTATAGGATTTGAATTGTTACTCGGAAGTCGGAATTATTATTATTATTAAAGTCTAAAATTTATTTTAAAAGATGAGAGAATATATATAAAGAATTATGGTACACATACGCGGTATTGATTTATATCGCAGTTGCAATAAAGATATAATAAATTCGGATAATATCGATATTAAACATGAGTATTAGGGGCGGAGCTATGTATAGGGTAGAGGGCCCTCCCAAAAATTCTACTAATAACTCACAAAAAATTATATTTTATAAACAAATTCATTAAAAATTGCATATAGCCCCTCCCAAATTTTTTAAAATTTCTTTAATAACCTAAGGAAATATATATTACAGATAAATTTATTACAAATTACATATACCCCCCCTAAAAAAATTCCTAGCTCCGCCCCTAGTGAGTATCGAATGACAATGTCCATATCTGTAAGACTGTAACGCTATTTACCTTTCAAAAATATTATAGTAATAACCCAATATAACGTATAGTTGGATACAAAAAACTCCTGAATTATGAATCAAGTAATATTATTTAACTGACTCAAAAATAATTATTTTGGAAAGCACAATACGTATTAGAAAGTGGCGGAATTGGTCTCATTGGGTAATTTGCACTAACACCCCTTGAGGAATTAGTCAATTTCACTTTTCGGCCGATCAACATTTTTTTTTACACTCACACCCCCTGAGCCATGAAAAGACAATAATATCCTTGATTAAAATACTAGAATAATCAATTACGTGAAATAACCAAAATGACCCCTATCTCATTTTTCTCTTTCCCACCTCTCATTCCACTGCCTTCATCTCTCTCTCTTTCTCTCTCACGGTTGTCATGGTTATCAACTTATCACCAACCTCACTCCTCAGTCGCACCCTCTCATCCGCACCACACAGTCCCCTTTCTCTTTTTCCCGCTTTGCTTTCACGCTATTTAGTCGACACACCCAACAACCTGGTTCAAGACGATTGGGTGAGGCACCTATGTGTTCATGGGTGCTCCAGTTTAAGTTTTTACAGGTGTTCATCACCCTAAATTAAACCTCACGAACTGGAGCACTTTCTATTGTCATGGGTATTGGGTGTTCATGGTGTTGGGTGTTCATGTGAGGAAAAATTAATTTAGGGTGTTCATAGGTTTAATTTAGGGTTTCAATTTAGGAATTTAATTTTGGGGTTTTAATTTAGGATTTAGGGGATTCAAATTACGGGTAATTTAGGGATTTATTTTACATGTTTTATTTAGAGTTTTCAATTTAGGGTTTGAGTTTAGAGGGGTTTAATTTAGAGTTTCAAATTAGGGTTTCATTTAAAGGGTTTTCAATTTAGTGTTTGATTTTAAAGGGATTTAATTTAGAGTTTTCAAATTAGGGTTTTAATTTAAAGGGTTTGAGTTTAGAGAGGTTTAATTTAAAGTTTTCAAATTAGGGTTTCAAAATTTCAATTTAGGGTTGAGGGTTTCGTTTTTTCAATTTAGGGTTTAAAGGGTATATTGGTCCTCAAAATTTGTAAAAATAAAGATAATATAATTTGAAGGAATTTTATAATTGACCAAGGGTAATTTAGACCTTTCATAGGGTGCTGAGCCTACTCAGGGAGTGTGAATGCAACAATTTTGAAACCTCAGGAGTTGTCGGGACGACACTTGCGTTGACCAATTGAAAAGTGGAATTGACTAATAACTCAGGGGTGTTAGTGTAAATTATCCTTTTAAAGCATGATTGCTTGCGTTACAAGTTAGAGATCCTCTTAATTCAATCTAAGAGGTTGTTTGGTAGATGATTTTGGTACCAAGATTTTAATTTTGGGTTATGGAGTATAACCCAACCCATGTTTGGTCGGGTGTGGGTTGGTTTAATAGTACCAACTGATGGTGTACCAAATGGGATGTTTTTTAAACTATCTCTTGACATGATTTTTATATGGTTTTATTACTGTTAAACCAAACCAAAACCATTTTCTAAACCATCTCTTGGCCCCACGTGTTGGTGTGAGTTTTGTGTGCGTGAGTGTGTTTGTGTTATATATATATATATATATACATACACATAAGCATATACATATATATTTATTTAATTAAATTAAAGAACTAAATAAAAGTTACCAAACAATATAATATAATTAATAATAAATAAATAAAATTTGAGTAATAAATATTTAAAAATAATAAATTGGTAAAAAAACATTGAAATTTTAAATGGAAAAAAATTGAATAATTCTTGCAATATGGTGAAATATTATTATCCAATATTATTATTTTTTGTAAAAACAAATATCATCCTTAATGTATTTTTATTTATATATTTTATTTTTTAAAATATTTATATTTACAAAATATTATTATAAATAAATAAAATGTTAAACCATTTACCAAACTTGGTTTGGTTTCAAAATTTTAGCCCATAACAACTCTACCAAACATGGTTTGGTTTTTCAGCTTTATTTTTTTTTCACACCAAAATCATCTGCACCAAACATGGTTTCAGTTCAGAAAAAAACCCCACCCAACCCCACCCAACCCAACCCAAACAAAATCAAAACAAAACAAAAAACCAACACCGCACTGGTTGCCAAATAGACACTAAGTACATTGGTATGTTTATTTAATAAAAAATACAATTTTTTAAAATAGGTTGGCTCTTATGTTTTACGTATAAATTAATACCTAATTACCTGTTAATGCTGGCTTGCTCATTAAATGAAAGTTCTAATTATTATTTTACTAGTGATTAGTGCTTTGGAGATGCCATGCCTTTGGTGCTTCACCTATGTGTAGTTATGGCATTTAATATTTATGGTAGGTAAAAATATGGAGAAAAGGATGTGTGTTTTCAAATATATATATACACATATATACTTATTATTTGTTTGTCAAAATTATATTTTAGAAAAAAAGAAGTTAAATCCTTTTTTTTTCAGAATTGCAAATGATACCGGAAATTAAGTGAAAGAAAAAAAAAATTTATTTTGAATACTTGTAAAGCTTTAAATCTTGTTTTGTTTGGTATAGCTTCTGTTTATGACTTTATGCAGAAGAAAAAGAAAAACATAAGTTATTTTAAGAAGTTGAGGGTATCAACTTCTTAAAAACATTATTCTAAAATTTAAAAAAAAATTTAATTTTTTTGTTCAAATACCATTTAAAATAACTTTTTCCTTCAAAAATCGAAAAATAATATTTAAAAAATCAATCCAATCATGACTTATTTTTTTTGACGGTTGGTTTTTTGTTTTGTCACTTTATATATATATATTTTTATCATTTACTGTCTCATTTTTTTAAATTTTGTTGACCATGGAGACCATATAGGACATGTATGACCAACAATAATTAATATACATCGAAGAAAACTAGTGCGCAAGTGGTGGTCCAATATCATCGACTTAAATAACACCCACTTGTATGTATATATATATATATATATTCTGGTGCGCAACTCACTTTACAGCCCTTATATTCTTATCATTTTCATTAAATTTTAAATATTTAATTATTATCATTATTACACTGGTGTAATAAATTTTAATAATATTAATGTCGAATGCGAGTAATCGAAGTTGAAAACTCTATCACGAATCTAATGATATATTATGTATCAGCCATTGTGGCGAAGATTCATGAATATAAACTAATTTTTTCATTAATTTGCACAACAATATTTGTTACGAAATAAAGTTATTAGGCACTTTCATATATTATTGTTTTTTCATAAATTGTTATTTTCAAATTTCAATCACATGTTAGCAAGTGATAGTCATGTTTGCCATGTGCTCAATCAATAACCAGTAGGCTATTAGGGAAAAGAAAGTGCAAAAAAATAAAAAAATATATATATGTGATAATAATAAAATAAAAAAAATAGGGAAAAGAAAAAAGTGTATGTCTCATAATAGGAAGGGCCAAATGGGTAGGTTGGGTTACCAAAGTTTACTACCTGGAGATCTCAACTTTAGGTAGATAATGTGTAACACAGTCACTATAGAATTTAATTTAAGTAGATAATGTGTGTAACACAGTCACACGCACTCTTTTTGCGTTTGGTAACGGTTTGGTGCGGTGTTAGTTTTTTGTTTTGGTTTGGGTTGGGTTGGATTTGGTTTGGTATGGTTTTATTTTGATTCCAAATCATGTTTAGTGTAGATGATTTTGGTGTGAGAAAAAGTGATGCTGAAAAATCAAATCATGTTTGGTAGAGTTGGTATGGGTTAAAATATATTAATATTAATATTAAAATTAAAATATATTAATATACTAATATATTAATATTAAAATTTATAATATTAAAATATATTAATAATATTAATATTATTTTAATATTAATAATATTAATTTATAATAATATTATTTTAATATTAATATTAATATAAATTTTAATATTAATATATATATATATATATATATATATATTAATATTAAAATTTATAATATTAAAATATAAATATTATATTCGGTGCTACAGTGATTCGGATTGCTACAGTGGTTTGCTACAGTACCCGCACCATCCAAAACCATCAAAAAGATGGTTCCAAAATCCTTCACAACTGTTTTGTAAACAAGTTTGGTGCCAAAAATACGGTTTTGGTACCAAAAAATGGTACCAAACCATGTTTGGTAAAATGATGCCAAAAAATGGTACCGTTACTGTAGCAAATCATGGTGCCAAATTTGTGAAGGATTTTGGAACCATCTTTTTGATGGTTTTAGATGGTGCGGGTATTGTAGCAAACCACTGTAGCAACCCGAATCACTGTAGCACCGAATATAATATTTATATTTTAATATTATAAATTTTAATATTAATATATATATTAATATTAAAATAAAAATATTAATATAATAAAAATATAATATATTTTAATATAATAAAAATATATATAATATATTTTAATATTATAAATTTTAATATTAATATATTTTAATTTTAATATTAATATTAATATATTTTAACCCATACCAACTCTACCAAACATGGTTTGATTTTTCAGCATCACTTTTTCTCACACCAAAACCATCTGCACCAAACATGGTTTGAAACCAAAATAAAACCACACCAAACCAAATCCAACCCAATCCAAACCAAAACAAAAAACTAACACCGCACCAAACCGTTACCAAACGCTACCAAACGCAAGAGTATGACGAGTGGTGTGTTATGGGTGGCTATTTAATTTTTTATAAAGTGCAGCGTCATGTCTGTAATTTGGAGAGTGACTGATGGCATGATTTTATATTTTATTTAGAATGTATGTTCTATAGAGTGGTGTTCTATTTTTCACTATATTTTATTATTATTTAATTACGTGGTAAATTTTTTAATATTAAATACCACAAATAAAAATATATTCTCAAATTTTCTATAAATAAAAAATACATTAATAATTTCTCACATACAAAAAAATAAATAAACATGCAAAAAAATACATTAAATAATTTGACTCACATGAGAAAAAAATATAGGGTAAATACCACTGACATCCCCTCAAAGATACCCTAATCCCACACAGACCCCCTCGATATTCACTATTCCCAATCGGACCCCCTCAAAATTGAATTTTGTCCCACAAAGATCCCCTCCGTCTCTACGCCGTTAAACTGTGCCGTTAACCACCCTGTGAATTGTCTATTTTGCCCTCAAAAATAATATAAAATGACATTTATATCCTTCTTCTTCTTCAATTTGGGCATCTCAAAACCCTAACCCTAATTTATATACATAGAGAGATTGGAAGTGGGAAATTGGGAGAGAGATTGAAGATGGGGATTGTATATATTGCATACTCATATATATATATATATATATATATATATATATGCTGCTATATTTACCCATATACCCGAATATATACCCATGTATATATATATATATATAGCTGTTATATATATACCCGTATATATATGTGTGTATATATATATATATATATATATGTATAGATCTATATATATATGTGTGTGTATATATGTATATATATGTGTGCGTCTGTGTCCAGGGAGCGGTGTGTGTGTGTGTGAGAGAGAGAGAGAGAGAGAGAGAGAATTAAAAAATAAATAAATATTTTTTTAATTTTATATTTATTTTCGAATTTAGTATTTTTTTAAAATTTAATATATATATATTTTGAATTTTATATTTATTTTCAAATTTTATAATTTTTTATGTTTTTTTTGAATTTTATAATTATTTTCGAAATTTAATATATATTTTAAAATTTTTATGTTTTTTGCGATTTTTATATTTATTTTCGAAATTTA